>QJPP01000641.1:0-390312 GCA_003996215.1 Jaltomata sinuosa
TCCCTCTGGGTTAGTTCCTGTGTACCTTTCGTTGATTTCTGTGACTGCTTGCTTCTATTCTGTCTATTACTGCGCTTTTATCTTATATGTGCCCAGTCGGCCTATGATACCTACTGGGTGCCTTATGCTTCGCATTTGGTGCTCACCCCTACCCCCTGCATCTTTGGGTGCAGATCCTAGCGTGGGCCATCGCCGTTAGACCATTGTGATTCGTGCTTGGAGATCTGTTGAAGACTACTTCAGGCTGAGGGTGAGCTCTTGACGATCGGAGCTTAGCTTTAGTTTATCTTTTGCTTCATGTACTCTAATACGATTCAGAGACATCTGTATATATAGTTTTGGTTTATTTGCACTCCATGTATGTAGTTTGGCTCTGTACTATGATACCCGGTCTTGGGGTTTTGTTTAGTTTCCGCATATGTATATATTTATATCCCTGTTATCCATTTTATTCGTCTTGTTCCCCTCTTTGCTACATAGTAGCCCATTACTAACTGTTCTGGGCTACGGGGATTGGTTCACCTACCGAGGGTTGTAGGTGCCATCATGACCGAGAAATTGGGTCGTAACAACTTGGTATCAGAGCTTTAGGTTCACCGGTGTCATCGGTATAGGAGGAGCCAATGTCTAGTAGAGTCCTACGGATCGGGGCGGAGACGACCGTACTCAATCTTTGGGAGGCTACAGTGGCATTTTAGGAAATTCGACTCTTTCATTGCTTCTGTGTCGTGCGTACAACCCTTGAAGTTTCTGGAAATCTCATTTGTTCTACTTCATCCTTCCGCAGATGGTTCGTACGAGATAATCGGCTTCACGCAAAGATGAGCCTCCCACTCCAGCTAGGGGTCGAGGACGCCCTAGATCAGTGGCACCTGCTACAGCTGCTAGGGTGGAGATAGAGCCCGAGCAGCATGTGGATCAGGGGGCAGCCCAGGTACCACCAGCTCCAGCGCCAGCTCCAGTACCATCTCCAGCACCAGTACCAGCTCCAGTGCCCACTTCTGTGCCAGCTCCAGCCGCAACTCCATCTCCATATATATTTGGGGATTACTATTACAACTTTTGGGTGTGATTAGAGAGCGGCCTTCTGAGGTAGCGCAGACATCCGCTCAGGGGGCAGCCCTGGGTGCACAGAGCTCAGGAGCGCAGCCTGCTACTATGGCTCCGTGCGGAGGTTATTCCGGTTCCATCTGTTGCACAGCCTCTTGCTCCTCGCCCAGCTATGACAGAGTCAGAGCAGAAGGCGTTGGGTAGGTTTTTGAGGTTAGCACCTCCGAGGTTTGCGGGTACTTCTGGAAAGGATCCACATGACTTTATTACTACCTGTGAGGAGATGTTGCATCATCTGGGTTTGTTGGAGACTCACGGGGTTGGTTATACTACCTATCAGTTAGAGGGCCCATCGAAGTTATGGTGGAGGGCTCAGTTTGCTTGTAGACCACCATCGTCACCTCCTTTGACCTGGTCTGAGTTTTATGAGGCCTTTATGGCCAAGTTCCTACCCTAGAGTGATCGGGAGCGTCGCAGGGAGCAGTTTACTCACCTTGTACAGGGGTCTACGACTATCTCGGAGTATGAGACCCGTTTTCATTAGCTAGCACCGTTCAGAGCTATGATCATTCCTACCGAGGCTGATAGGATTCGCAGATTTGTATGGGGTTTGAGGCTAGAGATCAGGTAGCCAACTGAGATATTGATTGCCAGTGGTCGGTCATTCCAGGCTATTGTAGACTATGCCCGCACTGTGGAGGATTTACAGCGACATGATCAGGGGTCCAGAGATAAGAGCCCTCGATATCAGGGTGTCTATAGTGGTTCCAGATATGGTGGTAGAGGTCCTGGCCAGTGGAGCCGGAGTTATCAGCCACAGCAGTGCCAGGGTCAGTCCAGCCGACCGGTTCAGGCTTCCATTCAGACGTTCGGTAGTACCCCAATTCGAGCAGGGTCAGAGCAGCCATCAGGGCTATGGCGGCCAGTCTTTGAGGGGTACAGTTTCTGGGGCATTAGGTCGTGGTGGTCATACAGGACTGCTGGTTCATCTCGACTGAGTAGGCCATCAGGGGCTTGTTTTACTTGTGGTGCGATAGGTCACTTTGCTAGAGATTGCCCTCAGCAGGGTACAGTTCAGTTGGCCGAGCCTTTACGAGTAGTTCAGCCCCCAGCTAAAGGGGGTGGTCGTCAGAGTAGAGGTAGTGCTCCGCGTGGCAGAGCAGGTGGTAGGGATGGCGGTCGGGCAGGTGGAGGTCGTCGTCAGTTTTACGCGGTCCCTAGGAGACCAGAGGCAGAGGCCTCAGATGCTGTGATTACAGGTACGATTTCTGTGTGCCATCAGTCTGCTATGGCTTTATTTGATCCTGGATCCACTTGTTCATATGTATCTGCCTACTTTGTGCCTTGTTTGGGGTTGGCTAGTGAGCCATTATCTGTTCCTGTTTCTGTTTCGACCCCAGTAGGAGATTCTTTAGTAGTGGATCGGATTGTGAGATCCTGTATGTTATCTATTGGTGATTCAGAGACTTGGGGTGATTTGATGATTCTTGATATGCTAGATTTTGATGTGATACTGGGCATGGACTGGTTATCCCCTCACCGTGTGGTTTTGGATTGTTATGCCAAGACCATTACCATAGCCGTGCCCGGTGTATCCCCGGTTGTGTGGCAGGGTTCTGTTAGCCATGCACCATCTGGGATCATCTCTTGTCTTCGAGCTAGGAAGTTGATCTCCCGTGGGTGTTTAGCTTATCTAGCATATGTCCGAGATGTTAGTGCTGACCCTACTTCTCCTGAGTCTGTTCCTGTGGTTAGAGACTTCCTCGATGTGTTTCCTACCGACCTGCCAGGCCTTCCACCTGAGAGAGATATTGATTTCGCTATTGAGTTAGAGCCGGGCACTAGGCCCATTTCTATTCCTCCTTACCGTATGGCTCCTGCTGAGTTGAGGGAGCTTAAGGAGCAGCTCCAGGATCTGCTAGCTAAGGGGTTTATTAGACCTAGTGTGTCGCCGTGGGGTGCTCCTGTTCTCTTCGTGAAGAAGAAGGATGGGTCGATGCGCATGTGTATTGATTATCGGCAGCTGAATAGGGTGACAGTGAAGAATAGGTATCCGATGCCGAGGATTGATGATTTGTTTGACCAGCTTCAGGGTTCAGTCGTGTTTTCGAAGATTGATTTGAGGTCCGGCTACCATCAGCTGAGGATTAGGGCGGAGGACATCCCTAAGACAGCATTCAGGACACGTTATGGCCATTATGAGTTCCTGGTGATGTCTTTTGGGTTGACTAATGCCCCCGCAGCCTTTATGAACTTGATGCACAGGGTTCTTGGCCCGTATTTGGACTCATTTGTGATAGTTTTTATAGACGACATCTTGGTATACTCGCGTAGTAGAGATGAGCATGAGCAGCACTTGAGGGTTATACTCCAGACTTTGAGAGATCATCGGCTTTATGCCAAGTTCTCAAAGTGTGAGTTTTGGCTTGAGTCAGTTGCATTCCTAGGGCACGTGGTGTCTAAGGATGGGATTAGGGTTGATCCGGGAAAGATTTCAGCGGTTTGTGAGTGGCCTAGACCTACTACTGTTACCGAGGTTCGCAGCTTTATTGGGTTAGCAGGTTACTACAGACGGTTCGTTGAGGGATTTTCTTCCATAGCAGCACCCTTGACTATGCTGACTAGGAAGGATATCCCATTTCAGTGGTCGGATCAGTGTGAGGATAGCTTCCAGAGGCTTAAGGCCTTATTGACTTCAGCTCCAGTTTTGACTTTGCCGGTTGAGAGTCAGAGCTTCTCCGTGTATTGTGATGCTTCTGGGGTTGGTCTTGGTTGTGTGTTGATGCAGCAGGGTCGAGTAATAGCATATGCATCGAGGCAGCTGAAGGTTCACGAGCGCAACTACCCCACTCATGACTTAAAGTTGGCGGCGGTAGTTTTCGCGCTCAAGATCTGGAGGCATTATTTATATGGAGTTCACTGTGATATCTTCACCGATCACCGTAGTCTTCAGTATATCACGAGTCAGCGGGAGTTGAACTCGAGACAGAGGAGGTGGGTCGAGTTACTGAAGGACTATGACTTCACTATTCTGTATCATCCGGGCAAGGCAAACGTGGTAGCAGATGCCTTGAGTCGGAAGACAGTGAGTATGGGTAGCCTAGCTTCTCTTTCAGTTTCAGAGCGACCATTGGCCTTGGACATCCAGTCCTTGGCTAATCGTTTGGTTAGGCTTGACTTGTCGGATCCTAGCAGAGTTCTCGCCAGTGTTGAGGTTCGTTCTACTTTGATTGATCAGATTCAGAGCCGTCAGTTTGAGGATCAGCAGTTGTGTAACCTTCGTGATCGGGTGGTTCATGAGACCAGTCGGGCTACTCTAGATTCAGATGGGGTTCTGAGGTTTGATAGCCGCCTTTGTGTTTCCGAGGATTAGTGATTTGATTCAGTTGATACTTCACGAGGCACATTGTACTAGATACTCCATTCACCCTGGCACAGCAAAGATGTATAGAGACTTGAGGCAGCTTTACTGGTGGAGTGGTATGAAGCGGGATATAGCGGAGTTTGTATCTCGATGCTTGAACTGCCAGCAGGTTAAGTTCGAGCACATGAGACCTAGCGGTTTGATGCAGCGACTTCCCATTCCTGAGTGGAAGTGGGAAGGGATTACTATGGACTTCATTGTTGGTTTGCCTCGTACTTCTCATGGGTTTGATTCCATATGGGTGATTGTTGATAGGCTGACTAAGTCAGCACATTTCTTGCCGGTTCAGACTTCTTATGGCGCAGAGAGGTTAGCTCAGATCTACCTTCGTGAGATCGTTCGATTGCATGGGGTCCCAGCTTCTATCATTTCAGACCGCGGCACTCAGTTTACATCTCAGTTTTGGAGGGCTATTCAGCGAGATTTGGGTACAGAGGTTCATCTTAGTACCGCTTTCCACCCTCAGACAGATGGCCAGTTCGAGAGGACCATTCAGGTCCTAGAGGACATGCTTCGGGCATGTGTTCTTCACTTTGGAGGTTCTTGGGATCAGTTTGTTCCCTTGGCAGAGTTTGCTTATAATAACAGCTTCCATTCGAGTATCGGCATGGCACCTTTTGAGGCTTTATATGGCAGGCGTTGCAGATCACCAGTAGGTTGGTTTGATGGGTTTAGTGCTGGGCTACAGAGCACAGATTTGCTTCGAGATTCCTTAGACCGAGTTCGAGTGATTCAGGACAGACTTCGGGCAGCTCAGAGCAGGCAGAAGAGTTATGCTGATCATAGACTTCGTGCCTTGGAGTTTAGCGTCGATGACTTGGTGTTTCTCCGTGTATCACCCATGAAGGGCGTGATGAGATTTGGTAGGCGGGGAAAGCTTAGCCCCAGGTACATTGGGCCGTTTGAGATTCTTCAGAGGGTCGGTAGCGTTGCCTATCAGTTAGCCTTACCTCCAATGTTTTCAGCTATACATCCTGTATTTCATGTTTCGATGTTGCGTCGGTATGTCCCAGATGAGTCTCATGTGTTGCGGTGGGATTCAGTTCAATTGGATGAGGGTTTAGCCTTTGTTGAGGAGCCGACAACTATTTTGGCCAGAGATGTCAGGAGATTGAGGTCTCGAGAGATCCCGGTTGTTAAGGTTCAGTGGAGGCACCGTCCAGTCGAGGAGGCTACCTAGGAGACCGAGAGAGATATGCGGGATCAGTATCCGCAACTATTTTAGCCTTCAGGTACCCCCTTGACCTTGACTTTCGAGGATGAAAGCCCTTTTTAGTAGTGGATGATGTAATGACCCTTCCGGTCATTTTCACGTTTAAGTTTTGAAGTCAAGCAAATCGACAAAAGATATCGTAAGACCTTTAACAAATTTTCTGAACTTTGGGTCAAATGTATCAGGGCTTTTCTCTCAATATATAAAGAGTTAGAAGTCTCCCAAAATACCAAATCGAAGGTCTACGAGTCTAGTTTCCAACGCACAAAACCTCACGTCCAACTGATCTCGGAGTAAAAAGTTATGACTGTTTTACTGCGGACTGTCTGGCATAAAACGGGTTACGAACCGGGTCGCGAATCAGGTCGGGTTAAACGCGATTTAAGCCTCGACTTCACGTTTTAAAATGCCATTTCAGTTCCGAAACAGTAATAAAACATAAGGGAGGATCCCGAGAGAATTCTTGAGTATCAAAATCGTGCGTTGGCGAATTACGAGCCTAAACTTAAGAATTTTATTAGCATCGTGCGTGTATTTGAAAATATTTTATTTAAAAGTTGAATTTGGTAAAGACTATATTAGTATTGCCTTTTCAAAATATTTTAAAGGTTTATGGGAAATATTTTTGAAACGTTATAATGGTATATGTATTTATTTTATAAAGTTTTTATACATTGTATTATTTTAACGGAGATAGAAATTTAGTTATGTTGAAATTTATTATTATAATATAGTAGGTTTTGTTTGAAATAATTTTCTATAAATTATGGTCTATTTAAAATATTATATTTATTTTACCACGAATTTATTCAATACCCGAGTACGTACGTGGCGGGGATCCACCTATCATTAATTGGATAAGGGGTGGTGTGGTGTTGACACACACCCCCCCACGTGGAAACCAACTAATGTGGTAGGCTGCCTAACAAATTTCAATGTTAAGAAACCTATTCACTTAAATCATTTGAAACCAATTTCAAATGTTAAATTGCTGCCAACTTTCAGAGTACTTCGTGGAACGTACTGTTGGTGACAAATTACCACAATTCATCATTCACTTGTCACATTAAAGGTTGAATCCAATAAGCAAGATCTTGATAATTTATTGGATCACTGAAAAGAAAATTGATTATCTACGTCAAGTTATTCAAGCCTAATTTCGAGTTTGATTTCATTTCGGAGTTTCTCGGAGCGGTTCGAGCGTGGACATCGTCGTTCTAGCAGCTTGTCATCGGACGACAGGTAGGTTACGGTTTATTTTTCCTAGACTCCGCATATATAGAATAAAATTGTATTAATGGGCATCCTTAGGTTGGTTTATTAGGTTGGTACCACAGACCTCGACCGCTTTATTCATGTCCGCCTACTTTTGTTCCTCCGTTGCTTGTAGTATTTGCCGATATATTTTATTTACCCATGTGGTCCTGTGAGGCCTTGCTGACTCTGGAACATAGAAGGTGGGATTTTGGAAATGTCCGCGAGTCCCGGGCATAGAATTATCCTTCTAGGCTGGTTATGCTTGCTGAGTAACTGTGGGCCTGTGCAGGGTCGATAGGTTGATTGTGAGCTGCGGGGCAGCTATTGTGTGTGATCATACCATTTCCATGCATATAAAGAGGTTTTATCCATGTTTTACCGTGGTTTTGGCTTCGGGCCTACTGGCACTGTTTTCTAAACCTTGCATGGCCCGGGGGGCCCGTTTTTGATGGAAATGATTTGGAAATGGTTGATTTGACTTGTGAGTATTCTTGGGTAAAAGAAAGTAAAATTATGTTTTAAGACACCAGTTTAACTACTACACTAGACTCGGCAGGGCCGGAGTGCTAGTTGAGTTTTCTTGCTACTTGAGATGATTTTTAGCCTCGGTCGGACCGAGCACCTGAGATGACTTTTTACTGTTTAGACCCGGTTACACCCGGGCACCCTTGGAGGGGTTTTTGAGACATTTTCCTACTACTTTAGTCCTAGACAGGGTCTGGGCATTGCATATTCGAGACTGGATCTCCATCCTGATACCGGACTTGCTTCCGGATGACATGTTCTGATACTGAGTTTTAGTATGGGGTTTGGGACCTCCATGGACCTTGCCATCCGGGCCAGGGGCTACGGGCTGCGTGTGCCGGAGGAGGGGTATACGGTGGAGTAGAGGTATACGGGCAGAGTCCTTCCATGGAACCTACCTGCTGGGTCGGATCGGCGCCGGAGGAGGTACATACAGAGATACCATTTCACTTGAGATCTTCATGCATCATATCATTCATTGTTTGAGGCTCCACCCTTGTTTGTTGTTTGTTGATTGTACGCTCCGGTAGTATGGGATGCCGAGGGTTTGTTTTCACTTGTTTGTGTTCCTCGGTTGTATGGGCGGCCGGGGGACTGTAGGTAGACTTTTGCTTTTTACTTGCAGAATTGTTCTCTATTATGGATAAGTATGAGATTGGTATGATTAGTTGAGTTTGATTCATGTCTCTGAGCATGCCTATTATTACTCTTTCTCTCTTCTTCTTACACTTGAGGTTACCGGTATACCGTCCATTGCGTAAACTTATTTTGTATACACTGTTGTTGCAAGGACCCCAGGTGCGTTATTTCTTACTTTCACCTGTGCCTATGGTGTGTATATTCTTCTTACTAGCCTCACATGTGGTTCTGTTGTTTTCCCTCTGGGCTAGTTCCTGTGTACCTTTTCGTTGATTTCTGTGACTACTTGCTTCTATTCTGTCTATTACTGCGCTTTTATCTTATATGTGCCCAGTCGGCCTATGATACCTACTGGGTACCTTATGCTTCGCATTTGGTGCTCACCCCTACCCCCTGCATCTTTGGGTGCAGATCCTAGCGTGGGCCATCGCCGTTAGACCGTTGTGATTCGTGCTTGGAGATCTCCTTTCCTTGTTATAAAAACTCATTTATTTACATCATGTATTTCTCCTTTCCTTGTTTCCATAACACTTTTTATGCTTGTATTTTTTATTTTCCCAGTTAATAAATGAGTTTTGTGTGGTTATAAAGAACCAAATTAGATTCTCTATTTTCGGTTCTTTCTATAAGCATGATATACACCCGATTAGCTTCCTCTATAAAGATGTACATGATTTTTTAAAGGGGGATAATAATTTTATATTAATATCTGTGTCGTTCCAATTTTATCGGATGAACCTGGAGGGAGATAATTTATATTAATTTTAATTATTTAATCAACTTACCTTTGAATTTTACACTTGATCCCTTTGTAGAAAAAGGGAAAATATTATTTTCTTTGTCAATTGATCTGGAGTGACATAATTTGGAGGAAAAAATTAATTAAATCTCTCAAAAATAAATTTTGAAGTTTTAAATCTTTGATATTTACCAATCTATAATTTTGAAGGTGTAGATCTTTAATTTTTATCAATCTATATATCATTTTAAAAAATAATAATTTTGCTTGGATGGTGGAGGCACAAGATTAGGGTAGCGGGAGGGAAGAGAAAGAGCAAGAGGACAAGATAAGAACTAATCTGGCTATCTATTATATTATTGACCTTGAGATAAAAAATAATTGTCTTTTATGGGATGTAGACAAAAAAAAAAGTGGGGATAGTTGATTTTCTTATAATTAAAACATGTTTCTTCCTATTTTTTGGTTTAATTAAAAATTGCCCCCTTAATTTAAAGGATCTTTTTTTCCATTGTAATTCAACAAAAACAAATTGCATCTTTTAAAAAGTTTTTACTAATATTTTTTAATATACACATGTTATTTTATCTTTTTGACTGCAGGCACACCTAGAATTTCAAAATATTTTAATTTGATTAACTTTTTCCTTAATTTAAAAGGAATTTTTTTTGGCTCTAGTTTAATGGCTACTTGTCGAATATTTTATTTATTTTGCTCACTGTTAATCTATCCTTAAATAGTTTGTAACTAAATGAATTTTTGATAATCCATCGTTAAAAAGGATTAGCAGTGAATTTTATTATTTAGCAACATAAATTGTAAGTCCCTAATTACTATTTTTTTTAGTGTATGATAAACACTTGTTTTGTAATATAACTATTATAATGAATAAACCTCGGCGAATATGCGTGAAATTTACTATTCACATTATGTATAATATAATTCAATTCTAATTGATAGCTTCTCAAAATAATTATGCAGTTATATGTGATGAACATAATGAACTCGTAGAAAAGAAGGCTTTCTACAAGGGAGCTTATCTTTGTGTTCAGAAACCATTTGATGGGGAAATTGTGAAATACTTGTGGCAATTTGTATTGAGGGAAAAAATGTAAAAAGAGAAAGGGAGAGAAGGATCGGAAAAAAATAGAGATCAAATGAATGTTGATAAAATTGGTAGCAATAATATTTTTGGAGATAACGAAGAACAACCTGGAGAGAGGAAAAATGTGTCTAATAATGAGGAACAGAGAAATAATATTCATGAGGCTGAAAACGATGTTGTATCGAGTGAGAAATACAAGATGATGAGGAAAAGAGGTAGAAAAAGCTCAAAAGAGATTAATGAAGGAGAACGCCAAACAAGTGCTATTACGCGAAAGGCCTGCACAAAATGGACTGAGGATCTTCATGCCAAAGTCATGAAAGCTGTACAACAACTTGGTAAAGTAATTAAGTTTACTTTAATATTAATTATTTTTTTTGCATTTACATGGAACAATATGAACAATGAGAATTCATACTTATAGCTAATGTCAACTTGTTTAGAATTAAGGCATGTTATTTTATTTACATGTACCTTAGTTTGATTTGAGATTATTATAGTTATTAAATTAAACTTACATTCTCATGGAACATGTAGTTTCTTACCCCAAAGAGATTCTTGAGGTGATGAATGTGCCTGGTCTTACCAGGATGCAAGTTGCAAGCCACCTTCATGTACATCATTACAAAAAATTAAGTGATAAATTATATATCATTCGTGTGCATGTTTATGGTACGGACAAAGTTATTTTGAAAAATAATATTTTTTATAAAATAATTTTCTCGTATTTGGTTGCTAGAAAATATTTTTTTGAAATTTTTTCTTCATCAAACACTTTTTTGAGAAGTTATTTTTTCCGCAATTATCTTAATTTTAATTTTATATCAAGAAAAATCTAATTTTGTTTCACTTTCACCAGTAAATATTTAGGCATTATCATCAATTTTTAGTACTCAAGAGTCTTATCAAAACACTTAATCATTAAAGAGGATTACTGATAGACATCTATTACATGTTTAGTGATAGAAGTTAATTATTCGTTATTAATTTCAATTATTTTGTAGTTCAAGGAAATAATATTATTATCAGTCCTTAATTCATATTGTTTTAAAAGTTTTTTATTGTTCACCAATTACCAAACACTAAAAATATTTTCTATTAGAAATGACTTCGGTCGTTTCACGCACATCAAAATAACAATGAGTTCAGATGATAAATATATCCATAGTCTTACTCTATTTTAATTTTTTTCTTCTAACACCTCCCAGAAATGTCGTAGAAACAATTGGAGAGCTTCAAGAGAGCAAAATCTATTTTTACCCATCAGGCCGGACATCCTCAAGTGGTTCTCAACAAAGAAGTAGCTTTAGAAAATTTGGGACAATGCCTCATCTTCAAGCAAATGTACCAAATTTGCAACGTAACCCAGATCAAATCGAAAAAAGCCCAAATTTTCCATTTCCAACTTTCAATATCAATAATATTTTTTCTAGAGGAGAGGGTTCAATTAAAAAACAACTCTATCGCCCACAATCTCAGGTTCAACCGCACTACCTCAACATCGGCAACCATTCAATAACCCATTTTTTCCAGCCCATAATAATGTTGGTGGTGGGCTACAACAACATGCACCATTATTTGGAATGTTGGGTTCACAAGGACTACAAGACCCAACTATTGGGAACACTAATTATAGGCCTGGTCTGGCGTTTAACAATAGGGGTCATCATACTCAAAGTTATTATAGTTTGGATCTCCATGTGGCCCATGGAGAAACATATTTATGTAGCGGAATAATGTCTGGCATAAACATTGTAAATGCGACAATAATTTCTACAACTTGAATGCCAATGTGGACAATGTGACAACATATTCAAGTAGCGCAATGATGTCTGATACTTATATTGGATTTGTGACTAATAATAATGGATTGGGAGTAGAAAATGCAAATTTTCAGCAATATAATGGTGAATTAAACATGTCTGATCCAAAAAAAATTGTTGCGGCATCATACGAGAGTGATATTGAAGAAAAAGATACAAATAATAAGGAAAATTTTGATACGCATTTTGATTTCAATAATGTGGCTTATCCCTTCCAAGATCTTGGATCTCCGAGTGCTAACCTACCTAATGAACAAGGCAGTGAGTTTGATCAAGTTTATTCTGATGATCAGGTTAGTGCTTCTATCTAATTTGGTATTACATATATTCCGTCTTTGATTATTGGTATTAGCTAAAAAAATCTAAATCATATTTTGTATTATATATCAATATCAGACAAGGGATTAAATCCCAGTTCCCTGTGTTTGGTTGAGATTATAATCTCTAATATCTCTTTCTAAATCAAATGAATCCTTAGCAAATACTAACTTATTTTAATTCAATACTGACTTATTTTTCAAGAAAATATTTTGTCGTCAGACTATATTCTCCTTTAGAATTTACCGCAAAAATACATATGCAGGTGGCAGGGACATCGAGTTTCCAGTTTTTCGATATAGAAAATTATTCTAATGAATTGTCAATATAATGATTCAATGCTATCGAGACTATTAGTGACAACTCTCATAAGGGCTCTTTGTGGTGACAAAAGTCATTTTCTCAAGTGAAAATTGCATCGTAATTTCAAATTTTTGAAGACTATATTGTTTGGTAAGACTTAGATTGCTAGAATGTTTTTGTTTTTCCGTTTGGAACAAATTACGACTGGTATTAGATTACAGGCTTTCGTTAATTTCTTGACTTGAAATTACTGTTTTGTTTGATATCGAACCCATTTATCCTGCCATTACATAACCTTTTGGTTGATTGATGATATATTATATATGAGATCGATTATTTGTGGGAATAATTATATTGTATCTCAAGTTAGCACAAATATGTGTCTCAATTATATTTAATCTGTCGTTAAATAGTTGGTAGCTAAATGAATTTTCTATAATTCATTGTTAAAAAGGAATAGCAATGAATCTTATTGTTTAAAAACATAAATTGTCAGTCACTAATTACTATTTTTTTTAGTATATGATAAACACTTGTTTTGTAATATAATTGTTATAATGAATAAAATTCAGCGAATATGCGTGAAATTTACTATTCACATTATGTATAATATAATTCAATTCTAATTGATAGCTTCTCAAAATAATTATGCAGTTGTATGTGACGAACATGACGAACTTGTAAAAAAAAGGCTTTCGACAAGGGAGCTTAACTTTATGTTAAGAAACCATTTGACGAGGAAATTATGAAATACTTGTGGCAATTTTTAATGAGGGAAAAATGCAAAAAGAGAAAGCGAGAGAAGGATCGGAAAAAAATAGAGATCAAATGAATGTTGATAAAATTGGCAGCAATAATATTTTTGGAGATAATGAAGAACAAGTTGGAGAGAGAAAAAATGTGTCTAATAATGAGGAACAGAGAAATAATATTCATGAGGCTGAAAACGATGTTGTATCGAGTGTGAAATACAAGATGATGAGGAAAAGAGGTAGAAAAAGCTCAAAAGATATTAATGAAGGAGAACGCCAAACAAGTGCTATTACGCGAAAGGCCTGCACAAAATGGACTGAGGATCTTCATGCCAAAGTCATGGAAGTTGTACAACAACTTGGTGAAGTAAGTAAGTTTACTTTAATATTAATTAATTTTTTTGCATTTACATGGAACAATATGAACAATGAGAATTCATACTTATAGCTAATATCAACTTGTTTAGAATTAAGGCATGTTATTGTATTTACATGTACCTTAGTTTGATTTGAGATTATTATAGTTATTAAATTAAACTTACATTCTCATGGAACATGTAGTTTCTTACCCCAAAGAGATTCTTGAGGTGATGAATGTGCCTGGTCTTACCAGGATGCAAGTTGCAAGCCACCTTCAGGTACATCATTACAAAAAATTAAGTGATAAATTATGTATCATTCGTGTGCATGTTTATGGTACGGACAAAGTTATTTTGAAAAATAATATTTTTTATAAAATAATTTTCTCGTATTTGGTTGCTAGAAAATATTTTTTTAAAATTTTTTCCGCAGTTATCTTAATTTTAATTTTATATCAAGAAAAATCTAATTTTGTTTCACTTTTGCCAGTAAATATTTAGACATTATTATCAATTTTTAGTACTCAAGAGTCTTATCAAAACACTTAATCATTAAAGAGGATTACCAATAGACATCTATTACATGTTTAGTGATAGAAGTTAATTATTCGTTATTAATTTCAATTATTTTGTAGTTCAAGGAAATAATATTATTATCAGTCCTTAATTCATATTGTTTTAAAAGTTTTTTATTGTTCACCAATTACCAAACACTAAAAATATTTTCTATTAGAAATGACTTCGGTCGTTTCAAGCACATCAAAATAACAATGAGTTCAGATGATAAATATATCCATAGTCTTACTCTATTTTAATTTTTTTCTTCTAACACCTCTCAGAAATGTCGTAGAAACAATTGGAGAGCTTCAAGAGAGAAAAATCTATTTTCACCCATCAGGCCGGACATCCTCAAGTGGTTCTCAACAAAGAAGTAGCTTTAGAAAATTTGGGACAATGCCTCATCTTCAAGCAAATGTACCAAATTTGCAACGTAACCCAGATCAAATCGAAAAAAGCCCAAATTTTCCATTTCCAACTTTCAATATCAATAATATTTTTTCTAGAGGAGAGGGTTCAATTAAAAAACAACTCTATCGCCCACAATCTCAGGTTCAACCGCACTACCTCAACATCGGCAACCATTCAATAACCCATTTTTTCCAGTCCATAATAATGTTGGTGGTGGGCTACAACAACATGCACCATTATTTGGAATGTTGGGTTCACAAGGACTACAAGACCCAACTATTGGGAACACTAATTATAGGCCTGGTCTGGCGTTTAACAATAGGGGTCATCATACTCAAAGTTATTATAGTTTGGATCTCCATGTGGCCCATGGAGAAACATATTTATGTAGCGGAATAATGTCTGGCATAAACATTGTAAATGCGACAATAATTTCTACAACTTGAATGCCAATGTGGACAATGTGACAACATATTCAAGTAGCGCAATGATGTCTGATACTTATATTGGATTTGTGACTAATAATAATGGATTGGGAGTAGAAAATGCAAATTTTCAGCAATATAATGGTGAATTAAACATGTCTGATCCAAAAAAAATTGTTGCGGCATCATACGAGAGTGATATTGAAGAAAAAGATACAAATAATAAGGAAAATTTTGATACGCATTTTGATTTCAATAATGTGGCTTATCCCTTCCAAGATCTTGGATCTCCGAGTGCTAACCTACCTAATGAACAAGGCAGTGAGTTTGATCAAGTTTATTCTGATGATCAGGTTAGTGCTTCTATCTAATTTGGTATTACATATATTCCGTCTTTGATTATTGGTATTAGCTAAAAAAATCTAAATCATATTTTGTATTATATATCAATATCAGACAAGGGATTAAATCCCAGTTCCCTGTGTTTGGTTGAGATTATAATCTCTAATATCTCTTTCTAAATCAAATGAATCCTTAGCAAATACTAACTTATTTTAATTCAATACTGACTTATTTTTCAAGAAAATATTTTGTCGTCAGACTATATTCTCCTTTAGAATTTACCGCAAAAATACATATGCAGGTGGCAGGGACATCGAGTTTCCAGTTTTTCGATATAGCAAATTATTCTAATGAATTGTCAATATAATGATTCATGCTATCGAGACTATTAGTGACAACTCTCATAAGGGCTCTTTGTGGTGACAAAAGTCATTTTCTCAAGTGAAAATTGCATCGTAATTTCAAATTTTTGAAGACTATATTGTTTGGTAAGACTTAGATTGCTAGAATGTTTTTGTTTTTCCGTTTGGAACAAATTATGACTGGTATTAGATTACAGGCTTTCGTTAATTTCTTGACTTGAAATTACTGTTTTGTTTGATATCGAACCCATTTATCCTGCCATTACATAACCTTTTGGTTGATTGATGATAACAATAGGGGTCATCATACTCAAAGTGATTATAGTTTGGATCTCAATGTAGCCCATGGAGAAACATATTTATGTAGCGGAATAATGTCTGGCATAAACATTGTAAATGCGACAATAATGTCTACAACTTGAATGCCAATGTGGACAATGTGACAACATATTCAAGTAGCGCAATGATGTCTGATACTTATATTGGATTTGTGATTAATAATAATGGATTGGGATTAGAAAATGCAAATTTTCAGCAATATAATGGTGAATTAAACATGTCTGATCCAAAAAATATTGTTGCGGCATCATACGAGAGTGATATTGAAGAAAAAGATACAAATGTTAAGGAAAATTTTGATACGCATTTTGATTTCAATAATGTGGCTTATCCCTTCCAAGATCTTGGATCTCTGAGTGCTAACCTACCTAATGAACAAGGCAGTGAGTTTGATAAAGTTTATTCTGATTGCACTAGTCACAGAGAGAAGACATCCAATCCAGTCAGAACCAATGATTCCATAGATTCGATCGTGGTTTACAATTGTTTTGTGATCCCGGGGAAAGCTATCATAGTGATTCCACTAGACTCCTACCTTAAGGTAGGCCCACTGCTGAATACCCAAAATCGCCGTCAAGCGAAAACCCATTTCTGAGATTGGATCCTGCTTGCCAGCTTCAGAATATCGACTCCTGTGGTCAGCTTCTGATTCCGCTTTTCTAAAAAGAAGTGAGATTGGGTGAGGGAATCAGAAAGGGTCTCAAAAACCGGGCGGGCGGGCGTATGGATACGATTCTCATTTTGTATCTTGATTAATTGGAAAAGTCAAGAGGGCGAGGCTCCTAGCAATGGGGGGAAAGGGGAGTGGGTAAGCGGGCTCCTTTCACTTGACTGGTTAGTTAGGACTTTTTTCTACGATGTTCGAGGATGAGAGAAAGAGAAAAAAAGAATACCACCCATGAAAAGACAGAATACATAGGGCCGCCCGCCCTGGTTCAAATACCATTTTATCCTACCTCGCTCACCGCCCCTCAGGCTTAATGATCAGGTTAGTGCTTCTATCTAATTTGGTATTACATATATTCCGTCTTTGATTATTGGTATTAGCTAAAAAAGTCTAAATCATATTTTGTATTATATATCAATATCAGACAAGGGATTAAATCCCAGTTCCCTGTGTTTGGTTGAGATTATAATCTCTAATATCTCTTTCTAAATCAAATGAATCCTTAGCAAATACTAACTTATTTTAATTCAATACTGACTTCTTTTTCAAGAAAATATTTTGTCGTCAGACTATATTCTCCTTTAGAATTTACCGCAAAAATACATATGCAGGTGGCAGGGACATCGAGTTTCCAGTTTTTCGATATAGAAAATTATTCTAATGAATTGTCAATATAATGATTCAATGCTATCGAGACTATTAGTGACAACTCTCATAAGGGCTCTTTGTGGTGACAAAAGTCATTTTCTCAAGTGAAAATTGCATCGTAATTTCAAATTTTTGAAGACTATATTGTTTGGTAAGACTTAGATTGCTAGAATGTTTTTGTTTTTCCGTTTGGAACAAATTACGACTGGTATTAGATTACAGGCTTTCGTTAATTTCTTGACTTGAAATTACTGTTTTGTTTGATATCGAACCCATTTATCCTGCCATTACATAACCTTTTGGTTGATTGATGATATATTATATATGAGATCGATTATTTGTGGGAATAATTATATTGTATCTCAAGTTAGCACAAATATGTGTCTCAATTATATTTAATCTGTCGTTAAATAGTTGGTAGCTAAATGAATTTTCTATAATCCATTGTTAAAAAGGATTAGCAATGAATTTTATTGTTTAAAAACATAAATTGTCAGTCTCTAATTACTATTTTTTTTAGTATATGATAAACACTTGTTTTGTAATATAATTGTTATAATGAATAAAATTCAGCGAATATGCGTGAAATTTACTATTCACATTATGTATAATATAATTCAATTCTAATTGATAGCTTCTCAAAATAATTATGCAGTTGTATGTGATGAACACGACGAACTTGTAGAAAAGAAGGCTTACTACAAGGGAGCTTATCTTTGTGTTAAGAAACCATTTGACGAGGAAATGGTGAAATACTTGTGGCAATTTTTAATGAGGGAAAAAATGTAAAAAGAGAAAGCGAGAGAAGGATTGGAAAAAAATAGAGATCAAATGAATGTTGATGATATTAGTAGCAATAATATTTTTGTAGAAAATGAAGAACAATCTGGAGAGAGGAAAAATGTGTCCAATAATGAGGAAAAGAGAAATAATATTCATGAGGCTGAAAACGATGTTGTATCGAATGAGAAATACAAGATGACGAGGAAGAGAGGTAAAGAAAGCTCGAAAGAGATTAATGAAGGAGAACGCCAAACAAGTGCTATTAATAAGGTTGTTAGGTGAAAGATCTACACAAAAATGGACTGAGGATCTTCATGCCAAATTAATGAAAACTGTACAATAACTTGTTGAAGGAAGTAAGTTTACATTAATATTAATTAATTTTTTTGCATTTACATGGAACAATATGAATAATGAGAATTCATACTTATAGCTAATGTCAACTTATTTGTAATTAAGGCATATTATTGTATTTACATGTACCTCGGTTTGATGTAAGAATATTATAGTTATTAAATTAAACATACATTCTTTTGGAATATGTAATTTGTTACCCCAAAGAGATTCTTGAGGTGATGAATGTGCTAGGTCTTACCAAGATGCAAGTTGCAAGCCACCTTCAAGTACATCATAAAAAAAAATTAAGTGATAAATTATGTATCATTTGTGTGTGAATGGTATGAGCAAAGTTATTTTGAAAAAAAAATACTTTTTATAAAATTATTTTCTCGTATTTGATAACTAGAAAGTATTTTTCTTGGAAATTTTTCTTCATCAAATACTTCTTTGAGAAGTTATATTTTCTACGACTATCTTAATTTTAAGTTTATATCAAGAAAATTTGAATTTTTTTTCACTTTCGCCAATAAATATTTAGACATTATTATCAACTTTTAGTACTCAAAAGACTTATCAAAACGCTCACTTATTAGAGAAGATTTTCAATAGACTTTTATGACATGTTAGCGATAGAAGTTAATTTTTCATTGCTAATTACTATTATTTTGTAGTTCAATAAAAAAATATTATTATCAATCCTCAATTCATATTGTTTCAAAAGATTTGTATTGTTCACCAATTACCAAACACAAGAAATATTTTCTATTAGAAATGACTTCATTCGTTTCAATCACACCTAAATAACAATAAGTTCAAATGATAAATATATCTATGGTCTTACTTTCTTTTAATTTTTTTCTTCTAACACCTCTCAGAAATGTCGTAGAATCAATTGGAGAGCTCCAAGAGAGCAGAAATCTATTTTCACCCATCAGGCCAGACATCCTCAAGTGGTTCTCAACAAATAAGTAGCTTTAGAAAATTTGGGACAATGCCTCGTCTTCAAGCAAATATACCAAATATGCAACGTAACCTAGATCAAATCGAAAGAGGCCCAAAAGTTTCATTTACAACTTTTAATATCAATAATGTTTTTGCTAGAGGAGAGAGTTCGATTCAAAAATAACTCTATCACCCACATCTCAGGTCCAACCGCACTACCTCAACATTGGGAACCATTCAATAACCATTTTTTGTCAGCCCATAATAATGTTGGTGGCGGTCTACAACAACATGGATCATTATTGGAATGTTGGGTTCACAAGGACTACAAGACCCAATTATTGGGAACATTAATTATAGGCCCGGTCTGGCATTTTACAACAGGGGTCATCATACACAAAGTGATTATAGCTTGGATCTCAATGTGGCCCATGGAGCATCATATTTAGGTAGCGAAATAATTTCTACCATAAACATTGTGAATGTTACAATAGTGGCTACAACTTGAATGCCAATGTGGACAATGTGATAACATATTCAAGTAGCACAATGATGTCTGATACTTATGTTGAAAATGTCACTATTAATGGATTGGGAGTAGAAAATGCAAATTTCCAGCAATATATTGGTGAATCATCCTCTCTTGATACATATAAAAGAACCTCAAACATATCCAACCAACAGTGCTACTAGCACAAAAATAGCATTCCATAGCTAATGAAACTAACATAATTCTCATACGAAGTCTAAATCTCTAAATGTTGACCAAATTCAACTATATCAACTTCAAAATCTTCAAAAATGAAAAAATCACCTCAAACCCAATGAAACACCTTGAAAACCATGCCAACCACTCCCGTAGACCACACATACCATACTACAACTACGGAGAGGGATATAATGGTCAAAATTCATAAAAATCCAAAAATTACTATGAGAGTTGTTACAAACAGTTGGCGGTATAAGGATCGGATCGCCATGAGTCCTAAGGTCACTCATCAAACAGTTAAAAATACATATGATACATTCCTCGTGTGAAGAATCTGGTGCAACTGTTCAATTCAGAAACATGCTTTAGCTCGTCGAGGTGTGATGTTAAGCATAGAGCAAATTGCTCTTACTCAATCTCTGATTGACGCAACAGATCCTAAACAACTCAAAAGTGAAACAAAATGTTGCATGGAAGTGGACATTAAACGCCACATAAAATTTTACATTACATATCCCGCATTAAGTTACCGGTATTAGCTAATCAGTATAACTTTTAATCAAATATCTTTGTATTATATATCTATATAGGATGTGGGATTATATCCCATCTTCCGGTGTTTGGTTGGGATTATAATCCATATCTTTGTTCAGAATCGAATGACTCCTTAGTAAATCAGATAGTGTTTGATGAAACTTTTTAGTATAAAAAAGAAGATTGGTACATGTACATAGTCTAAATGTTGCTTAAGATAGTCATATGAAAACAATTGAGAGAAATGCGAAAGAAATTAACTTTTGCCTAAAAGTGAAAGAAGTCATTTTTCTCCTTTTGGTGAAAAAGGTTTCGATAAAAAAGAAAAAGTTTGACAACCTAACTTATTTTGTCAAGAAAATATCTTTCTTATATATAATACACTTGTAAGCTCCTATAGATTTTCACATTAAACCTACATATACAGGTGGCACCAAGTGTCCAGTTTCTATGAATAACAAATTTTCCTAATGAATCAATATGATCTAATGCAGTCCAACAACTCTTTGTTGCAAATTTTCCATCAGCATAATCCAATGGTCATAGTGACCATCAAAACAAGGAATGGCTGCTTGCACAAAGTTTCTCTCTGAAGGCATAGATGAATAATAAATTCCTGGGCAAACTCTCCTCACATGTGTTTTTTTTCTTGAATAAACCTTGTTGTTGATACCACTAATAGAATATCGCAAAAAGAACAATGAAGAAAGCAAATAGAAATACAGAACAGAGGAACAATAAAAGTATTGCGCAACACTCTGTATTTCAATAGCAACATGATAAGTCATTATATAGACTTTTACATAGACTTTTCTGCTACACATAAAAGCCACAAACCCATAACTTCCAGGACTAGGGTGTTCAAAATCGAATCATAACCAATAAGCCAACCGCAAAATTGACTTATTGGCTTACTGGTATTGGATTATGAAATTAACGGTTGGTGAATAGATTAAAATTTTATAGTTAATAATTTATTGATATGAGGGTGGATTACTTAATTTCCTTAATGGATAAATTGTTAACCCGTTGAGAATTATCATACTTATATTTTTACCCCAAATTTATATATATATATATATATATATATATATATTATTAATCTTAAAGCACAATTTAATATTTTGTCACTCCTTAAAATTGATCAAACCAAAACAAGTCTTCTTGTTTAAAAGCAGATGTGCAATAAAAGTTTTAAGGCTACATCTTCTTATGTTGTAATTTGTTGAGACTTATATTGAAATTTGGAATGATATGATTTGGTGATACTTTTGTTGGAAGTGTGTGCAACTTAAGAAGAGTTAGAAAAAATATTTTGTTTGATGGAAGATCAATAAATTTGTAAAATATTTTGTTTGATGGAAGATCAATATATTTGTGAGTGAAAGTGAAAGAAGGGAGCTTGAAATGATTGAGCCAATACACCGATAACCGTTCGATAAATACTTATCCGATAGTGAACGAACCGATAGTTTATTGGTTTGCTAACGGATTAATATATTCAAAAATTGATATCCGATAAGCCGAATCGTTAATCATAATTATTCTCCCAATCCGTTCGATAAGTATCCCTAGCTAGGACTCCTAACAGACTCTACTATCTTAACTAAAAACATGCCCACTTCCTAATAACTAGGAGCTGAACAATTCAATAAAACAAAAAGACCAAATATTAAATAAATGATGCCTAAATAAAAGGACAATTCTAACAAACACTAGACATTCCCTAACCGGTAGAGGTACTATATAAACACCTACGAGTTAAGTGTTTCTCCATGAGTTCAACCTTTTATATAACAAATTATTTTATCTTGTATCTCCTTGTTGTATTCGAAGAGGAAAATTCTCAAACTGTTAAAGGAATAGATAATTCAATAGCAACTTCCAATTATGATATTATAGAAAAAGTTCGGGTGATGCTAGTTGATAATGACAAAGAGCTTTTTACTGAGATGGTTGATTTTCTAGAGTCTTACAACTATAAAGGTGAAATCTCTCTCTCTATATATATGGAACTTATAAGCTTTGGTTCTTTTATAACTAAATTCTGTGTGATTTTCTTTTTATAAGAGATTTAATTGATACGATGCTTGCTATCTCATTTGTGATTTTAGCATTGATCTCTTTTTAGATTCATTTATATATCTTGTAAATCATGTATTTCTCCTTTCCTTGTTGCCATAACACTTTTTATGCTTGTATTTTTTATTTTCCCAGTTAATAAATGAGTTTTGTGTGGTTATAAAGAACCAAATTAGATTCTCTATTTTTGGTTCTTTCTATAAGCATGATATACACCCGATTAGCTTCCTCTATAAAGATGTACATGATTTTTTAAAGGGGGATAATAATTTTATGTTAATATCTGTGTCGTTGCAATTTTATCGGATGAACCTGGAGGGAGATAATTTATATTAATTTTAATTATTTAATCAACTTACCTTTGAATTTTACACTTGATTCCTTTGTAGAAAAAGGGAAAATATTATTTTCTTTGTCAATTGATCTGTAGTGACATAATTTGGAGGAAAAAATTAATTAAATCTCCCAAAAATAAATTTTGAAGTTTTAAATCTTTTATATTTACCAATCTATAATTTTGAAGGTGTAGATCTTTAATTTTTATCAATCTATATATCATTTTAAAAAATAATAATTTTGCTTGGATGGTGGAGACATAAGATTAGGGTAGCGGGAGGGAAGAGAAAGAGCAAAAGGACAAGATAAGAACTAATCTGGCTATCTATTATATTATTGACCTTGAGATAAAAAAAAATTGTCTTTTATGGGATGTAGACAAAAAAAAAGTGGGGATAGTTGATTTTCTTATAATTAAAACATGTTTCTTCCTATTTTTTGGTTTAATTAAAAATTGCCCCTTTAATTTAAAGGATCTTTTTTTCCATTGTAATTCCACAAAAACAAATTGCATCTTTTAAAAAGTTTTTACTAATATTTTTTAATATACACATGTTATTTTATCTTTTTGACTACAGGCACACCTTGAATTTCAAAATATTTTAATTTGATTAAATTTTTCCTTAATTTAAAAGGAATTGTTTTTGGCTCTAGTTTAATGGCTACTTGTCGAACATTTTATTTATTTTGCTCACTGTTAATCTATCCTTAAATAGTTTGTAACTAAATGAATTTTTGATAATCCATCGTTAAAAAGGATTAGCAGTGAATTTTATTATTTAGCAACATAAATTGTAAGTCCCTAATTACTATTTTTTTTAGTGTATGATAAACACTTGTTTTGTAATATAACTGTTATAATGAATAAACCACGGCGAATATGCGTGAAATTTACTATTCACATTATGTATAATATAATTCAATTCTAATTGATAGCTTCTCAAAATAATTATGCAGTTATATGTGATGAACATAATGAACTCGTAGAAAAGAAGGCTTTCTACAAGGGAGCTTATCTTTGTGTTCAGAAACCATTTGATGGGGAAATTGTGAAATACTTAAAAAATGTAAAAAGAGAAAGCGAGAGAAGGATCGGAAAAAAATAGAGATCAAATGAATGTTGATAAAATTGGTAGAAATAATATTTTTGGAGATAACGAAGAACAACCTGGAGAGAGGAAAAATGTGTCTAATAATGAGGAACAGAGAAATAATATTCATGAGGCTGAAAACGATGTTGTATCGAGTGAGAAATACAAGATGATGAGGAAAAGAGGTAGAAAAAGCTCAAAAGAGATTAATGAAGGAGAACGTCAAACAAGTGCTATTACACGAAAGCCCTGCACAAAATGGACTGAGGATCTTCATGCCAAAGTCATGGAAGCTGTACAACAACTTGGTGAAGTAAGTAAGTTTACTTTAATATTAATTATTTTTTTTGCATTTACATGGAACAATATGAACAATGAGAATTCATACTTATAGCTAATGTCAACTTGTTTAGAATTAAGGCATGTTATTTTATTTACATGTACCTTAGTTTGATTTGAGATTATTATAGTTATTAAATTAAACTTACATTCTCATGGAACATGTAGTTTCTTACCCCAAAGAGATTCTTGAGGTGATGAATGTGCCTGGTCTTACCAGGATGCAAGTTGCAAGCCACCTTCAGGTACATCATTACAAAAAATTAAGTGATAAATTATGTATCATTGGTGTGCATGTTTATGGTACGGACAAAGTTATTTTGAAAAATAATATTTTTAACAAAATAATTTTCTCGTATTTGGTTGCTAGAAAATATTTTTTTTAATTTTTTTCTTCATCAAACACTTTTTTGAGAAGTTATTATTTCCGCAACTATCTTAATTTTAATTTTATATCAAGAAAAATCTAATTTTGTTTCACTTTCGCAAGTAAATATTTAGACATTATTATCAATTTTTAGTACTCAAGAGTCTTATCAAAACACTTAATCATTAAAGAGGATTACCGATAGACATCTATTACACGTTTAGTGATAGAAGTTAATTATTCGTTATTAATTTCAATTATTTTGTAGTTCAAGGAAATAATATTATTATCAATCCTTAATTCGTATTGTTTTAAAAGATTTTTATTGTTCACCAATTACCAAACACTAAAAATATTTTCTATTAGAAATGATTTCGGTCGTTTCAAGCACATGAAAATAACAATGAGTTCAGATGATAAATATATCCATAGTCTTACTCTATTTTAATTTTTTTCTTCTAACACCTCTCAGAAATGTCGTAGAAACAATTGGAGAGCTTCAAGAGAGCAAAATCTATTTTCACCCATCAGGCCGGACATCCTCAAGTGGTTCTCAACAAAGAAGTAGCTTTAGAAAATTTGGGACAATGCCTCATCTTCAAACAAATGTACCAAATTTGCAACGTAACCCAGATCAAATCGAAAAAGCCCAAATTTTCCATTTCCAACTTTCAATATCAATAATATTTTTTCTAGAGGAGAGGGTTCAATTAAAAAACTACTCTATCGCCCACAATCTCAGGTTCAACCGCACTACCTCAACATCGGCAACCATTCAATAACCCACTTTTGCCAGCCCATAATAATGTTGGTGGTTTGGCTACAACAACATGCACCATTATTTGGAATGTTGGGTTCACAAGGACTACAAGACCCAACTATTGGGAACACTAATTATAGGCCTGGTCTGGCGTTTAACAATAGGGGTCATCATACTCAAAGTGATTATAGTTTGGATCTCAATGTGGCCCATGGAGAAACATATTTATGTAGCGGAATAATGTCTGGCATAAACATTGTAAATGCGACAATAATGTCTACAACTTGAATGCCAATGTGGACAATGTGACAACATATTCAAGTAGCGCAATGATGTTTGATACTTATATTGGATTTGTGACTAATAATAATGGATTGGGAGTAGAAAATGCAAATTTTCAGCAATATAATGGTGAATTAAACATGTCTGATCCAAAAAATATTATTGCGGCATCATACGAGAGTGATATTGATGAAAAAGATACAAGTGATAAGGAAAAAATTGATACGCATTTTGATTTCAATAATGTGGCTTATCCCTTCCAAGATCTTGGATCTCCGAGCGCTAACCTACCTAATGAACAAGGCAGTGAGTTTGATAAAGTTTATTCTGATGATCAGGTTAGTGCTTCTATCTAATTTGGTATTACATATATTCCATCTTTGATTATTGGTATTAGCTAAAAAAATCTAAATCATATTTTGTATTATATATCAATATCAGACAAGGGATTAAATCCCAGTTCCCTGTGTTTGGTTGAGATTATAATCTCTAATATCTCTTTCTACATCAAATGAATCCTTAGCAAATACTAACTTATTTTAATTCAATACTAACTTATTTTTCAAGAAAATATTTTGTCGTCAGACTATATTCTCCTTTAGAATTTACTGCAAAAATACATATGCAGGTGGCAGGGACATCGAGTGTCCAATTTTTCGATATAGCAAATTATTCTGATGAATTGTCAATATAATGATTCAATGATATCGAGACTATTAGTGACAACTCTCATAAGGGCTCTTTGTGGTGACAAAAGTCATTTTCTCAAGTGAAAATTGCATCGTAATTTCAAATTTTTGAAGACTATATTGTTTGGTAAGACTTAGATTGCTAGAATGTTTTTGTTTTTCCGTTTGGAACAAATTATGGCTGGTATTAGATTACAGGCTTTCGTTAATTTCTTGACTTGAAATTACTGTTTTGTTTGATATCAAACCCATTTATCCTGCTATTACATAACCTTTTGGTTGATTGATGATATATTATATATGAGATCGATTATTTGTGGGACTAATTATATTGTATCTCAAATTAGCTCAAATATGTGTCTCAATTATATTTAATCTGTCGTTAAATAGTTTGTAGCTAAATGAATTTTCTATAATACATTGTTAAAAAGGATTATCAATGAATTTTATTGTTTAAAAACATAAATTGTCAGTCTCTAATTACTATTTTTTTTAGTATATGATAAACACTTGTTTTGTAATATAATTGTTATAATGAATAAAATTCAGCAAATATGCGTGAAATTTACTATTCACATTATGTATAATATAATTCAATTCTAATTGATAGCTTCTCAAAATAATTATGCAGTTGTATGTGATGAACACAATGAACTGGTAAAAAAGAAGGCTTTCGACAAGGGAGCTTATCTTTATGTTAAGAAACCATTTGACGAGGAAATTATGAAATACTTGTGGCAATTTTTAATGAGCGAAAAATGCAAAAAGAGAAAGCGAGAGAAGGATTGGAAAAAACTAGAGATCAAATGAATGTTGATGATATTAGTAGCAATAATATTTTTGTAGGAAATGAAGAACAATCTGGAGAGAGGAAAAATGTGTCTAATAATGAGGAAAAGAGAAATAATATTCATGAGGCTGAAAACGATGTTGTATCGAATGAGAAATACAAGATGACGAGGAAGAGAGGTAAAGAAAGCTCGAAAGAGATTAATGAAGGAGAACGCCAAATAAGTGCTATTAATAAGGTTGTTAGGTGAAAGACCTACACAAAAATGGACTGAGGATCTTCATGTCAAATTCATGAAAGCTGTACAATAACTTGTTGAAGGAAGTAAGTTTACATTAATATTAATTAATTTTCTTGCATTTACATGGAACAATATGAATAATGAGAATTCATACTTATAGCTAATGTCAAGTTATTTGTAATTAAGGCATATTATTGTATTTACATGTACCTCGGTTTGATGTAAGAATATTATAGTTATTAAATTAAACATAATCTCACATCTTAAAACCAATGTGCAATAAATAAATTAACAATTCAATATCTCATCACTAATACCATAATTTCTGCAGAAAAACAAAATTCTCCCTAGAACCTTAAAGTCACCGTACAAAAACATTCTACCAATGTCTAGAATATAGGGATGCAACCCGAAAAGTAAAATGGAAGTTTAAGCCCGAAATAAGTAGGCTATAACCAGTCATGGACGAAAACAAGGTAGCCCGGAAGAACACTCAGTCTTGAATTCGGAAATCGCTGAATCTACAAGTGAGGTCGCGCTTCAGCCGCCGGAAGATTTTCTGTACTGACAAAAGAAAAGCAAATACAAAATCAATACACAACACCGTGTACTGGTAGGATCATCGGCCAGCTCCAATAAAACAGAATATGAACAATAAACCAAAACATAGTAAGGTACATAAAACATGTAAACAAGCCAACCATATAACTAAACTACAAGTCTCTTCCTTAGTTTATTAACACATGAACCAAATAGCAACCAATGACCACACTCAAAGACATCAACATATACCCTTTTTACATAGCTCGAACCCACCAAGGATCCCCCTAACATCAACTAAGTGTTAGACATGCAATCCTGGCCTACACTAAGACCAACCTCATAATTAGATATAATCACCAGGTCTCTCATGTACCATATGCAATAATCACAGTCAAGATGTACAAACTGGTCCACTCATGAAACCATCGAAAGAACACAACAATGTAATTAAAATAACCCATACCAGACGTGGTACCCGAGCCAACCATTATGAATTCCCATACCAGGCGTGGTACCTGAGCCAACCATTAGTATTCCCGTACCAAGTGTGATACTCGAGACAACCGTTAGTATTCCCATACCAGGCATGGTACAAGAGCCAATCGAATGTCACAACAAGTCCAATCAATCATAAATAATGAACAAACACACTTGTAAACTAACAATCAACAAACAAGTTCATTTCACAGAGACTGATAATCGGACAATTAGACATTCACCCTCATTCCCTAAGCATGCAATTCATACACTACTAAATAATGGTACATGAACACATAATGCATATTGGGAATCAGTAGCCATCACCTACCTCAAATTACTCAAATCTCTATTGAACCGGAGCCTTCTCGTTTTCCAAATCCTTTCATTGTTCTTGGTCTAGAAACAACATACAACAATTACAATCAATTTACTTGCTAAAATACCCAAATTATGCAAAATCCCAAATCCCCAGGCCAAACTATGATCATTCCACCCATTCCCAGGCTTTCCTACCATGAATTCACCTAAGTTCATCATTTTTACGAATACTTTAGAGAATTATGGCTAAGTGAGCATAACCCAACAACAGTATATAAGACCTAAGAACTTTATGTCACAACCCGATTTCTCGGTCATGATGGCACCTACAACCCCCGATAGGTGAACCAATCCCTGTAGCCCAGAACAGTTAGTAATGGGCTACTATCTAACAAATAAGAGAACAAGACGAATAAAATAGATAACAGGTATATAAATATATACATATGCGGAAACTAAACCAAACCCCAAGATCTGGTATCATAGTACAGAGCCAAACTACATACATGGAGTACAAATAAACCAAAACTATATATACAGATGTCTCTGAATGGTAATAGAGTACATGAAGCCAAGATAAACTAAAGCTAAGCTCCGATCGCCAAGAGCTCACCCTCAGCCTGAGGTAGTCTTCAACAGATCTCCAAGCACGAGTCACAACGGTCTAACGGCGATGGCCCATGCCAGGATCTGCACCCAAAGATGCAGGGGATAGGGGTGAGCACCAAATGCGAAGCATAAGGTACCCAGTAGGTATCATAGGCCGACTGGGCACATATAAGATAAAAATGTAGTAACAGACAGAATAGAAGCAAGTAGTCACAGAAATCAACGAAAGGTACACAGGAACTAGCCCAGAGGGAAATCAACAGAACCACATATGAGGCTAGCAAGAAGAATATACACACCAAAGGCACAGGTGAAAGTAAGAAATAACGCACCTGGGGTCCTTGCAATAACAGTGTATATAAAATAAGTTTACGAAATGGACGGTATACCGGTAACCTTAAGTATAAGAAGAAGAGAGAAAGAGTAATAATAGGCATGCTCAGAGACATGAATCAAACCCAACTAATCATACCAATGTCATACTTATCCTAATAGAGAACAATTCTATAAGTAAAAAGCGAAAGACTACCTACAGTCCCCCGGCCGCCCATACAACCGAGGAACACAAACAAGTGAAAACAAACCCTTCGGCATCCCATACTACCGGAGCGTACAATCAGCAAACAGCAAAAAAGGGTGGAACCTCGAACCATGAATGATATGATGCATGAAGATCTCAAGTGCCATAGTATCTCTGTATGTACCTCCTCCGGCGCCGATCCGGCCCAGCAGGTAGGTTCCATGGAAGGACTCTGCCCGTATACCTCTACTCCACCGTATACCCCTCCTCCGGCACACGCAGCCCATAGCCCCTGGCCCGGATGGAAGGTCCATGGAGGTCCCAGACCCCATACTAAAACTCAGTATCAGAACATATATCAAGATAGAGACCCAGTATCGATATCAAGATAGAGACCCAGTCTCGAATATGCATGCCCAGACCCTGTCCAGGACTAAAAATAGTAGGAAAATACCTCAAAAACCCCTCCAAGGGTGCCCGGGCGTAGCCGGGACTAAACAATAAAAAGTCATCTCAGGTGCTCGGTCCAACCGAGGCTAAAAATCATCTCAAGTAACAAGAAAACTCAACTGGCACCCCGGCCCTGCCGAGTCTAGCGATAATCATAAAACTGATGATTTTAAACATAATTTTTCTTTCTTGCCCAAAAATCTCCACAAGTGAAATCAACCATTTCAAAATCATTTCCATCAAAAACGGCCCCCCCGGGCCATGCAAGGTTTAGAAAACAGTGTCAGTAGGCCCGAAGCCAAAACCACAGTAAAACGTGGATAAAACCTCTTTATATGCATGGAAATGGTATGATCACACACAATAGCTGCCCCGCAGCTCACAATCAACCTATCGACCCTGCACAGGCCCACAAATACTCAGCAAGCATAACCAGCCTAGAAGGATAATTCTATGCCCGGGACTCGCGGACATTCCCAAATTCCCACCTTCTATGTTCCAGAGTCAATAAGGCCTCACATGACCACAAGGGTAAATAAAATATATCCGCAAATTCTACAAGCAACGGAGGAATAAAAATAGGCGGACATGAATAAAGCGGTCAAGGTTTGTGGTACCAACCTAATAAACCAACCCAAGGATGCCCATTAATACAATTTTATTTTATATATACGGAGTCTAGGGAAAATAAATCGTAACCTACCTGTCGTCCGACGACAAGCTGCTGGAACAACGATGTCCAAGCTCGAACCACTCCGAGAAAATTCAAAACTAAATCGGAATTGGAATCGGATTTGGGCTTGAATAACTTGACGTAGATAATTGATTTACTTAATCAAATATATTTTTCCTCACAACAAAACCTCAACGTGAAGGAGTATTTTAAGAATGTGCATAGTGCTATACGAATTACTAGCTTAGTAGCATATGTATAACTAGCTAGATATTGTAAAGAAAAGAATGGAAAGGAAAATTGAAGTGGATATACACATAGATTCCACATACAACAAGTCAAATGTTGCCAATAAACCTCACACTGCCACTCCATGACACGTGCTGCCTAACTTCCAAAGCTGTCACAATACGCTGATAAATGCTTGCTGGCCACTCCCTCCACCTACACGTGGAGTGGAGGTGGCAATTGCAAGGCAACAAAATAATATTTTTGTCCCGTTATTTAAATATTAGGGTATTGCATAAGTTCGTGGTAAAATAAATATAATATTTTAAATATACCATAATTCATAGAAAATTATTTCGAACAAAGCCTACTATATTATAATAATAATTTTCAACATAGCTAAATTTACTATCTCCGTTAAAATAATTTGCAAAGGTGATAATAATGTAATATAACTTCCTACCACCTTCGACTTTTAAATAAAATATTTTCAAGTACGCACGATTTCGATACTCAAGAATTTTCTCGGGATCCTCCCTTATTTTTTATCACTGTTTCGGAACTGAAATGGCGTTTTAAAACGTGAAGTCGAGGCTTAAATCGAGTTTAACCCGACCCGGTTCGCGACCCGGTTCGCAACCCGTTTTCTGCTAGACAGTCCGCGGTAAAACAGTCATAACTCTTTACTCCGAGATCGGTTGGATGTGAGGTTTTGTGCGTTGGAAACTAGACTCGTAGACCTTCGATTTGGTATTTCGGGGGTCTTCTAACTCTTTATATATTGAGAGAAAAACCCTGATACATTTGACCCAAAGTTCAGAAAATTTGTTAAAGGTCTTACGATATCTTTTGTCGATTTGCTTGACTTCAAAACTTATACGTGGAAATGACCGGAAGGGTCATTACACTTTAACACCCTAGAATCCCTTTTTTCCATGGATTCTACCATTCCTAGGTTAGCCACAACCTTTCCCCAAGCTCAAGACTAGCAATTCTACTCCATAGGAAAGATAGTACTGAATTAGGGGAGTAGAATTCTTACCTTTAGGATGAAAAATGGTGGAAAACGGAGTAAGTTTGCCTAAAATCGCCTAGCCCTTCTCCCAAAATGTTCTTGATGGAAACTAAATGTTTTGGGGAAGTTTTCTACATTAAATCTCGACTCGTCCGCTATGGCAGTCCACGCTTTGCTATAGCGGTACTGCCGTAGCGAAACCCTTTGCTATAGAGGTGCTGACCAATATTGACTTCCACCTATAGAGAATATTTACCGCTATAGCAGTCACTGGTATGGCGCAATGATAGCGCTCATCATGGGAAGAAACTTAAAATATCCTGGAAAAGTACCTATTTTACAACAATACTTGAATCCCTGATGTTCCAGAATAACCCCTTCACATCAACCTCGATTCTGGGAGTTCTACTTACCCAAATTCACTTCCAAAAAGTCCCCCAGACTCCTCTATGCCTTAGCTAGCGGAAAATCTAGCTCATTACAAGACACATTACACAATACTCACCCGAATTGCCCTAGACCGTACCTTGCTCATATTTCATCCAATATTAGCCTAACCTAAAATTTTTAATTCCTAAACCCGGAAGTTTCTAACTCTAAAATTAGCACGAAAGGTTTACCCGTAATGACGAGCCCAGTCATTACAACAGATACCAATTTATCCATCATTCATCCTCGAATGATCAATCCCAAAAATATGGAGAATAAAAGAGGTAAAATGTAGTACCTGAATCCTAAAAAAAGTGAGGTTACTTTTCCCGTATGTCCTTCTCGGTTTTCCAAGTGGCTTCCTCTACCGGACGATGCTTCTATTGAACTTTCACAGACATAATCTCCTTTGTCCTCAATTTATGGACATCTTGATCAAGAATTATGACTGATTCTTCTTCATACCGAATATCCTTGTATAGTAATACTTCATCCCACTTGATAATGTGATCTCCATCCCCATGGTACCGCTTTAACATAGACACATGGAATACTGGATGGACACCTGATAAACTGAGAGGTAGTGCTAACCTGTAAGCGACTAGCCCTACCATTTTGAGAACTTCAAATAGACCGATGAACCGGGGGCTGAGCTTCCCCTTTTTACCGAAACGCATGACCCCCTTCATTGGTGATACTTTCAGTAATGCTTGCTCACCAACCTGAAAATCCATGTCTCTTACCTTGCGATCCGCGTATTCCTTATGCCTGCTCTAGGCCTCTAGTAACTTGGTCTGAATGCCCCTTACTTTTTCCTGCACTTCCCTTACCAAGCCTATGCCCAGAGGCTTCACATCACCGCGTCAAACCACCTTATAGGTGATCTACAACCCCTCCCATACAGTGCCTCAATGGTTCCATGTCGATACTTGAGTGGTAGTTGTTGTTGTATGAAAACTCACAAAATGGTAGGAACTGGTCCCAATGACCTCCAAAGTCAATCACACATGCTCTCAGCATATCTTCCAATACCTGGATTATCCTCTTCGACTGACCATCAGTGTGAGGATGGAAAGCTGTGCTAAACGTGATTTGAGTGCCCAACTCTTCATGTAACCTACCCCAAAACTTAGAGGTAAATTGTGTGCCCCTGTCTGAAATGATGGAAAGTGGTACCCCATACAGTCTCACGATCTCCTTCACATATATCTTAGCCAACTGCTGTGAATTATAATCCATTTTGAACAGAATGAAATAAGCTGACTTGGTAAGCCTGTCCACAATGACCCAAATAGAATCATACTTTCCCAAGGTCTTAGGTAGACCCACCATAAAATCCATGGCTATCCTCTCCCACTTTTATTCAGGAATGGGCATCCTCTGAAGTAGTCCTGTAGGCCTTTGGTGCTCATATTTGACCTACTGATACTTCTGACATTTGGACACAAAATCAGCTATGCCCTTTTTATCCCAGACCACCAATAAAGTTTCCTTAAATTCTTGTACATCTTAGTTACGCTCGGATGAATTGAGTACCGCGAACTATGAGCCTTTGTCAACACCTTCTGAATTATGTCATCAACTCAAGGAACACAAAACCTTCCTTTGAAATTCAACACTCCGCCAGAGTCCAACGTGGCATCCCTGGACTCTCCGGATATTACCTTGCTCCGAAGCTTACCCAACTGTGAATCCTTAAATTGCTTAGTCTTTATCTCCTCTATGAATGTGGATTTGACCTCAACACTGGCCAACACTCCACCTTGTTCTGAGATGCCCAGTTGCACAAATTTTGATTCTAAAGCCTGAATCTCCTTTGCCAATGGTTATTTCGACACCCCCAAACAAGCTAAACTGCCCATGCTGACTGTCTTCCAGCTTAATGTGTCTGCCACCACATTAGCCTTACCCGAATGATACTGGATGGTCACATCATAATACTTCAACAACTCCATCCATCTCTTTTGTCTCAGATTTAAGTCCTTTTGGGTAAATACATGTTGCAGACTATGATGATCAGTGAACACCTCACATTTGACACCATAAAGATAGTGTCTCCAAATCTTGAGTGCAAAGACCACCGCTGCCAACTCCAAGTCATGGGTTGGATAATTCTTTTCATGAACCTTTAATTGCCTAGAAGCATATGCTATCACATTCTTGTCCTGCATCAATACAGCACCCAAACTCGAATGTGAAGCATCATAGTATACAATGAAATCCTTACCTTCAATCGGCAATGAAAGGATGAGAGCCGTGGTAAGAAAAGTCTTAAGCTTTTGGAAGCTCTCTTCACACTTGTCGGACCACACGAATGGTACCTCTGTCTGAGTCAACCTTGTCAAGTGAGTAGCAATGGATGCAAAATCTTTGATAAACCTGCGATAATAACCTACAAGCCTCACAAAACTCCTCACCTCGGTTACAGAGCTAGGCCGGGACCAATTCTTAACTGCCTCAAACTTCTGGGGATCTACCATCACCCTCTCTTCTGACACAACATACCCTAGGAAGGCGATTGAAGTCAACCAAAATTCACACTTGGAAAACTTTGCATATAGTTTCTGATGCTTTAAAATATCCAACACAATACGGAGATGTTCAACATACTCCTCCCTACTCTTGGAGTAGATCAAAATATCATCTATGAACACGATGACGAACGATTCCAAATAAGACTTAAACACAAACTCGTGAATGCTGCTGGTGCATTTGTCTACCCAAATGACATCACTAGAAACTAGTAATGCCCATATCGAGTCCCAGAAGCAGTCTTAGGAATGTCCTCATGCCTAATCTTTAACTGATGATACCCTGAACTTAAGTCAATTTTTGAGAACACAGACGCACCTTGTAACTGGTCAAAAAGATCATCTATACGGGGTAGAGGGTACTTATTTTGGATAGTAACCTTATTCAACTGCTTGTAGTCTATGCACATCCACATACTACCATCCTTCTTTCTCACAAACAGTACCGGAGCACTCCAAGGCAAAGCACTGGGATGGATAAAACCCTTATCTAAAAATTCCTGAACTTGAGTCTTAAGTTCCCTTAACTTTTCCTGAGTCATGCGATAAGGAGGAATGGAAATTGGGTGAGTGCCCAGCTCCAAGTCAATACAAAAATCAATGTCTCTGTCCGGAGGCATACCAGACAAAATCACCAGAAACACCTCCTGAAACTCTGACACAACCGAAACTGACTCAATATATGAGGACTTCACACTATCATCCCAGAGATGAGCCAAAAAGGCCAAACACCCTCTCCCCACTAGTTTTCTAGACCAAATAAATGATATGATCTTAGTCGGCTTAGGCCTGTACACACCTTCCCACTATAGTCTATCCTTACCCAGAATTTCTAGAGCCACAGTCTTAGCATTACAATTCAATACAGCATGATAGAGAGACAACCATGTCATGCCCAATATAACATCAAAGTCTATCATATCTAGAATTACCAAATCTACCCAAATCTGCAACCCCACAAACATCACTGAACAAGTACGGTAAACATAAGTCACAATCACCGACTCTTCTACTGGGGTAGACACATAGATAGGGGAATCAAGGACATCACATATCAAATCCAGATCCAATGCAAAGTTCACAGACACATAAGAGTAAGTAGATCCTGGGTCAAATAGTACAGAAGCCATCCTATCACAGACAAGAATTATACCTGTGATCACTGCGTCAGATGCCTCTGCCTCAAATCTCCCTGGAAAAGCATAGCAGTAAGACCGGTCATCAATCCGAAAAACTTCCTTTGCTAGTTGCACTGCACCTCTTCCCACGCCGCTATTAACTTTTTCTCCCTGATCTCCTTGAACATTGTCTCGCCTACCCTGTGGACGACCTCTAGCATAACCATCTCTACCTGATGGTACCACAGACTTGGACTGCTGCTGATCCTGATTACCAATCTGTCTATGAGGGAACTCACTCATAAAGTGGCCCATATCACCACAATGGAAATTACCGCGATCAAGTGCAGGCCTGCTGGTAGATGTGTAAGAAGCTCCCTGGCCTCTAGGAGCTGACAACTGTTGATTAGCTCCTGAATGACCACCTGTAGCAGCTGACAAAGCTGACTAAATAGGACGGGCAGAGTACACATGCTGATTGTGGCTCTGAGAGTACGAACCTCTAAAATTCCCCTTATTCTGGGACTTCTTGGCTAACACTTTAGCCTGCCCGACCTTCTTAACCCCTTCTCACTTCTTCACATAATCGGTGACCTCATTGAAGCTTCTCCCTGTGGAAGTCATATGTACAGACAACACTTGCAAATACGTGTTCATACCCTTTAGAAACAACTGAAACCTCTCATTTTCGGTACCCAACAACTGTGTAGCAAAATGAGATAAGGCATGAAATTTGGCCTCATAAGCGGAGATCGACATGCTGCCCTGTTCTAGAGCCAGGAACTCATCCTTTTTGCGATCTCTCAAAGTACAAGGTACATACTTCTCTAGGAAGAGAGCCTGAAACTACTCCCAAGTCAGTGGAGGCAAGGTCAATGGCTGACATTCCACATGAGACCTCCACCATTGCTTAGCATCACCCTGTAGCTGAAAAGTGATGAACTCAACCCCATACTATTGCACAATGCCCAGCTTGTGCAACCTCTTATAACAGTCCAATATGAACTCATAGGCATCTTCCTTCTCAGTACCCTAAAACATAGGAGGTTTCAGCTTGAGGAATTTGGTCAGCATCTCATGCTCATTTCTTGTCATAACCGGACCTATACTGGTCTAAAGAAGTCGTCTATGCCCGACGCTACATCCATTCTAGGAGCTGTAGTAACCGTTGGTTGAGTGCCCAGAGCCTGATCTATAATACCCGCGGGAGTGGCTCCCATACCAACCAATCCACTCAGAAAGATCCACACCTGCTGAAATTCTTCGGGCGTGATAGAGGGAAGTCCTGCACCTCCAGCCGGTGCCTCCTCCGCTTGCTCCACACCCTCCTCAATAGCAACCTTGACTTCCTCTTCAACCTGATCCTGGGGTGGGGGAGGGGTTGCCTCACGTGCTCCTGCAGCTGCCTGAGCTCCATCCCTGGTGGGTGTTGCTCTACCTCGGCCCCTGCCCCTGCCCCTGCCCCTTCCCCTTCCTCTACCTCTGACAGTGGGGTCTACTAGTCTCGCTCCATTGTTCCCGTATTAACCATCTACGGATAAAAGATTAAAAGAGTTAGATACCAATTGGAATCAAGTTATAACATGAAGGAATGAAGAATAGATAGTTTCCTAATGTCATATATCCTCCCGAAGAAAAGTACAGACGTCTCAGTACCATTCTGCAAGACTCTACTAGACTCATTTTGGTACGACAAGATCAACGAACCTAAGGCTCTGATACCATCTTTGTCATGATCTAGCCCGCCGTGAGTGGGACCCACCCAAACCTCGGGGCGAGTAAGCCATTAATAACCAACACTTATCATAATCTAACAACTTAAAACTAGGGTGCAATAAATAAACTAGCAATTCAATATCTCATCACTAATACCATAATTTCTATGGAAAAACAAAATTCTCCCTAGAACCTGAAAGTCACCGTACCAAAACATTCTAGCAGCTTCTAGAATACGGGGATGCAACCCCAAAAGTAAAATAGAAGTTTAAGCCTGAAACAAGTGAGCTATAACCAGTCATGGATAAAAACAAGGTATCCCGAAAGAATAGCTCACCCTTGAATTCTAAATTCTCCGAATCTACAAGTGAGGTCGCGCTTCAGCCGCCGGAATATTTCCTGTACTGACAAAAGAAAAGCAAGCGCAGAATCAGTACACAACACTGTGTACTAGTAGGATCATCGGCCAGCTCCAATAAAACAGAATATGAACAATTAACCAAAACATAGTAAGGTACAGAAAACATGTGAACAAGCAAACCATATAACTACACTACAAGTCTCTTCCTTAGTATATTAACACATGAACCAAATAGCAACCAATGACCACACTCAAAAACATCAACATATACCCTTTTTACATAGCCTGGACCCATCAAGGATCCCCCTAACATCACCTATGTGTTAGACAAGCAATCTTGCCCTACACTAAGACCAACCTCACAATTAGATATAATCACCCGGCCTCTCATGGACAATATGCAATAATCACAGTCAAGATGTACAACTCAGTCCACTCATGGAACCATCGAAAGAACACAACAATGCAATTAAAACAACCCGTACCAGCCGTGGTACCCAAGACAACCATTATTAAATCTAGTACCAGGCGTGGTACCCGAGCCAACCATTAGTATTTCCGTACCAGGCATGGTACCCGATCCAACCATTAGTATATTAGTACTAGGCATTGTACTCAAGCTAACCGAATGTCACACCAACTCCCATCAATCACAAATAATGAACAAACACACTTGTAAACCAACAAGCAACAAACAAGTTCATTTCACAGAGACTGATAACCAGACAATTAGACATTTACCCTCATTCCCTAAGCATGCAATTCATACACTACTAAATAATGGAACATGAACACATAATTCATATTAGCAATCAATAGCCATCACCTACCTTGAATTACTCAAAGCTCTATTGAACCGGAGCCTTCCCGTTTTCTAAATCCTTTTCTTATTCTTTTTATAAAAACAACATACAACAATTACAATCTATTTACTGGCCTAAAATACTCGTATTATTTAAAATTCCAAATCCCCAGGCCAAACTATGATCATTCCACCCATTCCCAGGCTTTTCTACCATGAATTCACCTAAGTTCATCATTTTTATGAATACTTTTAGAGAATTATGGCTAAGTGATTATAACCCAATAATAATATACAAGATCCAAGAACTTCAACACCCTAGAATCCCCTTTTCCCTCGGATTCTACCATTCCTATGTTAGCCACAACCTTTCCCCGAGTTCGAGATTAGCAATTCTACCCCGTAGGAAAGATAGTACTGAATTAGGGGAGTAGAATTATTACCTTTAGAAAGAAAAATGGTGGAAAACAGAGTAAGTTTTCCCAAAATCGCCTAACCCCTCTCCCAAATTGTTCTTGATGGAAACTGACTGTTTTGGGGAAGTTTTCAGCATTAAATCCCAACTCATCCGCTATGGAGGTACACGCTCTGCTATAGAGGAATCATCCGCTATAGCGGTGTTGACCAATATTATCACGACCCAACTACCGGGCCGTGCGGGCACCTACTCTAATCCACCTAGATAGGAGAACCCTTACCATATGATCCAACAGGTAATGCAGAAAAAGAAATAAAACCATGAAAATAAACCTTTTTAATACAAGAAAATCGCTTACAATATTTGAGGAAATAAACCATTTACAATTTGGAAACAACCCTCCCAGAACCTAGTCTAAGCTGGTACAAGAGCTACTACAAGAGTGATACAAAAATGAAAGAAGACACAACTCCACCATCGAAATAAGAAGTAGGAGCTGCTGGAGATTGACATCATCGTGTACCTATGAAACATTATCAACCCTGAAACCAGACTATACCAAAAAGGTATAGCAAGAGTAGAATCAGTACAAACGCACGTACTGGTAGGCATCATCGGTCGATCCGAATCCACTCATACTATCATATAAGAAGTCAATAAAAATACATAAGTTAAATACTTCAACCCGTCAACATTCACCTTACCAAAACCCAATATCAACCCAAGCCTACCTATCTCTTAGACTTCCCAAGTCACCTTGACCCTAGACTTCCCAAGTCACACTTTTCATTACCCTATGTCTATGCCCATACCCGAACTACCATTCCCTTAACCCAGTCAACAACTATGACTCAACAACCCAGAGTAAACCCCACTACATAGTGACATAGACCACAACCGCCATACCGCCACCTACTAGTACAAACCGTCCCAATGACCCCAGGTCCATACTCGACGACTAATCACAACCAACATTACAACCAGACCACAAGTCTCCTTCTTAGTTTATCAACCGCACGTAACAAGTCTAACTAACATTGACGATTCTCAGTGATAATAAACACATATCCTTTTTACATAACCCAGACCAAACAAGGATCCCTAGGACATCATTTATGCCAATAACATGCAACCCCAATTCACAGAAGAACCACCTTGTCACTTAAGCACCCTAACCCGGCCCTTCAAGGACCAATTAGTCACCAAATAATAATAACTCTTGGCCCTCTCAGGAACCCAACAGGTGAAGAACAATAAGTAAAAATTAGACTCGTAACAATATAATTCCAGACTCTCAGTCTTCCTTTTAAACTCATCAACCACATGAAATAGGTTCAACAACCAACTTAAACAATGAGCAAGTAACAATAGCAATTACCATTTTTATCCTTCCTGGACTGACCAAGGATCCCTATACCAACACCTAGTGTTTACATGTCATGCCCGATCCACCCTAAGACCAACCCCACAATTTAGTGTAACCACCCGGCCTCTCAAGGACCAACATACACAAGAAAAATTTCATAAATCAACCTGGTCCACTCATGGAACCTTCGACAAACCCAGTAAATAATGTATAATTAAACTTGTACCAGGCGTGGTACCCAAGCCAACCAATATAGAATCTGTACAGGGCATGGTACTTAGGCTAACCATTAGTATCCCGTACCAGGCATGATACCTGAGCCAACTATTAGTATTCTCGTACCAGGCGTGGTACCCAAGCCAACCATTTATTATCCCATACCAGGTGTAGTACACGAGCCAATAGAATGTCACACAGAAATATAACAGTCACAAACAATGAACAAAACACACTTGTAAACCAACAAGCAATAATACCCAGTTCATTTACAAGACTGCTATCCGGACTTTTAGACATTCATAACTGTTCCCTAAGCATGCAACTCATACAATACTTAAGCAAAAGAACACGAACATACAATGAATAAAGGGAATCAATAACCATTACCTACTCTTATCGCGGTACATAACTCAACCTTGAATCCCGTCCGAAGACTGACTCCCCATTCACCCCTTTTTAACACATGAAAGGTACATACATTTATTCCCGAACCTTTTTCTAGAACAGGCACAATATGGGGAAGACATCCCTTGCCCTTGGTAATTCAAGGATTATTATTATCCTACTTACTTTATAGAAAAATATTTCCGAATTCCCCTTTTTAACGAGTCATTTAATTACCCAAACTTTGTTGGTTCCCCAAACCTTCCTAACATCCTAGCTCCTGGATTCTATCATCAAACCACACCTAATAACCATAAACAGTCCAGCATTTGACCATACCATATCCCCACTCAATCATTTCCTAATTCAAATCAGCTCAGCACAATACTACTCCATACTCCATGCCTGAAGGCCTAGACATGGTTTCTCCTTTTCGTCTATACAATAAATACAAAGAGGAAGTAGGTCAATCTACTCAATGAAGAAAACCTAGCCTACCTGGATGCCAAGCACCTACGCAGTGCAATTTATATCTCTGTGAAGGCATTCCTTGATGGATGACAGGTCCGAAATCCATGGTTTTGCATCCTCTTAGCCGGAATCTCCCCTTCCCATGACTCCCAAGCCTTGGAGCAGCCTAGGAGGGTTCTTGCAGTAACCCTCGTCTGTTTTTAGGGCTGAATGGGAGAGTGAAATTATAAAACCCATTTTTGGATTTTTTGATCCCGTTTTTCCGCTATAGAGGTCCATGCTCCGCTATAGAGGTACCACCATAGCAGAACAGACCACTATAGCGATGCTGACTGGCATTGACTTTCACTATAGCGATAATTTCTCCGCTATAGCAGAGGTCGCAATAGCGCTGTATCAACCGCTATAGTAGTTGACACAAAACAGAAAGTCGCAAAGTTCCCCAAAAATGTCCATTTCCCAACACACTTTAAATCTTGACGTTCTGAACCAACCCTTTCACGTCAACTTCGATATCGGGAGTTCTACTCACCCAAATTCACTTCTAAAAAGTCCCACAGACTCCTTAATGCCTTAGAAAATGGAAAATTTAGTTCAACCTTAGATATTTTACCCAATCCTTTCCTGGATTTCCTTAGACCTTACCTCGCTCCGAATTTGTCTGAGACTAGCCTAGCCCAAAATTTCCAACTACCCAACTCGGAAGCTTTTCTAACCTGCTCTTTGCACGAATAGCTCACCCATAGTGAGGTGCTTTTTAATAACGACTGAACAAGTCATTATAAACATTGACTTCCAGTATAGCGGATATTTTATCGCTATAGCGATCACCGCAGCAAAAACTCAGAAAATCCCATAAAAATGCCTATTTTACAACACACCTTGAATCCCCAATGTTTCGTAAGAACCCCTTCACGTCAACCTCAATTCCGGGAGTTTTACTTACCCAAATTCACTTTTGAAAAGTCCTCCGGACTCTTTTATGACTTAGCTAATGGAAAATCTAGCTCACTATTAGACACATTACCCAATCCTTACCTGTACCTTGATAAAATTTCATCCGAGACTAGCCTAGCCCAAAATTTTCAAATCCCAAACCCAAAAATTTCTAACTCTAAAATTGGCCTAAAAGGTTTACTCATAATGATGAACCTGGTCATTACAATTAGCTTACTCTATTGTGAAGTTAGTAGATCAGAATACAAATAGATATCCACCTACGACACTACAAATGAAATGTGGGAAAAACTTGAAGTCACATATGAAGGAACCAACAAAGTCAAAGAAGCAAGAATTAGTGCTCTAGTAAATGCGTACGAACTCTTCAAAATGGCTGATGATGAGAATGTGGAATCTATGTTCTCAAGATTCAGTAAGATTGTCAGTGAACTGAAGTCTATGGGAATGGACTACTCAAATGGGTTACAAGTCAGAAGCTCATCAGAAGTCTCCCCAAAGCATAGGAAACCAAGGCTGCCATCCTTGAGGATGGAGATCTACAAAGGATGACTTATAATGAACTACGAGGTAATGATGGCCTATGAAAAAAATCATATAAAAGAACAAAAATAGTGGCATTCAGTGCTGCTTCACCAGAAAATAAAGGGGAAATTGAAGAAATCAACAGTGAAGGCATGACCCTTATAAATCATGGGGTCAAACACATTCTGAGACAAAGGTAGAAATCATAGCAAAACTTCAAAGGAAATGAGTACAAGAAGAATGAAGAACATTGCTACCACTGTGGCAAACCTAGACATATCAAGCCTAACTGTCATGAGCTCAAGAAATGAAATTCTCGAAGGAGCAATAAAAACTTTGAAGCCTGGAGTGATAAGGAAATAACAGATGATGAGCAAACTGAAACTGCAAATATCTGTTTGATGGCTATTGGGAAATCAAGTGAAGTAAGTTTTTCTAATTGTCCAAATTGTTCTAACCTATAAGCTTCTCTTGATACGGTTATAGATGATCTTCAAAAAGTAATCGATGAATATAATAAACTTGCTCAAGAAAAAAAAGACTGTCAAATTCTTCTAGAGGCATGTCGTATTAAAGTTGACTTACTGATAAAGAACTTGGTGAAATCAAGATGCAACTTCATGGAATCCAGAAATCACCAAGTCATGGCTCAGTTAAATCTTCTAAATCACCTAATAAAACTCTTAGCAATAATTCTGTAACAACCCTTATAGTAATTTTAAGATTTCCTTGCATTTTGACTAATTTTCCCCTCCCTGTAGTTGTACTTTGTTATTTATAGTGTGGTGACACAACCCCCGAGGTGTTTGGTTGGTTTTTAAGAGAGTTTTTCATTTTGGAAGGCTTTAAAGTTGATATGGTTGACTTTAGTCAACATTTAGGATTGGAAGCATTATATCAGAATTCCTTCAGTTCTATTAGCTCTAAAATATAATTATTAGGCTAGTAGCACTGTTGGTTTAGGTCTCAAGGCTTTCAGATGCATTTTAGGTAGTTGGTTGGAAAGTTAGAAATATGGCCTAGTGTTGACTTTAATCAACATTCTTTGGAAACTACCTTCGTTGGTGAATCTGATGATTCCATAAGATCCGAAAGGTTTTTTATGATCAATTTTCACTATTGGTTTATGTTCATAGGGTTCCAGATGAGTTTCGGGTGTCAAAAGATAGTTTTTGAAAATTGCAAATTTTGCTAGTATCTGGTATGAGCGCGATCGCGCCCTTGTAGTGCGATAACGCTGAAGGAAAATTTGACCAGCGCGATAGCGCTAAGGCTCTAGGGTGCTATTTAGTGTGATAGCACTTAAGGAGTTGGCCTTCTTTAGCACAATCATGCCGCTTTAGCGCGATCGTGCTGCTTTAGCGCAATAGCGCTCAGCGTGCTACAGTAGCTTCTATTAGATTTTTTCCCTTCCATTTTGCTCACTTATTTCTTCTATTGTTGGACCTATAGATCTCTGTTTTAGGTGGTTTTTGGTGCATTTTCTTAGTCTTGAAAAGGTGTAAGTTCCCAAATCTTTGAATTTTGTTCTTTTCGCTATTTTGTCTCGAATTTTGGGTTAATTCTAGATTAAGTGATTGAAATTGAAAGTCTTATCTTGCTCCATTTTCAAACAAACTTCACCTTTGTGATCCTTAACCATTGGGTAAGCTTTTTATACTAGTTTCACACTTTTCCTAATGATTATTATATGATTTCACCTTCAAATCTTTGTTTTCCAACTTGAAAATTTGGGGTTTTCCCGGTAAAGTTAAGGTGCCTAAATTGATAATTTTAAGCTTGATTTTTACCCCATTTTCGATGAAATTTTATATTTGAACTCCTTATGCTTTAAGTAAATTGAATTTCCAATAAATTTCTGATTTTGCCCTTTCGGGCTCGAGTTTGAAATTTGGGTTGACCTTTTGAACCTGGTCTAGAACCTTAGCATTATGGATATTGTTAAATTCGTGTTTATGCATAGAACTCATTTTTAATAGAGTGGTTGCATACGGAGGCTCTTCATAAAGGGAAGGCTCATGTGTGACTTTGTAGAATTTTTGATTCGGCTTCGAGGTAAGTTATGGCTTAATTTTCTTCAGACTTTACTTGGGTGAGAACTTATCGTGTAAAACATGCTATGGATTGGGTGAATTAGTAATTATCATAGCTTTCAAATTGAATCGTATTATTGTGATGCCTGTGTGGGGGCTTGAATTGATCTTGTTAGTGAATTAGATGGAAGCTGATATCATTTTGGTGATATGGAACGTGGATTTCTGTATTGCTATTGAGGTTGTAGCCAATAGTGAGGACATGATAATTATCTTGAGATTTCTGATATGGTGTTTACACCTCGTTCTTATTCATTTTCATGCTCGTTCATAAGCATACATCTCATGATTCATGAAAATAGGAAATGTTTTAGTTTTTGAAAGAAATGCCTTGAAATGCTTATTTTACTATTTATATATATTTATATACATCACCATCGGAAAAGATCCAATAACAAGACCGTGAGAAAAGATCTGGCTTATTTACTATTCATATGTGTGTATATATATATATATATATCACCATGGGCAAAGATCTGGTAATAAGACCGTGGGCAAAGATTCATCTTGTTTTATTTTGGGGCCTCGTGAGTCCCCCGTGAGAGTATTTTTATAATCATTGGCCATTGAATACCATTCTATCTCATTGTATTGCACTATCATATTTGGTTGAGGTTTTGATTGAGTTATATTGCGTTATTATTATTGCTAAACTTCTGAAACTTTTTTGCGTGCATGATTATTTTAGTATTTTTTATTCGATGTAGTATCTACTTAGGCTCAATCGGCATATGATGCCTACTGAGTACAAGTGGAATGTACTCACCCTTACTTTTCTGTATCCTTTTGATGCAAATCCTAGTATGAGTGTTTAGTGCGGACCTTGATTCGTGCTGGGCTTTGCAGATTTGAAGCTTCTGTGAGCTCCCGTTCTCGGAGACTTTTCCGGCTTCCTCTATCCTTTACTTCTGTCTTTTCGCACTTCTTAGATAGTTTGTATTTTTGGTATCTTGGACACTATATTAGAGTCGCTCATGTACTTATGACTTCTGAGTTTTTGGGATAGTTTGTATTTCATTTGAATCTATTTATCATAGTTGAGACTTTATATTCATCATTTACGTTATTTTTCCCTTATTGTTGTATTTATTGCATTATTTGTCTTGGCTTACCTACCATGGTTGGGTGGGGTAGGTGCCATCACAATTTAGTTTTGGATTGTGACAAGTTGGTATCAGAGCTCTAGGTTCACCAATCTCAAGAGTACAAGAGCAAGTGTCTAGTAGAGTCTTGTTGATCGATATGATTGACGTTCATATATATCTTTGAGAGGCTATGAGACATTCTTATTGTGCAACTTGTTCATTCCTTGATTTCTAAATTGTGTTTCATTCTCTCACAGATGGTTAGGACGTGATTTGGTGATTGTCACGCCCCGAGACTAGACCCTAGACGTAATACGGGACCTAGGATCACAAGTGACCCCAAGCTAACCCTGAAACTGGCACATCACAAGCATACTGAATATAATTCTAACCAAGTGGAAGCATATTAAATAAATCATAACTAAAAGAAATAATGAATCTAAATATATTTGAAATGATAGTCTGTCTGAAAATCAATAGAACTACATAAGCGGAAGTCTGACTCTATATCTAAAAGCCTCTAATACTGATGAGTTGTTGGGATAAGACCCCAACTAACTCTAAGTACTAAAAATAAGGACAAACTGACTAACTCAAAAAGCATGTAAATATATGTCCTCGGATGATGAGGACTCACTACAAACTGTGACTGATATGGCACCGGGCGAGCTAATCACGAGGCTAAAGCTGAGAACCTGAACTTGCATCATGATAGGATGCAGCATATAGAGTATGCATTAGTACTTTAAATGTACTGAGCATGAGGGATATGCAAGGTTTACTGGAATATAAATATGCTAAAATACTGAAATGTGTAAACTAAACTAAACTGCAGTACACAGGACCAAAATATAAGCATGCATAAATAGCTGAAAATGCAAGAGTAAATTGAAAACATGTTGAAAGCTGAGAATAAATATAAGTTGTGGGCCTAAGGTACCTTACTGAAATGAATACTGTGGGAGAGTCTATTAACCAACATAAATAACGTGAGCTAAACGTGAAGTCCGATGTATACGCCCCATCGAGAGGACCCAATATACCTTGCCAGGGTATAAAGGAATGACTGTGGCTTGATCACTAAATTTGCTTCCCAACAGAGGGGACTTGTAAACCTACGCTGGCACGTAGTCTAGGACCTTAAGGGTATGTTGAACCCTAGTCCAACTAGGTGCTAAACAATGCTCCCAAACTGAATACTAGTCAGGACTAGACTAGTCTAAAATCTTTGTTTTTCTGCAATGCTGTAGTAGACTAAAAATTCGCAAAATTCTATTTTTAGAACTCATACTGGTAATCTAGGTTAAGTCTTAGAGAAAGTTAACACCTTTAGAAAAAATGCTATAATTTAGGGCTAAATCCTTGATTTCCCAAAACTTTGTAAATGTCTAAGCAATTCAATAGAAATAAGTATATATCATTAAAATAGTGTGAAAATCATATGTGAATCATGCACATGGATTTCTAAATCAATCTGCTTAAAAAGGACAAGAACCCTAGTTTCTAAGTTCATGAAAATCATTAAAAGAGTCTGAGGGTTTTAGGCATAAGGGAGAACTAAGCCCTTACTGAATTCCCACATACCTGTTGGATGAAAATCCCTGCAAGAAACTGAAGTTGAAGCTTGGAGGAGAAAGCCCTAGGTCTGTAAATTTAGAGAGTAACGCTCTTTTTTGCTTGAGAACTGACTTGAGAGTAAACTGATTTGTTTTGGGGGTTTTGACTTAATAAAGTAATCCTAAGGCTATTTATAGTTGGAGCTAATTTAAGAAGTAAAAGTACAAAATACCCTTGATAAAGTAAATTAAAAACTGCTAGAAAATTCGCAATCTGGGTTCCACAGACAGGTTCCACGGTTTGTGGAAGCTTCCACGACTCGTGGAACCCTATCGTGGTTCCTGGGCATTTTTTCTAGTTGCAGGTCTGAGTTCCACGACTTGGGTTCACGACCCATGGAACCATCCATGTTTTGTGGAACCTTATCGTGGTTCCTGAGGGATTGATGACCCTCAGGTCTGAGTTTCACGAGCCCATTCCACGACCCGTGATCCTGTTCATGGTCCGTGGACTTGGTTTATGGTTTGGGTTCTGAGGGACTGGTCTGTAGGACTGATTCCACTAATCGGAACCATGGTCCGTGGACTGTTCCATGACCCATGGAACCAGTCCACGATTCCTGATCTGGCATGGACAATACAAAATTTTACGTTTTTTGGGCTTGTTCTAGGCTTAGAATTTCTAGGGTGTTACAATATCTCCCTTTTGGGATCATTCGTTCTCGAATAAAGTCTAAACAAGCTGATTTTGGAGGGAAGTAGCTGCAATCCCTACCACTGAGCATTAAAAGCTGATTTCTCGCTTAAATAGGTTCTAAGTACATGAAAGAGTGCTGAAATTCATGAATAGCTGATGGAACATGATACTGAGACTGAAATACACATGAGAATAAGCTGAGAAACTGGATAGTAACTATTACCTCAAGCTGAAGTTGGATCAGAAGGGAAGAGGTGTGGGTAATTGGTCATCATGGCTGCTTCTGCTTCCCAAGTAGCTCCCTCAACTGACTAGTTCCTCCAAAGAATTTTACTAAAGCGACTTTCTTGTTTCTCAGCCTCCGAATCTGACGATCAAGGATCTGAACTAGGACCTCTTTGTAAGAGAGATTGTCCTTCACACCCACGCTCTCTAAGGGCACAACTAAAGCTGGATCACTAATGCATTTCTTCAACAAGGATACATGGAAGACTGGGTGCACCGATGCTAAGTCTTAGGGAAACTCTAACTCATACTCCACCTTGCCAACTCTCCTCAGAATCCTGTGATGACCTACATATCTGAGACTGAGCTTTCCCTTCTTGCCAAATCTCATCACACCCTTCATGGGTGACACTTTCAGAAAAACCTAATCATCAACCTCAAACTTTAACTCCCTTCTTCTCACATTTGTATAAGATTGTTGATGACTTTGAGTCTCCTTCAACCTTTCTCTAATGAGCTGAACCTTCTCCGTAGTCTCATGGACTGAATCTGGCCCTATCAAAGCTTCTTCACCTACCTCAAACCAGCCTATAGGTGATCTACACCTTCACCCATAGAGTGCTTCATACGGAGCCATCTGAATGCTAGAGTGAAAATTGTTATTATAGGCAAATTCTATAAGAGGTAAGTGATCATCCCAATTACCTTTGAAGTCGATTACACAAGCTCTCAATATATCCTCTAAAGTCTGAATGGTATGCTTTGCCAGTTCATCTGTCTGCGGGTGAAAAGTTGTGCTAAGTTTAACCTAAGTACCAAGACCCTTCTGGAATGATCTCCAAAACTAAGATGTGAACTGAGTACTCCTATCTAAGATTATGGATAAGGGAACTCCATGCAACCTGACTATCTCACGAATGTAGAGTCTGGCATAGTCCTCTGCTGAATCAGTAGTCTTGACAGCTAAGAAGTAGGCTGACTTAGTCACCCTATCTATAATCACCCAAATAGAATCAGGATGCCTACGAGTATGAGGTAAACCTGTAATAAAGTCCATATTGATCGCCTCCCACTTCCAAGTGGGAATTTCCATCTCCTGAGTCATACCACCTAGTCGCTGATGTTCTACCTTCACTTGCTGGCAGTTGGGACACTTACCCACAAAATCAGTAATGTCCCTCTTCATACCATTCCACTAATAGACTTCCTGTAGGTGATGGTACATCTTGGTGGCACCAGGATAGATGGAATACCTGGAGTTATGAGCCTTTGCCAAAATCTGATGCCTCAAGTCACCTATATTAGGAACACATAGCCGACCCTAATAACGAAGTACACCATCTCCTCCTTAGGAGAAAACCTCTACTCTCTGCTGCTGGATAACATATTTTAGCTGAAGTAAGATAGGATCACTATCTTTCTTTTCCTTCACCTCGGCTACCAATGAAGATTCTGACCTATTCGGAATAATGACACCACCTTCTGACGAATCTGTGAGGCAAACCCCTAATCGAGCAAGCCTGTGAACATCTTTGGCTAGTTACTTCTTTTCTTCCTCAACCTGTGACACACTACCCATGGACAACCTACTAAGTGCATCAGCTACTACATTGGCCTTACCTGGATGGTAAAGCACACTCATGTCATAGTCCTTGAGAATCTCTAAACACCTTCTCTGACGAATATTCAACTCCTTCTGCGGTAACACAGACTGAAGGCTCTTATGGTCAGTAAACACATCTACATGGACACCATACAAGTAGTGTCTCCAAATCTTCAAGGCAAAGAACACTGCTGCTAACTCAAGATCATGAGTCAGGTAGTTCTTCTCATGAGTCTTAAGCTATCTGGAGGCATAGGCAATGACTTTACCATGTTGCATCAGAACACAACTGAAGCCAACTCTGGACGAATCACAGTACACTATGAAACTATCAGAACCCTATGGTAGAGTCAAAACTAGGGTTGTGGTCAACCTAGTTTTCAACTCTTGGAAGTTTTTTTCACACTCGTATGACCACTAGAACTTGACCTTCTTCTGAGTCATTCTAATCAATGGAGAATCTATGGACGAAAAGCCCTCAACAAATCTCTTATAGTAACTAGCCAAACCCAAAAAGCTCATAATATATGTCGGAGAGGTGGGTCTAAGACAATTATTTACTACCTCAATCTTCTGAGAATCCACTCGAATACACTCCTTAGACACTACATGACCCAGAAAGGTGACTGACTACAACCAAAACTCGCACTTACTAAATTTGGCAAATAACTGTCGATCCTTAAAAGTTTGCAGCACCACTCTCAAATGATTAGCATGCTCCTTCTCACTCCGCGAGTAGACTAGAATATCATCTATGAAGACAACAATGAACATGTCTAAATACTGCTTGAACACCCTGTTCATCAAGTCCATAAAAGCTGCAGGAGCATTCGTTAGTCCAAAAGACATAACCACAAATTTGTAGTGACCATACTGATTTCTGAAGGCTGTCTTTGGAATGTCACACTCTCTAACTCTGAGTTGATGATAACTGAATCTGAGTTCAATCTTGGAGAAGTAGCTGGCACCCTGAAGGTGGTCGAACAAGTCATCAATCCTGGGGATGGAATACTTATTCTTAATTGTCACCTTGTTCAACTTACGGTAGTCTATACACATCCTGTGAGAACCATTTTTCTTATGAACGAAGAGGATCGGAGCTCCCCATGGAGAGATATTGGGTCTGATAAAGCCCTTATCTAGGAGGTCTCTGAGTTATTCCTTTAACTCCTTAAGCTCAGCTGGAGCCATTCTGTAAGGAGGAATAGATATGGGTTGTGTATCTGGAAGAAGGTCTATCCCAAAGTCGATCTCCCGCTCATGAGGGACTCTAGGCAGATCTTCAGGAAACACCTCTGGAAACTCATTAACTACTGGAACTGACTGGAAAGGTTGGGTTTCAAACTCCGAATCCTTAACCCATACTATATGATAGATTTAACCCTTTGAGATCATCTTCCTAACTTTGAGGTAGCATATGAAGCGACCTTTTGATGAAGGAGGACTACCCTGCCACTCTAAGACGGGCTCATTTGAAAACTGAAATTTCACAACTCTGGTTCTGCAGTTGACTGAGGCATAACATTCATGTAGCCAATCCATGCCAAGAATGACATCAAAGTCGGTCATATCTATCTCTACTAAATCTATTGAGGTGACTTGTTGAAGGACTAAAACTGCGAAATCTCTATACACCCTCTTAGCTAGGACTGACTCACCAACTGCAGTGGAGACTGGGATGGGTTCTAAGAGTTTTTCATGATTGACTCCGAATTTACATGTAACATAGGGGGTTACCAAAGATAGGGAAGCCCCTGGGTCTAACAAGGCATAAACATCAAGAGAGAAGACTGATAATATACCAGTGACTAAATCTGGTGAACTCTTCTGATCTTGACGTGAAGAAATAGCATAGAGACGGTTCTGAGGTTGATTGCCACCTATGCCAGAAGAAGTACTTTGCTGAACTATGTGACCTATTGGAGCTGCTGAAGTGGTAAACTGAGCTCTGTTACCTCCCTTTCCTTGCCTGGTAGAAGGGCACTCCTTTAACCTATGGCCGATCTGACCATACCCAAAAAACCTTTCTCTGCTAGCCAAACACTCACCTGGATGATTTTTACCACACTTGGGGCAGGCCAGAAAAGTGCAGTTACCCGAAACACTGCCCTGAGACTTAGAGCCCGGTGCTCACTTTTTCTGATCTTATAGAGGCCTGGAGATGGAGCACTAGCTGATGAAGGCGTTGGGGCTGCCGACCTCTGCTGAGAATATTCATAATTGCCTATCCTAGCCTTTTTATTATCCCTAGCCATCTCCTTAAGCTTATCTTTCTCAACCTGCTGTGCATGGGTCATCAGTCTAGAGATATCCATATCCCCTACTAGCATAGCATTCCTGCACTCTGTCTTCACCAAATCAGATACTCCAAATAAGAACTTGCCTATCTGTGCCCTTGGATCGACCACCATATGTGGGGCATACCAGGAAAGCTGGGTGAACTTCAACCTATATTCTTGGACTGACATCAAACCCTGCCTCAAATTCATAAACTCCTGGGCCTTATCCTCCCTCAACTCTCTTGGAAAGAACCTATCCAGAAAAGCTCCAGTAAAGTAGTCCCATGTCACAGGAGCTGCATTCACACCCCTGTTGTCTTTACACTGCATGAACCAGATATGAGATACATCCTTGAGTTAATAAGATGCTAACTCAACACTATCAGCACCAGTCACTTGCATGACCTCAAGAATCTTCTTGATCTCCTCAATGAAATTATGTAGGTCCTCACCAACCTTCGACCCTAGAAACATTGGCAGATTCATGTGAACAAAATCTCTGACCTGGGCTATAGCTGATCCATCATTTTAGTTGGAAGGAACTAGGGCATGCTGATTAGCCTGATTGGCTATAGTCTGAGCCACCAATTGGATCGCATTACGGAACTCTACATTTTTAACCTCATGCTTCAGGGCTGGAGGATTAGTGTTAGCATTACGAGAGTTAGCTCTGCAAGGAGGCATGATCTGAAATGCATAACAAATGGATTAGAGAGTAGAAACTGAACTAAACTTTATCACACGATAAAGATAATGAATAAAGTAAAATTTTTCTTAAAACACCTCATAGCGTCTCCCTCATAAGTGTGGTGCACTTCACACCCATGAAAGAGACTCTACTTAGTACGGCTTTCAGACAACCTAGGACTCCTGAACTTGATACTCTGATACCAAGTTTGTCACGCCTTGAGACTAGACCCTAGATGTAATACGGGACCTAGGATCACAAGTGACCTCAAGGTAACCCTGAAACTGGTACATCACAAGCATACTGAATATAATTCTAAACAAACGGAAGCATATTGAATAAATCATAACTAAAAGGAATAATGAATCTAAAAATATTTGAAATGATAGTCTGTCTGAAAATCAACAGAACTACATAAGCGAAAGTCTGTCTCTGTGTCCGAAAGACTCTAATACTAATGAGTTGCTGGGACAAGCCCCCAGCTAACTCAAAATACTAAAAATAAGGACAAACTGACTAACTCAAAAAGCATGTAAAATATAATCTTCGGATGATAAGGACTCACCACTGACTGTCGCTGATATGGCACTGGGCAAGCTAATCACGAGGACGAAGCTAAGAACCTGAACCTACATCATGATAGGATGCAGCATATAGAGTATGTAACACCCCAAAATTCAATCCAACTTTCAAACTCAGAAACTTGCAGAATTTTAAAACTTCCAGGGATCACGGGTCAAGTCCACGAGCCGTGGATGGTTCCATGAGTCGTGGAAGGGACTTGTGATTCCAGTCTTGTAGAGTACCCGCGTGTATGAGAACCACAGGTAAGTTTCACGATTCGTGGGCATTTCCACAGGTCATGGAACCAACCCATGGAAATCAGACAGAGAGTAGTCAATTCCCCAGGAACCACAAATTGGTTCTACGACTCATGGAAGTTTCCACGAATAATCCTGTTAAACCGTAGGACTTTATCTGCAGCTAGTATTTTGGGCTCAGGAACCACAAGTCCAGTCCACAAACCGTGGTTCCTTCTACGGCTAGTGAAAGGGACCCGTGGAACTTGATGCCGAGATTTTTAACAGTTTTTTCCTAATTATATCCCAGTGGTCTTTCTATAATTACCCACCCATTTAACTCCTAAGTGAGGTAATTTTTGCCACTTTTAGTAGGGTTTCTATCCCATTTAGCCTAAGACTCTCATTATCCCTCATTCATCTACCAAATTGGGAAAAGAACTCCTTCAAGCTCCAAGTTCAAGCCTCCTTTTCTTTTCAATTTCAGTTGGGTTAGAATCAATCAAGGTATGTGGGTATTCAACAACAGGTTTCTTGCATCCTTGTGCCCAAAATCCTAAATTTCTATTTTGATTTCATGAACTTCCAAATTAGGGTTCCTACCTAAATTCTTATGGGCTTAGTTATAAATTGTCTTCTCATAATTTTTCTATGAAATTACTATTTAATTGCATGGGTTTTTATATGTGAACTCCTATTTCATGAATTGAAGGCTAATTATAGAAAATTCAACATGCATGAATTGATTCAAGTAAATTGGGTATTTGATAGCATATTTTTCATGAACTTCAAGCAAATGCATGCCTAGCTCCTATGTTCTATGAACGTATATGTTATTATGAAATTGAGCTAAAACCACGCAAGTTTTCAAGTTGTGAATTATCATGCAAGACAATACACTCGATGTGCCATCAATACTCATGAATCATTTTCTAAACTAAGGTTTGTGAGTAGTATGAAGATCCGGGTTATGAACATGTTTATGAAAAAGAATAGACATCTAGATATGTCACATGTATGTGAGCTTCATGTTATGTTTTGGGAGTAGTATTTAGCACCGAGTTGGACCGAGTGAGAGTACCCTTAGTCTCAGAACTACGTGCCATCGTAGGTGCCCTCTGTTGCTTATGATAGGATCCTGGTATGGCATGGTTCTAACCTTGGCCGGTTAGGACAACCTTTTTCAGTGTGGATGCATGACACTGGACTCCATGTAGCTCATCATGGTTTATGTCGGTTAAGAGAAACTCCCACATGATTATTTTCAAGCTATGAAATTATATGATACTCTACTTTGAATCTTGACTTTACATCATATTTCATGTCTTATATATTAATATTTACCTATATTATCTCTTATTACGAACAAGTCCTTTTTTAGCATGTTTTAAGTATGTTTTTATCATGATTATGCATATCTCACATACTCGGTATATCCTATAGTAATGACGCATATTTTGTGTTGTATCCTCTTGATGATGCAGACTCAGGTTCCCTCCCTCAGGCACATGGCTAGAGACCGCAGGCCTTTCCAGTCAATTATTGGTGAGTCCTCATTGTTCGAGGGCTAGTTATGATCCTAGTTATGTTATGACTGTTTACTTTTGTAATTTGAGTTAGCTAGGGTCTTGTCCTAGAAACTCCTTATGTCATGTGTAGAGGCTTTTCAGACATAGACAGTATTCGAGTCTCTCTTTTAGATTGTGTTTTATTATGACTTTACCATTTATGGATTGGATTTGTCTAACTTCTATTTATGTTTTCGCTATGTTTTCTTATAAATGACTGAGTATGCTATGACCAAGGGTTAAATTGGGACACTTGTGGACTGGGGTCTCATGTTATGTCTAGGGGTAGCCTCGGGGTATGACATAGTATGCGTCAGTACTTTGAATATACTGATCATGAGAGATATGCAAGGCTGACTGGAATATAAATATGCTAAAATACTTAAATGTTGTAAACTAAACTAAACTGCAGTATATAGGCTGAAAATATAAGCATGCATAAATAGCTGAAAATGCAAGAGTAAACTGAAAACATGCAGAAAGCTAAGAATAAATATAAGTTATGGGCCAAAGGTACCTTACTGAAACTAATATTGTGGGAGAGTCTATTAACCGACATAAACCACGTGAGCTAAATGTGGAGTCCAATTTATACGCCTCATCGAGAGGACCCAATATACCTTGGCAGGGTATAAAGGCTGACTGTGGCGTGATCACTAAATCTGCTGCCGAACAGAGGGGACTTATAAACCTATGCTGGCACGTAGTTCTAGGACCTTAAGGGTACGCTGAACCCTGGTCCAACTTGATGCTAAACACTACTCCCAAACTGAATACTAATAGCTCATTTTAAATTAACATCCTGAATTTTTAAGTCAGGACTAGACTAGTCTAAAATCTCCATTTTTCTGAAATGTTGTAGTAGACTAAAAACTGGTTAAATTCGATTCTTAGAACTCATACTGGTAATCTAGGTTAAGTCTTGGAGAAAGCTAACACCATTAGAAAAAAATGTTATAATTTAAGGCTAAATCCTTGATTTTCCTCAACTTTGTAAATGTCTAAGCAATTTAATAAAAATTAGTATATATCATTAAAACAATATGAAAATCATATGTGAATCATGCGCATGGATTTCTAAATCAATTAGCATTAAAAGGACAAGAACCCTAGTTTCTAAGTTCATGAAAATCATTGAAAGAGTCTGAGAGTTTTGGGTATAAGGGCGAAATAAGCCCTTACTGAATTCCCACATACCTAGTGGATGAAAATCCCTGCAAGAAACTGAAGTTGAAGCTTGGAGGAGAAAGCCCTAGGTCTGGAAATTTGGAGAAGAACGCTTTTTTTTGCTTGAGAACTGACTTGAGAGAAAACTGATTTATTGTGGGGGTTTTGATTTAATAAAATAAGCCTAAGGCTATTTATAGTTGGAGCTAATTTAAGAAGGAAAATTCCAAAATACCCCTGAGAAAGTAAATTAAAAACTGCTAGAAAATTCACGATCTGGGTTCCACGAACAGGTTCCACAGTTCGTGAAAGCTTCCACGACTCGTGGAACCCTATCGTGGTTCCTGGGCATTTTGTCTAGTTGCAGGTCTGAGTTCCATGACTTGGGTTCATGACCTGTGGAACCATCCACGGTTCGTGAAACCCTATCGTGGTTCCTGAGGGATTGATGACCCTCAAGTCTGAGTTCCACGAGCCCATTCCATGACCCGTGATCCTGTTCACTGTCCATGGACTTGGTTCATGGTTTGGGTTCTGAGGGACTGGTCTGTAGGACTGATTCCATAGATGGGAACCACGGTCTGTGGACTATTCCACGACCCATGGAATCGGTTCATGGTTCCTGATCTGGCATGGACAGTACAAAATTTTAAGTTTTCTGGGCTAGTTCTAGGCTTAGGATTTCTAGGGTGTTACAGTGCTATCGAGGGTGATGAGACAATTCTCACTATAAGGTCTCCAACTAGGGTCGAGACAGGAGTCATAGTCATGACATAGGAAGGGGTAGAGCTCGTGGAGCAGCTAGAGGTAAGGGAAGTGCTAGGGCAGCATCCCCGGAGCCTAAGGTTGAGTTTGAGGATGCAGCCCACCAACCTGAGGGTATAGGACTAGCCCAAGCCCCTCAGGGTTTTATTGCTACCCACATGCTACAGGATACTATGATTCAACTCTTGAGTTATTCAGAGTGAATGTCTCAGACATGAGCTTTAACTGTCACACCTGATGGATCATAGACTAGAGAAGGGGTTCAGCCTCCAGAAGGGGTACATGTTAAAGGTTTTCAGACTCCAAGGGCATAGCCTACTGCTGCTATGGCTCCCCGTATTGATGTTTTGCCAGTCATACTTGTTGCTCCACTAGTTGTGCCTAGGCCAATTATGACAGTGGACGAGCAGAATATGTTTGATAGGTTTGTGATATTGGGTCCTCCAAAGTTCAGTGGTGCACCTGATGAGGATGCTTATGAGTTTTTGGTTAGATGTTAGGAAATAATGCATAAACTAGGTTTGATCAAGTCTCATGGAGTGGATTGCACTACTTTTCAGTTGGTTGGGGCAGCAAAGCAGTGGTGGAGGTCTTATCTTTGTTGTAGGCCAGCGGGGTCACCTCCCTTGACTTGGACACAATTTTCTAAGACTTTTCTTGAGAAGTATGTACCTCACAATTTGAGAGAGAGGTTGAGAGATGACTTTGATGCATTAGAGAGAGGTTATATGTCCGTCAGTGACTATGAGGCTCTTTTCCATGCCCTATCTAGGCATGCTCTGATGAGTATTTCAATAGAGGGAGAGCGAGTTAGGAAGTTTGTGAAGGGATTGTCTATTTCTCTTCAGCTGGCTACATCACAGTTGGTGACTACTAGGGGCACTTTTATGTAGATAGTTGACCATTCCAGGAGGATTGAGAGTATTTGTCATGGGGCCCAGGAGGGTAGTGGCAAGAGGTCTCACAGACAGAGTGATTTTGGTGGGTCTTCATCTCAAGGTAGAGATTTCTCTGGTAGAGGCCATCGTCATCAGTAGTGTAGACCAGTTAACGTAGCATTGCAGGGTTCTGACAATGGTCATATGAGATCTGGTACTTTAGGAGGTCAGGGTTCAGGTAAGATAGTTAGAGAGTCTCATTCTGGGTATTTAGGTCACAGTGGGCATTTTAGCTAATCCAAACCTCCCCATCAGTCATTTTCAAGTAACAAATGCTTTGATTATAGAGAGTTGAAACATATTGATAGATGGTGCCCCAAGTGTGGTAGGGTCGCCCCCAACAGAGTTCTCAAATGTAGAATTATCAGACGCCGGTTCCACAGGCTAGAGGAGGTGCACAGAGTGTTAGGCATAGACCTCGGGGTGCCAGGGGTGGGACCCCGGCAGCTTGTGGAGGTGGTCGTGGAGTTTCTCTGTCCGAAGGCAAACGTGGTCAGTGTTATGCTTTCCCGGGTAGCTAGGGTCTTGCCCTAGAAACTCCTTATGTCATGTGTAGAGGCTTTTCAGACATAGACAGTATTCGAGTCTCTCTTTCAGATTGTATTTTATTATGACTTTACCATTTATGGATTAGATTTGTCTAACTCCTATTTATGCTTTCGCTATGTTTTCTTATGAATGACTGAGTATGCTATGACGAAGGGTTAACTTAGGACACTTGTGGTCCTGGGTCCCATGTTATATCTAGGGGATAGCCTCGGGGCATGACAAACTTGTTATCAGAGCCTCAGGTTCAAGAGTCCTAGGTTGTCTAAAAGCCATATCAAGTAGAGTCTCTTTCATGGGTGTGAAGCTTGCCACATCTATGAGAGGGAGGCTATGAGATGTTTTAGGAAAGTCTTCACTTGTTTCATGATCTATATCGTGCGATAGAGTTTAACTCTAAATACTCCTCTAACCCTATCTTTATGCATTTCAGATTATGCCGCTACATCGTGTCATGCCTTGCCAAGCCGCCTGAAATGCAAATCCTCCCGACTCCCAACCCCGAGGTCACTAATGTAGAGTTTTGGAATGCTATTCACATATTGGCCCAGACTATGGCTGCCCAAGACAATCAGTAGGATCCCATCCCATGTTTACCCTCACGGTGGGGTAGTGGCCCGAGTTCGAGATTTTATCCATATGAACCCACTGGAATTTTGGGGTTCAAAAGTTGGTGAAAATCTGCTTAACTTTATGGATGAGGTGAATAAAATCTTTGAGGTGATGCAGGTTGTCGGAGTTGAGAGTGTTGAGCTAGCTTCCTACCAGCTAAAGGACGTAGCTCATATCTGGTTTACTCAGTGGAAGAAGGTTAGGGCTAGGGACGTGGTCCCTATGATATGGGAGTGTATTGAGAGGTCTTTCCTTGACTGGTTCTTTCCCCGAGAGTTGAGGCAAGCTAGGTCCGAGGAGTTTGTGAACTTGAGATAGGGATCGATGGTAGTCCAGGAGTATAGTTTGAGGTTCACTCAGTTGTCTAGGTATGCTTCATCCATGGTAGCGGACCCGCGGGATCAGATGAGTAAGTACATCTATGGAGTATCGAATTTGGTAAAGAAAGAAAGCAAGTCTGCTATGTTGTTGAATGATATGAATATTTCTCGACTCATGACTCATGCTTACCAGATCGAGGGAGATAAGATGAGGGAGATGGCAAGGCAGAACAATGGTTAGATCTGTGGGTTCAGGTTTTGTCCATCGCAGGTCCGGAGATGAACATCGCTCTTTATTTTAGAAGAAATCATCAGAACCCATTCATTCTTCGGCTAGTGCTCCTACACAGGCCTCCAGGCCTCGTTATGATCAGACTGGTAAAAATTTGGTTCCCATTTACAGTCTTAAGGAAGTGTTGCAAAGGGATCTTCCCACCCTATTTGCAGCAAGTGTGAGAAGAATCACCTGTGAGAGTATTGTTATGGCACAGGTGCATGCTTTGGGTGTGGATAGGCTGGACAAATGATTAGGGATTGCCCTTCAGCTAAGAAGGGACAGCGAGGTAGTAGGACTCAGTCTGCCCGAGCAGCCCAGGAGGTCGACCAACCCAGCAGGGCACTGCTTCTAGTTCTGGTGGTCAGCGCCAGAACCACCTTTATGCCATGTTCTCTCATCAGGACCAGGAGACTTCCCCAGCTATTGTTACTGGTATATTGAAAGTCTACTCCTTTGATGTGTATTCTTTATTATACCCTGGTGCCTCCTTATCTTTTGTGACCCCTTATGTGACTTGTAAGTTTGAGATTAGTCCGGATCAGCTTTTAGAACCCTTTTGTGTTTCTACTCCCGTTGGTGAGTCAGTCCTAGCCTACAAAATCTACCAAAATTTCCCAATCTCAGTCATTCATAGAGTCACTTCAGCTGATCTAGTAGAGTTAGAGATGATTGATTTTAATGTTATTCTTGGTATGGATTAGTTGTATGCTTGGCGGATCTAGTAGAGTTGGAGATGATTGATTATGATATTATTCTTGGTATGGATTAGTTGTATGCTTCTTATGCTTCGGTTGATTGTCATACTCGAGTCATCAGTTTCAAGTTTCCAAATGAACCTGCTTTAGAGTGGCAAGGTAATCCCCCATCCTCGAAAGGTCATTTTATATCTTATCTTAAGGCTAGGAAGATGATTTCTAAGGTTTATGTTTATCATATAGATTGGGTTATGGACACGGAGTTTGAAACGCTATCCCTTCAGTCTGTTCCTATTGTGAATAAGTTCCCAGAAATATTTCCTGAAAATTTGCCCGGAGTCCCTCTCGAGCAAGAGATCGACTTTGGGATATACCTTCTTCCCGATACGAATCCTATCTCTATCACTCCCTATAGAATGGCTCCTGCAGAACTTAAAGAATTGAAGGATCAATTGAAAGACCTCCTTGATAAGGGTTTCATTCGACCCAGTATCTCTCTTTGGGGTGCTCCGGTCTTATTCGTGTGAAAGAAAGATGGTTCTCTCAGAATTTGTATCAACTACTGTTAGTTGAACAAGGTCACAATCAAGAATAAGTATCCTATTCCTAGGATTGATGACTTGTTCGATCAGCTTCAGTGTGCTAGTTTCTTCTCTAAGATCGACCTTAGGTCTGGGTATCATCAGCTTCATGTTAGAGAGTGTGATATTCCAAAAACAGCCTTCAAAACTCAGTATGGTCATTATGAGTTTGTGTTTATGTCTTTTGGTCTAACAAATGCTCCTACAACCTTTATGGACTTGATGAACCATTTGTTCAAGAAGTATTTGGATATGTTTATGATTGTTTTCACTGATGATATTCTTATCTACTCTCGGAGTGAGGAGGAGCATGCAGACCATTTGAGAGTGGTGTTGCAAACTCTCAAGGATCGACAATTATTTGCTAAGTTTAGCAAATGTGAGTTTTGGATGCAGTCTATTGCTTTTCTGGGTCATATTGTTACTATAGATGGTATTCGAGTCGATTCCCAAAATATTGAGGCCATAAAGGACTGGCCTAGACCCACTTCCCAATATGATATTAGGAGTTTTTGGGCTTGGATGGTTACTACAGAAGATTTGTGGAAGGGTTTTCTTCCATTGTTGCCCCCTTTGACTCGATTGACTAAGAAGAAGATTAAATTTTAGTGGTCTGATTTATGTGAGAAGAACTTTCAGGAATTGAAGACTAGATTGACCACAGCTCTAGTGTTGGCTCTACCCGAGGGCCTAGATTACTTTGTTGTGTATTGTGCTGCTTCTCGGATTGGTTCGGTTTGTGTGTTGATGCAGCGTGGTAAAGTGATTGCTTATGCTTCGAGACAGCTTAAGACTCATGAGAAGAACTACCCTACTCATGATCTTGAGTTAGCGGCCATGGTTTTTGCTTTGAAGATTTGGAGACACTACTTGTATGGTGTGCACGTGGATGTATTCACCGATCATAAGATTCTTCAGTATGTGTTCACTAAAAAGGAATTGAATCTGCAACAAAAGAGATGGCTTGAGCTTCTTAAGGATTATAATATGAGTGTGCTTTACCATCTGGATAAAGCCAATGTCGTGGCGGATGCACTTAGTAGATTATCTATGGGTAGTCTGTCTCTAATTGAGGAAAAAAGAAGAAATTGGCCAAGGATGTTCATCGACTTGCTCGATTAGGAGTTCGCCTTATGGATTCGACAGAAGGTGGTGTTATTGTTCAAAATGGTTCCGAATCATCTTTTGTAGCTGAAGTGAAAGAGAAACAAGACAGTGATCCTATTTTGCACCAGTTGAAGGGTGCAGTCCATCAGCAAAGGGTAGAGGTTTTCTCCCAGGGGGAGATGGTGTGGTTTGGTATCAGAGTCGATTGTGTGTTCCTAATGTTGATAGGTTGAGACAACATATTTTGACAGAGGCTCATAGCTCTAGGTATTCTATTCACCCCGGTGCCACCAAAATGTACCATGATCTACGGGAAGTCTATTGGTGGAATGGCATAAAGAGGGATATAGCAGGTTTTGTGGCTAAGTGTCCTAACTGTCAACAAGTGAAAGTAGAGCATCAACAACCGGGTGGTATAACTCAGGATATTGATCTTCCAACTTGGAATTTAGAAGCGATCAATATGGACTTCATTAATGGTTTGCCTCGTACTCGAAGGCAACATAATTCTATTTGGGTGATTATCGATAAGATAACTAAGTCATCCCACTTTTTGGCAGTTAAGACTACGGATTCAGCGGATGATTATGCCAGACTCGACATTCAGGAGATAGTCAGATTGCATGGTGTCCCATTTTCTATCATTTCTGATAGGGTACTCAGTTTACATCTCAATTTTTGAAGTCTTTTTAGAAGGGCCTTGACACTCAGGTTAAGCTTAGCACAACTTTTCACCCTCAGATGGATGGCCAGGCAGAGCATACCATTCAGACTTTGGAGGATATGTTGAAAGCTTGTGTGATTGATTTCAAAGGAAATTGAGATGATCACTTACCTCTTATCGAGTTTTCCTACAACAACAGCTTTCATTCTAGCTTCCATATTGCTCCTTATGAGGCACTTTATGGGCGGAGGTGTAGGTCTACTATTGGTTGGTTCGTGTAATGACCCTTTCGATTATTTATGCATTTTCGCCTTTCTTGTACTATTAGAGCTTGCCTGTAGCGGCCTCAAGTCATTTATGGCTTACTGGGACCAGTAGTTTGGTACCCGGGCCATTTGTTTGGTCTTTTTGTCCATTCCTGGTTTTAGAGCTTTAGGCTTTTGAAATGGTTACCTTTAGTCAACATTCTTGGTAAACATGCTCGGAATCGAATTCCGACAGTTCTGTTAGCTCCAGAGCGTGGACTTTGTTCTAGCAGGACCTTTGGTCAGGATCCGGGAGCTTTTCAGCTCAGAATTCTCTCTCATTCTGCGTTTTCAAGCCAATTGGGCTTGTTTGGTTGACTTTGGTCAAAATTCAGAGAAGACAGCCTCGGATGGAAATTTTGTCAGCTCCATTAGCTCGAAAATGTCAAGTTTAGGCTAGAGAGACCATTGGTTCGGGTTCCGAGGCTTCCAGACTTGATTTCAACCATTGGGTTTCATTTTGGAAATAGTTTGCTAAAGGTTGATTTTAGGAGTGGGGCCCACTTTTCATTAAATCGACCTCCAATGGGATTTTTGTCAATTCCATTGGATCTAGAACACCGTTTCTAGTCAAATATCTCTGGTCGTTTGGGTTCGCAGGACCCCGGATGCATTCCCGGGGACCCAAAGTGTGAAAATTTGCCCTTGTACAGTTGGTTGTTGTCATAGCACTTTTTGCTCTTCGCGTTCGCGGAGTGCTGGCCGCGTTCGCGAAGGCCATTTCCCCGCCGACCCAACTTTGTTCTTCGCATTCACGGGCCTTGGCCGAATTCGCGAAGGGCATTTGGCCAGCCACACTTTTTTCTCTTCGCGAAGGCGACGCCTTGGCCGGGTTCGCGAAGAGTAATTTTCAACAACTATTTAAGCTGAGCTTCAGCGATTTCTAGCCATTTTTTCTTCTCTCTCTATTATAAATCACCAAAAACACTCCCTAAACTACTCCAAATCATTTCCTAGCTTCAGAAAATTGTTGTTCTTCGATAATTTGTGGTTCCTCGTCAATTGGTAAGTCTTCTTCCCCGACCTTTTCTTCTCTTAATTTCAATAAATCCTCCATTGATGTTCATGTTCAAAGCTTGGGATTCTTGTAGAAATCTACCTCGTTTGTGATTACATGATCGTGGACTCACCCAATTTAACCCCGTGGCAAAAATTCTCGCATTTTGGTAAGCTTCCTTGCCCCATTTCCGGACTTAATTAATGAAATTCCATCCTTAATTCTTAACTTGAGCGGGCTCTTTTGAGCCCCAATTGTTGTCCATTTTCGCTCAATTTTTGGGCATGTGCTCCCGAGATTGTAAGAAACACATGTGTGTTTTTCATTTCTGGTTTCGGGTTGCGGGGCCCATGGGCCTATTTGTGACCCGGATTTTGACCCGGTTATATTTATGGCATTATGGTATCGTTACTCTTGTTTTGATGTGTAGATTATTGTATTGATAGTGGTTTTGTGAATTGGAGCTTCCCGGAGCAGTTCGAGCCTGGACAACGCCATCCCTGCAGCTTTTCTTCGGACGACAGGTAGGTTATGACTTTCCCAATCTAGACTCTGCGTATATAGGCTATAACTATATTAATTAGCATCCTTGGGTGGGTTGTTATAGGTTGGTACCCCAAACCTTGTCCGCCCTTTTCTGTCCATTTATTTCATACGCTGGTTGTAGTATTCACATAGTATTGTACATTACCCTTGTGGTCCTGTGTGGACTTGTATTGACTCTGGAACATAGATGGTGGGTTATTTGGGAATGTCCGCGAGTCCCGGACATAGAGATATCCTGTTAGGCTGGTTATGTCTGCTGAGTAGCTATTGGGCCTGTGCAGGGCTGATAGGAAATGTTTGTGAGCCACTGGGCTAATTTATATTTGTGTGTGAGCATATCATCCATGAAAAAGGTTTTCCATGCATGTTTTACTTTGGTTTTGGCTGCTAACAACTATAGATGGTTTTTTCTAAACTTGCATGGCCCTAGGGGCCCATTTTCGGTATAACCTAATGATAACATGCGATTTTGGATGATTCTACACCTGATTTTCTACTTATACTAGGCTCTGCTGGGTGGAGTACTACACCTGATTTTCTACTGATACTAGGCTCTGTTGGGCGGAGTACTACACTTGATTTTCTGCTGATACTAGACTCCGTTGGGCGGAGTACTACACTTGATTTTCTACTGATACTAGACTCTGCTCGGCGGAGTGCTACACTTGATTTTCTACTGATACTAGGCTCTGCTAGTCGGAGCACTAGACCTAATTTTCTAACGGATTTAGACTCGGATACGCTCAAGGCACCCTTTGAAAGGATTATTGAGACTTTTATCACTGATTTAGACCCGATTACACTTCGGGCACCCTTTGAGAGGGTCTTTTGAGATTACTACTACTGTTTTAGGCCCGATTCAATTTTGGGCACGTACTTCGAGGATTTAGTTGTCACACTCCGAGGTTACCCCCTAGACGTAACACGGGACTTGGGACCACAAGTACCCCAAGCTAACCCTTGGTCATAGCATTCTCAAGCATAACAAAAGGTAAGTGGAAGCATAATAGATAAATCCGGAATCACATAAATGGATAATCAAGTCAAATAGGAAGACAAGATCCAGAAAGAGACTAAAAAGTTGTCTATGTCTGAAAAGCCTCTACTCATGACATAAAGAGTTGCTAGGAAAAGACCCTATCGAACTCGTAGTGCGGAAAAAATACAATAGCTAACACTGACTAAGAACTATAGGATGCAGTGGAAAAAATACAATAGCTAACACGGGTCTGAGAAGGGACACCTGAATCTGCATCATCAAAGGATGCAGCGCAAGATATGTGTCAGTACTATAGGATGTACTGAGTATGTGAGATATGCATAGGTCATGATAAAAAAAATATTTGAAAGCGTGTTTAAAACTGAGATCATGCATAATTTGTGATAAAACATGCTTAAATTATCCTTGAAGCTGAAATCATTGGTAATAGTAAATCTGTAATGTAATGACTCAATGCAATATCATAAGTTAAAAACATAATCATAAGTAATAAGTCTGAAATATGAAAGCAAGGAGTCAATACATTTTTAAACTTGAAACTGTTTCTGTGGGAGGTTCTATAACCGATATAGACCATGTGAGCTACATGGAATCTGATGTATACGCCCCATCGAAAGGACCCAATATACTTTGACAGGGTATAGAGGCATGATTGTGGCGTGATCACTAAATCTGATGCCCAACAGAGGGAACTTAGAACCTACGGGGGCACATAGTTCTGGGACTATGGGTACTCTCACCTTGTCTAACTCGGTGCTAATACTACTCCCAAAACATATATATATATATAGCTCATATAATACTGGGGCATATCTGATGCCAAAACTTATCATAACTGGTGACATATCTGATGTCAAATCTGTTCATAAAGCATGGAGACATATCCAATGTCAAAACTGTTTATAACTTAGGTAGACATATCTGGATGCCAAACTTTTCATAAAACATGGGGCATATCTGATGCCATATCAATTTCGTATCATAAGTCTTAAAGCTTTGCAAAATCATAATTCAAAAAACAGAATGTTTGTCTTATGGTAAAGTAAAGCCAGCAAAGAAATGAGGTAGGGCCCGGGGTAACTAGAGAGGTAGGCAACCTAAGTTTAATATACTTTCCTTTCTAAAATCATAACTTGAAGAATTACGCATGCAATTTTATGAAAATAGAGGTCATGTTATCTAAACATACCAATTTTACTTGAAGACATGCAATCCAAAGGAATCATACTAAAATTCATGCTTAATATATGGGCTTTTGAAAACACTTACAAAACTTCAATGTAAGCGTGGGTAATAGATGAGAAATCATGAATTGAAGATTTAAAACAAAAGCCATAACTTTTCTCCAATTTGGGTAAGAACCCAAGTTTCATAAATTAGACAAGGATTAGCCTTAAAATAATGAATAAGAAACCACTCATAAAAACCAATGCAAAATTATGCAATTTAGAATTAGAATTTATAGAAGAATAATGAGGAAACAATTTTAGAAGGACCCGTAAGAATTGGGTAACAACCCTAGTTTAGAAATTCATAAGTTCAATTTAGAAGATTGGGGTTTTGGGAATAAGGGTGAAGGAATCCCTTATTGATAACCACATACCTTGATTGAAGCTAACCCACTTGAATTAAAAAGACTTAGGAGACTTGAACTTGGAGCTTGAGACTAGGAGTTGACACCCATGCTTGAAGCTTGAGAGGATGGAAAATTCCTTTTTCTTCTTTTGGAAGTTGATTGAAGGAATGGGAAATTACTTAGGTCAAGTGGAACTAAAAACCCTCTTAAATAGGCTTAAAATGACTTAGTATAGGAGTTAAAAGAGAGAAATTACAAAAATACCCCTGGACTTAAGCTTGGAAAAAGCTGGAAAAAGTCGATCTTAGGGACCACGAGTTGGTCCACGGTCCGTCAACCAAAAGGATGGACCGTCAAAGTGGATTTGTGGTTTCAAATTTCACTTCCGGAGTCTACTGGAATTCAACACCACGAATCACTCTACGGTCCGTGGTTCAGGATGACGGACCGTCCTGTGACTCGTTGTTCTGACTTTTGGATATGAGGATCCTCTGATCCTTAAGGATTACAGGTGGAAGGACGGGTCGTGGAATAGGTTGATGAGTCGTCAACCCACTCATGGAATTTAGAGGACTTGGTACCTCTCTAAAGGTGATTCTACGGGTTATAGGATGGACCATCATTCAAAACGATGACCCGTCAATTCATTCCTAGAAACTGGGCAGAAAAGATGAATTTTGACAAACCACGGGTCACTCTACTGACCATGGTTTTGGTCTACAGGTCATGAACCAACCAGGGTTTTGAAGATGAAAATTTAAAGGTTCAGTTCAGCAATGACGAGTCACAATACGGACCGTGGTTCAGAACCACGGTTCGTCATTTCCATCCGTCATCACTGGTAGCACTGTAGTAAACTGCCCATAACTTTTTACTCCAGACTCAGATTAATGCGCGGTTGATGGTGTTGGAAAGAAGACTAAAAAACCTTTAATTTGATGGGTACTAGACCACCTAACGCTTAATATTGTAGGAGTAATGATCGATTGAATCTGACCCTAATTTAGTCTTACATGAAAACTTACTTGGGTGAGGTGCTTGCGACTTAACTTGATGATAGGAGTTTCTTATGAACATGATTTGCATCCAAAGCACTCTCCACTCTAGGAAAATGATCATCACCCTCATGGAAAAAGGTTCGGGTATTTATCTTAGGATTTTTGGGGTGTTACAATATCTCCCCCTAGGGATCATTCATCCTCGAATGAAGACTAAGTAAGGGGACTCTAGAGAGAAAACAGCCCAACCAAAAACGAAACATGAAAACTGAAGAATAAACATGAACCAAAACTTTTCAACTTAAAACATGGCTGAATTAACTTCAAAAATATGAATACATGATAGTATCGTGAGAGAAACTACTGGAATAGAATCGAAGGGACACACTAAGGATTGAACTACTACCTCAAGCTGAAACCAAATCGGAAAGAGAAGGGTGAGGGTACTTGGCCTTCATGGATGATTTTGCTTCCCAATTAGCTCATTCAACTGAGTTGTAAAAGCTGAAGTACTATTGTGGTAACCAACTTCTGATTGAAATAAAAACTGAGTTGGTTTCATAAGACACATATGCATGCTGAAAACATGAGAACACCCAATAGGAAAGGAACTAGACATTCGACATGATAACTGACCTGGGATGAGAGTAGGAACTCAGCTAAAACTCATAAAGAACAAACATACTCTAGAACTCACAATTAACCGAAAGGGACACCAAACTGAGAGAAGTAGATATACGGGGAAACTATTCTCTTCTGAATACCACTCCTACCCTTTGCAACTAACAACCTCAAAAACGCACATAAAGGTACTAAGGTCTGAGTCTAACTACCCGATTCTCGATGTTCAAACCTATCTCGACCAGATCTATTGCATCTATAACATCTTTAAGGATAGCATCCCCTCTTATCACAACAACCAACTAACCTAGGGCTCCCAACCAAAGGGTCACTAGTTGCGCAAAATAATTATCCACATGTATCCCATCACGATATTCAAGATTATAACTATGGTCACCTTATGGTTTCATAGTTTACCCTACTTAAGAATTCTCTCCTCTTTCCTATCATAACTAGGAATCGCAAATTCAATAACTTATACAAAGGGACATACTAAACTTCCTCATCGAACTATTTCACATGAATAATCCTTAACTCATAATTCACCCACACCTAGAAGTCAAGGTAGAACAAGTACACCAACAAGGAAAAGAAATCTGCTACCTCCCCGCTAGGCTACTATAAGGCCTTTTCCCCTAAAACTTATAACAACATAAACCAGAATCATCAAAAGAAGAGAGCGAGAGCATGAGAAGCACGAATGAAAGACTACTGATTGATCTTAACTTACACTTAGCGTGATCAAGCCACTCAAGGTGGGGCTTGGGGAATTAAGCATAATAGGCATGAGCACTTCACATACTGGGCACGTAAGACATGAATTAGTGGGGATCACCACCCCTCATCATCAAAGGGCTTTAGAATAAGGAAATCATAAGCGTGAAACAGTTCAAGAATCAGGTCTGAGCATATACATGGCGTAACATGATTTGATTAGACATTGAGGCATGTATGGGGAATGAACTGAGAAAATAGGATCGAGCATACTGAGAGACATGAGTTTACTTAGATAACAAACCTCAATGCATAAAGCTGGAATTTAGTGAATCGCAGGATAAGAGTAGAATCGTTGCCTGAAGCAATCACTTGCCATTCTAGAACCTGAACATGAGCGTGAATCTGAAATAGGACCATGGCGCTGACACACAAGGCATGAAAAGATATCATAATGGCAGAAGTATACTTAGGATGCTAGGATGGAAATAAGCTTTTGCCTACCCTCTTAACTTTGTTCTAACACCCACAAGCATCGCTACTTGAGCCTCCAAAATCTGACCGATTCTATATTCCACCCTCTCCCCCTTATGTTCATGCTACCCTCCTAAGTATATGGAACTCTCACCAACTTATAAACGGAACTATGATCATTTTAATCTAATAAAGCAAACATTACTCTAGGAGTGAATCTGAATATACACTTCCTTCTATAGTCTAAGGATCACCCTTACCTGAAAATCTCGTCCTCAACCTTTCTATCTCATATAAGGGTTGTACTTATCACACTCAACAACTTCCAACCTATCCCTTGCGAAGACATGTCAAGCTTACATGGTTCTAACTCTCAAAGCTCTCTCTTTCTACTACCTACCAAATCAAATGCGTTAAAGCCTATACCGAGAGGCTCAAAATTTCCTATCCTTCTCTAACTCATATATATCATGCCTACAGATTCACACTTGCTGCAACTCATCACTTAAACTCTTGCATACACTATACAAAGCATACCAAAAACTACCACAAACTATCATTCTCACTCTCATACTATCATCCTTCTGATTTCATATTTCTGGCTCTAGGTTCATTCTACTACTAATGGCTTATAATACAACATCTGTCGAGTGGAAACACTACCCAAGGATCTAGGTACATATTTTCCCCTCATACGGAATAATTAGTAACAAGGTTCTGAAAGAGGATTTGAGAGAACCTCGCTATGATATAATCTGAGATTTACTACTTTAGGCACCGCAAATATGAGGTAAAGCAGGTGGAATTGGGACAACGCATAAATTTGGAGAATATATAGAGTTAAACTTTATTGCACGATATTGAACATGAAAGAAGTGAAGCTTTTCCTAAGACACCTCGTAGCCTCTCTCTCATAAGTGTGGCGAGCTTCACACCCATGAAAGAGACTCTACTTGATGTGACTTTTAAACACCCTAGGACTCTTGAGCCTGAGGCTCTGACACCAAGTTTGTCATGCCCCAAGGTTACCCCCTAGATGTAACATGGGACTTGGGACCACAAGTGCCCCAAGCTAACCCTTGGTCATAGCATTCTCAAGCATAACAAAAGGTAAGTGGAAGCATAATAGATAAATTCGGAATCACATAAATGGATAATCAAGTCAAATAGGAATACAAGATCCAGAAAGAGACTCAAAAGCTGTCTATGTCTGAAAATCCTCTACTCATGACATAAAGAGTTTCTACGATTAGACCCTAGCTAACTCATAATGAGGAAAAAATACAATAGCTAACACTGACTAAGAACATTACTGGTCCTCGATCTAAGAGGGCTCACCAATAGCTGACAGAAAGAGGCCTAGAAGCTCTAGCCATGGGTCTGAGAAGGAAAACCTGAATCTGCATCATCAAAGGATGCAGCGCAAGATATGGATGTACCGAGTATGTGAGATATGCATAGGTCATGATAAAAAAAAATACTTGAAAGCGTATTTAAAACTGAGATCATGCATAATTTGTGATAAAACATGCTTAAATTATCCTTGAAGCTGAAATCATGTGGTAATAGTAAAATCTGTAATGTAATGACTCAATGCAATATCATAAGTTAAAAACATAATCATAAGTAATAAGTCTGAAATCTGAAAGCAAGGAGTCAATACATTTTTAAACTTGAAACTGTTTCTGTGGGAGGTTCTCTAACCGACATAGACCATGTGAGCTACATGGAATCCAATGTATACTCATGATTGAAAGGACCCAATAAACCTTGCAAGGGTATAGAGTCATGACTGTGGCGTGATCACTAAATCTGATGCCCAACAGAGGGGACTTAGAATCTATGAGGGCACGTAGTTCTGGGAATATAGGTACTCTCACCCTGTATAACTCGGTGCTAATACTACTCCCAAAACATATATATATAGCTCATATAATACTGGGGCATATCTAATGCCAAAACTGAACATAACTGATGACATATCTGATGTCAAATCTGTTCATAAAGCATGGAGACATATCTAATGTCAAAATTGTTCATAACTTAGGTAGACATATCTGGATGCCAAACCTCTCATAAAACATGGGGCATATCTGATGCCATATCAATTTTATATCATAAGTCTAAAAGCTTTGCAAAATCATAATTCAAGATATACTTTCCTTTCTAAAATCATAACTTGAAGAATTACGCATGCAATTTCATGAAAATAGAGGTCATGTTATCTAAACATACCAATTTTACTTGAAGACATGCAATCCATAGGAATCATGCTAAAATTCATGCTTAACATATGGGCTTTTGAAAACACTTACAAAACTTTAATTTAAGCGTGGGTAATAGATGAGAAATCATGAATTGAAGCTTTAAAACAAAACTCGTAACTTTTTTCACAATTTGGGTAAGAACCCAAGTTTCATAAATTAGACAAGGATTAGCCTTAAAATCATGAATAAGAAACAATTCATAAAAACCCATGCAAAATCATGCAATTTAGAATTAGAATTCATAGAAGAATCATGAGGAAACAATTTTAGAAGGACCCGTCAGAATTGGGTAAGAACCCTAGTTTAGAAATCTATAAGTTCAATTTAGAAGATAGTGGTTTTGGGCATAAGGGTGAAGGAATCCCTTATTGAATACCCACATACTTTGATTGAAGCTAACCCACTTGAATTGAAAAGACTTAGGAGACTTGAACTTGGAGCTTGAGACTAGGAGTTGAAACCCTTGCTTGAAGCTTGAGAGGATGGAAAATTCCTTTTTCTTCTTTTGGAAGTTGATTAAAGGAATGGGAAATTACTTAGGTCAAGTGGAAATAAAAACCCTCTTAAATAGGCTTAAAACAACTTAGTATAGGAGTTAAAAGAGTGGAAAATTACAAAAATACCCCTGGACTTAAGCTGGAAAAAGTCGATCTCAGGGACCATGAGTAGGTCCACGGTCTGTCATCCAAAAGGACAGACCGTCAAAGGTATTCGTGGTTTCAAATTCCACTTCCGAGGTCTACTGGAACTCAACACCACGAGTCACTCTATGATCTGTGGTTTAGGACGACTGACCATCATGTGACTGGTGGTTTCGACTTTGGGATATGAGGATCCTCTGATCCTCAGGGATTATGGGTGGAAGGACAGGTCGTGGAATAGGTTGATGAGTCGTCAACCCACTCGTGGAATTTAGAGGACTTGGTACCTCTCTAAAGGTGATTCTATGGGTTATAGGATGGACCGTCATTCAAAACGATGACCCATGAATTCATTCCTGGAAACTGGGCAGAAAAGCTGAATTTTGACAAACCACGGGTCACTCTACTGACCGTGGTTTTGGTCTACGGGTCGTCAACCAACCAGTGGTTTTGAAGATGAAAATTTTAAGGTTCAGTTAAGCAATGAAGAGTCACAATACGGATCGTGGTTAAGAACCACGGTTCGTTATTCCCATCTGTCATCACTGGCAGTACTGTAGTAAACTGCCCATAACTCTTTACTCCAAACTCGGATTAATGTGCGGTTGGCGGAGGTTGAAAGAAGACTCAAAAATCTTTAATTTGGTGGGTACTAGGCCACCTAACTCTTTATATATTAGGAGTAATGATCTATTAAAGTTTACCCAAATTTAGTCTTACATAAAAACTTACTTGGGTGAGGTGCTTGCGACTTAACTTGATGATAGGAGTTTTTTATGATCATCATTCGCATCCAAAGCACTCCCCACACGGGGAAATTTATCATTACACTCATGGAAAAAGGTTCAGGTATTTAGCTTAGGATTTTTGGGGTGTTACAATATCTCCCCCTTGGGATCATTCATCCTCGAATGAAGACTAAGCAAGGGGACTCTAGAGAGAAAACAGCCCAACCAAAAATGAAACATGAAAACTGAAGAATAAACATAAACCAGAACTTTTCAACTTAAAACATGCCTAAATTAACTTTGAAAATATGAATACATGATAGGATCGTGAGAGAAACAACTGGAATTGAATCGGAGGGACACACTAAGGATGGAACTACTAGCTCAAGCTGAAACCGAATTGGAAAGAGAAGGGTGAGGGTACTTGGCCTTCATGGATGATTTTGCTTCCCAAGTAGCTCCTTCAACTGAGTTGTAAAAGCTAAAGTTCTATCGTGGTAACCGACTTCTGTTTGAAACAAAAATTGAGCTAGTTTCATGAGACACGTATGCATGATGAAAACATGAGAACACCCAATAGGACAGGAACTGGACATTCGACATAATAACTGGCCGGGGATGAGAGTATGAACTTAGCTAAAACTCATAAAGAACAAACGTACTCTAGAACTCACAGTTAGTCGAAAGGGACACCAAACTGAGAGAAGTAGATATACGTGGAAACTATTCTCTTCTGAATACCACTCCTACCATTTGCAACTAACAACCTCAACATCGCACATAAAGGTACTAAGGTCTGAGTCTAACTACCAGATTCTCCAAGTTCAAACCTATCTCGACCAGATCTATTGCATCTAGAATGTCTTCTAAGGATAGAATCTCTTCTTATCACAACAACCAACTAACCTAGGGCATCCAACCAAAGGGTCACTAGTTGCGCAAAACAATTATCCACATGTATCCCATCACGATATTCAAGCTTATAACTATGGTTACCTTATGGTTTCGTAGCTTACCCTACTTAAGACTTCTCTCCTCTTTCCTATCATAACTAGGAATCTTAAATAAGAACTTATATAGAGGGACATACTAAACTTCCTCATCTAACTATTTTGCATGAATAATCCGGACCTCATAATTCACCCACACCTAGAAGTCAAGGTGGAACAAGTACACTAACAAGGAAAAGAAATCTGCTACCTCCCTGCTAGGCTACTACAAGGCCTTCTCCCGTAAAACATATAACAACATAAACCAGAATCATTGAAAGAAGAGAGCAAGAGCATGAGCGTCACGAATGAAATACTACTGATTGATCTTAACTTACACTTAGTATGATCAAGCCACTCAAGGTGGGGCTTGGGGAATTGAGCGTAATAGGCATGAGCAGTTCATATACTGGGCATGTAAGACATGAATTAGTGGGGATCACCACCCCTCGTAATCAAAGGTAAAGATCAAAGGGCTTTAGAATAAGGAAATTATAAGCGTGAATCATTTCAAGAATTACGTCTGAGCATATACATGGCGTAACATGATTTGATTAGCCATTGAGGCATGTATGGGGAATGAACTGAGAAAATAGGATCGAGCATACTGAGAGACATGAGTTTACTTAGATAACAAACCTCAGTGCATAAAGCTGGAATTTAGTGAATCGCAGGATAAGAGTAGAATCGTTGCCTGAAGCAATCACTTTCCATTCTAGAACCTGAACATGAGCGTGAATCTGAAAAAGGACCATGGCACTGACACACAAGGCATGAAAAGATATCATAATGACAGAAGTATACTTAGGATGCTAGGATGGAAATAAGATTTTGCCTACCCTCTTGACTTTGTTCTAACACCCACAAGCATCGCTACTTGAGCCTCCAAAATCTGACCGATTCTACATTCCACCCTCTCCCTCTTAAGTTCATGCTACCCTCCTAAGTATATGGACCTCTTACCAATCTATAAACGGAACTATGATCATTTTAATCTAACAGAGCAAACATTACTCTAGGAGTGAATCTGAATATACACTTCCTTCTATAGTCTAAGGATCACCCTTACCTGAAAATCTTGTCCTCAACCTTTCTATCTCATATAAGGGTTGTACATATCACACTCAACAACTTCCAACCTATCCCTTGCAAAGACATGTCAAGCTGACATAGTTCTAACTCTCAAAGCTCTCTCTTTCTACTACCTACCAAATCAAATGCGTTAAAGCCTATACCGTGAGGCTCAAAATTTCCTATCCTTCTCTAACTCATATATATATATCATGCTTACACATTCACACTTGCTACAACTGATCACTTAAACTCTTGCATACACTATACAAAGCCTACCAAAAAATACCACAAACTATCATTCTCACTCTCATACTATCATCCTTCTGATTTCATATTTCTGGCTTTAGGTTCATTCTACTACTAATGGCTTACAATACAACATCTGTCGAGTGGCAACACTACCCAAGGATCTAGGTAAATATTTTCCCCTCATACAGAATAATTAGTAACAAGGTTCTGAAAGAGGATCTGAGAGCACCTCGCTAAGATATAATCTGAGCTTTACTACTTTTAGCACTGCAAATATGAGGTAAAGAAGGTGGAATTGGGACAACGCATAAATTTGGAGAATATATAGAGTTAAACTCTATTTCACGATATTGAACATGAAAGAAATGAAGCTTTTCCTAAGACACCTCGTAGCCTCTCTCTCATAAGTGTGGCGCGCTTCACACCCATGAAAGAGACTCTACTTGATCCGACTTTTAAACACCCTAGGACTCTTTAACTTGAGGCTCTGAAGCCAAGTTTGTCATGCCCCAAGGTTACCCCCTAGATGTAACATGGGACTTGGGACCACAAGTGCCCCAAGCTAACGCTTGGTCATAGCATTCTCAAGCATAACAAAAGGTAAGTGGAAGCATAATAGATAAATTTGGAATCACATAAATGGATAATCAAGTCAAATAGGAATACAAGATCCAGAAAGAGACTCAAAAGCTGTCTATGTCTGAAAATCCTATACTCATGACATAATGAGTTGCTATGATTAGACCCTAGCTAACTCATAATGAGGAAATAATACAATAGCTAACACTGACTAAGAACATTACTGGTCCTCGATCTAAGAGGACTCACCAATAGCTGACAGAAAGTGGCCTAGAAGCTCTAGCCACGGGTCTGAGAAGGGACACCTGAATCTGCATCATCAAAGGATGCAACGCAAGATATGCAGTGCAAGATATGCGTCAGTACTATAGGATGTACCGAGTATGTGAGATATGCATAGGTCATGACAAAAAAAATACTTGAAAGCGTGTTTAAAATTGAGATCATGCATAATTTGTGATAAAACATGCTTAAATTATCCTTGAAGCTGAAATCATGTGGTAATAGTAAAATCTGTAATGTAATGACTCAATGCAATATCATAAGTTAAAAACATAATCATAAGTAATAAGTCTGAAATATGAAAGCAAGGAGTCAATACATTTTTAAACTTGAAACTGTTTCTGTGGGAGGTTCTCTAGCCGACATAGACCATGTGAGCTACATGGAATCCGATGTATACTCCTGATTGAAAGGACCCAATAAACCTTGCCAGGGTATAGAGGCATGACCGTGGCGTGATCACTAAATCTGATGCCCAATAGAGGGGACTTAGAACCTATGAGGGCACGTAGTTCTGGAAATATAGGTACTCTCACCCTGTATAACTCGGTGCTAATATTACTCCCAAAACATATATATATATATATATATATATATATATATATATCTCATATAATACTGGGGCATATCTAATGCCAAAACTGAACATAACTGATGACATATCTGATGTCAAATCTGTTCATAAAGCATGGAGACATATCTAATGTCAAAACTGTTCATAACTTAGGTAGACATATTTGGATGCCAAACCTCTCGTAAAACATGGGGCATATCTGATGCCATATCAATTTCGTATCATAAGTCTTAAAGCTTTGCAAAATCATAATTCAAGATATACTTTCCTTTCTAAAATCATAACTTGAAGAATTACGCATGCAATTTCATGAAAATAGAGGTCATGTTATCTAAACATACCAATTTTTCTTGAAAACATGCAATCCAAAGGAATAGTGCTAAAATTCATGCTTAACATATGGTCTTTTGAAAACACTTACAAAACTTCAATTTAAGCGTGGGTAATAGATGAGAAATCATGAGTTGAAGCTTTAAAACAAAACTCATAACTTTTTCCCAATTTGGGTAAGAACACAAGTTTAATAAATTAGACAAGGATTAGCCTTAAAATCATGAATAAGAAATTATTCATAAAAACCCATGCAAAATCATGCAATTTAGAATTAGAATTCATAGAAGAATCATGAGGAAACAATTTTAGAAGGGCCCGTAAGAATTGGGTAAGAACCCTAGTTTAGAAATCTATAAGTTCAATTTAGAAGATAAGGGTTTTGGGCATAAGGGTGAAGGAATACCTTATTGCATATAACAACATAAACCAGAATCATCAAAAGAAGAGAGCAAGAGCATGAGCGTCACGACTGAAATACTACTGATTGATCTTAACTTACACTTAGCATGATCAAGCCACTCAAGGTGGGGCTTGAGGAATTGAGCGCAATAGGCATGAGCAGTTCACATACTGGGCACGTAAGACATGAATTAGTAGGGATCACCACCCCTCGTCATCAAAGGTAAAGATCAAAGGGCTTTAGAATAAGGAAATCATAAGCATGAATCATTTCAAGAATTACGACTGAGCATATAAATGGCGTAACATGATTTGCTTAGCATTGAGGCATGTATGGGGAATGAACTGAGAAAATAGGATCGAGCATACTGAGAGACATGAGTTTACTTAGATAACAAACCTCAGTGCATAAAGCTGGAATTTAGTGAATCGTAGGATAAAAGTACAATCGTTGCCTGAAGCAATCACTTGCCATTCTAGAACCTGAACATGAGCGTGAATCTAAAATAGGACCATGGCGCTGACACACAAGGCATGAAAAGATATCATAATAGCATAAGTATACTTAGGATGCTATGATGGAAATAAGATTTTGCCTACCCTCTTGACTTTGTTCTAACACACACAAGCATCGCTACTTGAGCCTCCAAAATCTGATCGATTCTACATTCCACCCTCTCCCCCTTAGGTTCATGCTACCCTCCTAAGTATATGGACCTCTCACTAACCTATAAACGGAACTATGATCATTTTAATCTAACAGAGAAAACATTACTCTAGGAGTGAATCTGAATATACACTTCCTTCTATAGTCTAAGGATCACCCTTACCTAAAAATCTTGTCCTCAACCTTTCTATATCATATAAGGCTTGTACATATCACACTCAACAACTTCCAACCTATCCCTTCCAAAGTCATGTCAAGCTTACATGGTTCTAACTCTCAAAGCTCTCTCTTTCTACTACCTACCAAATCAAATGCATTAAAGCCTATACCGAGAGGCTCAAAATTTCCTATCCTTCTCTAACTCACATATATATATAATGCCTACGCATTCACACTTGCTTCAACTCATCACTTAAACTCTTGCATACACTATACAAAGCCTACCAAAAAATACCACAAACTATCATTCTCACTCTCATACTATCATCCTTCTGATTTCATATTTCTGGCTTTAGGTTCATTCTACTACTAATGGCTTACAATACAACATCTGTCGAGTGGCAACACTACCCAAGGATCTAGGTAAATATTTTCCCCTCATACGGAATAATTAGTAACAAGGTTCTAAAAGAGGATCTGAGAGCACCTCGCTAAGATATAATCTGAGATTTACTACTTTTGGCACCACAAATATGAGGTAAAGCAGGTGGAATTGGGACAATGCATAAATTTGGAGAATATATAGAGTTAAACTCTATTGCACGATATTGAACATGAAAGAAGTGAAGCTTTTCCTAAGACACCTCGTAGCCTCTATCTCATAAGTGTGGCGCGCTTCACACCCATAAAAGATACTCTACTTGATGCGACTTTTAAACACCCTAGGACTCTTGAACCTGAGGCTCTGACACCAAGTTTGTCATGCCCCAAGGTTACCCCCTAGATGTAACATGGGACTTGGGACCAGAAGTGCCCCAAGCTAACCCTTGGTCATAGCATTCTCAAGCATAACAAAAGGTAAGTGGAAGCATAATAGATAAATTCGGAATCACATAAATGAATAATCAAGTTAAATAGGAATACAAGATCCAGAAAGAGACTCATAAGCTGTCTATGTCTGAAAATCCTCTACTCATGACATAAAGAGTTGCTACGATTAGACCCTAGCTAACTCATAATGAGGAAAAAATACAATAGCTAACACTGACTAAGAACATTACTGGTCCTCGATCTAAGAGGACTCACCAATAGCTGACAGAAAGTGGCCTAGAAGCTCTAGCCACGAGTCTGAGAAGGGACACCTGAATCTGCATCATCAATGGATGCAGCGCAAGATATGCGTCAGTACTATAGGATGTACCGAGTATGTGAGATATGCATAGGTCATGATAAAAAAAATACTTGAAAGCGTGTTTAATACTGAGATCATGCATAATTTGTGATAAAACATGCTTAAATTATCCTTGAAGCTGAAATCATGTGGTAATAGTAAAATCTGTAATGTAATGACTCAATGCAATATCATAAGTTAAAAACATAATCATAAGTAATAAGTCTGAAATCTGAAAGCAAGGAGTCAATACATTTTTAAACTTGAAACTATTTTTGTGGGAGGTTCTCTAACCGACATAGACCATGTGAGCTACACGAAATCTGATGTATACTCCTGATTGAAAGGACCCAATAAACCTTGCCAGGGTATAGAGGCATGACTGTGGCGTGATCACTAAATCTGATGCCCAACAGAGGGGACTTAGAACCTATGAGGGCACGTAGTTTTGGGAATATAGGTACTCTCACTCTGTATAACTCGGTGCTAATACTACTCCCAAAACATATATATATAGCTCATATAATACTGGGGCATATCTAATGCCAAAACTGAACATAACTGATGACATATCTAATGTCAAATCTGTTCATAAAGCATGGAGACATATCTAATGTCAAAACTGTTCATAACTTAGGTAGACATATCTGGATGCCAAACCTCTCGTAAAACATGGGGCATATCTGATGCCATATCAATTTTGTATCATAAGTCTAAAAGCTTTGCAAAATCATAATTCAAGATATACTTTCCTTTTTAAAATCATAACTTGAAGAATTACGCATGCAATTTCATGAAAATAGAGGTCATATTATCTAAACATACCAATTTTACTTGAAGACATGCAATCGAAAGGAATCATGCTAAAATTCATGCTTAACATATGGGCTTTTGAAAACACTTACAAAACTTCAATTTAAGCGTGGGTAATAGATGAGAAATCATGAATTGAAGCTTTAAAACAAAACTCATAACTGTTTCCCAATTTGGGTAAGAACCCAAGTTTCATAAATTAGACAAGGATTAGCCTTAAAATCATGAATAATAAACCATTCATAAAAATCCATGCAAAATCATGCAATTTAGAATTAGAATTAATAGAAGAATCATGAGGAAACAATTTTAGAAGGACCCGTCAGAATTGGGTAAGAACCCTAGTTTAGAAATCTATAAGTTCAATTTAGAAGATAGGGGTTTTGGGCATAAGGGTGAAGGAATCCCTTATTGAATACCCACATACTTTGATTGAAGCTAACCCACTTGAATTGAAAAGACTTAGGAGACTTGAACTTGGAGCTTGAGACTAGGAGTTGAAACCCTTGTTTGAAGCTTGAGAGGATGGAAAATTCCTTTTTCTTCTTTTGAAAGTTGATTAAAGGAATAGGAAATTACTTAGGTCAAGTGGAAATAAAAACCCTCTTAAATAGGCTTAAAACAACTTAGTATAGGAGTTAAAAGAGTGGGAAATTACAAAAATACCCCTGGACTTAAGCTGGAAAAAGTCGATCTCAGGGACCACGAGTTGGTCCACGGTCTGTCATCCAAAAGGACAGACCGTCAAAGGTATTCGTGGTTTAAAATTCCACTTCCGAGGTCTACTAGAACTCAACACCACGAGTCACTCTATGATCTGTGGTTTAGGACGACTGACCATCATGTGACTGGTGGTTTCGACTTTGGGATATGAGGATCCTCTGATCCTCAGGGATTATGGGTGGAAGGACAGGTCGTGGAATAGGTTGATGAGTCGTCAACCCACTCGTGGAATTTAGAGGACTTGGTACCTCTCTAAAGGTGATTCTATGGGTTATAGGATGGACCGTCATTCAAAAGGATGACCCATCAATTCATTCCTGGAAACTGGGCAGAAAAGCTGAATTTTGACAAACCACGGGTCACTCTACTGACCGTGGTTTTGGTCTACGGGTCGTCAACCAACCAGTGGTTTTGAAGATGAAAATTTTAAGGTTCAGTTCAGCAATGAAGAGTCACAATACGGACCGTGGTTAAGAACCACGGTTCGTCATTCCCATCTGTCATCACTGGCAGCACTTTAGTAAACTGCCCATAACTCTTTACTCCGAACTCGGATTAATGCGCTGTTGGCGGAGTTGGAAAGAAGACTCAAAAATCTTTAATTTGCTGGGTACTAGGCCACCTAACTCTTTATATATTAGGAGTAATGATCGATTGAAGTTTACCCAAATTTAGTCTTACATAAAAACTTACTTAGGTGAGGTGCTTGCGACTTAACTTGATGATAGGAGTTTTTTATGAACATTATTCGCATCCAAAGCACTCCCCACACTAGGAAAATGATCATTACACTCATGGAAAAAGTTTCGGGTATTTAGCTTAGGATTTTTGGGGTGTTACAATATCTCCCCCTTGGGATCATTCGTCCTCGAATGAAGACTAAGCAAGGGGACTCTAGAGAGAAAATAGCCCAACCAAAAATGAAACATGAAAACTGAAGAATAAACATGAACCAAAACTTTTCAACTTAAAACATGCCTGAATTAACTTTGAAAATATGAATACATGATAGGATCGTGAGAGAAACTACTGGAATTGAATCGGAGGGACACACTAAGGTTGGAACTACTAGCTCAAGCTGAAACCAAATCGGAAAGAGAAGGGTGAGGGTACTTAGCCTACATGGATAATTTTGCTTCCCAAGTAGCTCCTTCAACTGAGTTGTAAAAGCTAAAGTACTATCGTGGTAACCGACTTCTGATTGAAATAGAAACTGAGCTAGTTTCATGAGACACGTATGCATGATGAAAACATGAGAACACCCAATAGGACAGGAACTGGACATTCGACATAATAACTGGTCGGGGATGAGAGTATGAACTTAGCTAAAACTCATAAAGAACAAACATACTCTAGAACTCACAGTTAATCGAAAGGGACACCAAACTGAGAGAAGTAGATATACGGGGAAACTATTCTCTTCTGAATACCACTCCTACCATTTGCAACTTACAACCTCAACATCGCACATAAAGGTACTAAGGTCTGAGTCTAACTATCAGATTCTCCATGTTCAAACCTATCTCGACCAGATCTATTGCATCTAGAACGTCTTCTAAGGATAGCATCCCCTCTTATCACAACAACCAACTAACCTAGGGCATCCAACCAAAGGGTCACTAGTTGCACAAAACAATTATCCACATGTATCCCATCACGATATTCAAGCTTATAACTATGGTCACCTTATGGTTTTGTAGCTTACCCTACTTAATACTTCTCTCCTCTTTTATATCATAACGAGGAATCTTAAATTCAAGAACTTATATAGAGGAACATACTAAACTTCCTCATCTAACTATTATGCATGAATAATCCTTACCTCATAATTCACCCACACCTAGAAGTCAAGGTGGAACAAGTACACTAACAAGGAAAAGAAATCTGCTACCTCCCTGCTAGGCTACTACAAGGCCTTCTCCCGTAAAACATATAACAACATAAACCAGAATCATTGAAAGAAGAGAGCAAGAGCATGAGCGTCACGAATGAAATACTACTGATTGATCTTAACTTACACTTAGCATGATCAAGCCACTCAAGGTGGGGCTTGGGGAATTGAGCGCAATAGGCATGAGCAGTTCACATACTGGGCATGTAAGACATGAATTAGTGGGGATCACCACCCCTCGTCATCAAAGGTAAAGATCAAAGGGCTTTAGAATAAGGAAATCATAAACGTGAATCATTTCAAGAATTACGTCTGAGCATATACATGGCGTAACATGATTTGATTAGCCATTGAGGCATGTCTGGGGAATGATCTGAGAAAATAGGATCGACCATACTGAGAGACATGAGTTTACATAGATAACAAACCTCAAGGGATAAAGCTAGAATTTATAGAATCGCAAGATAAGAGTAGAATCATTGCCTGAAGAAATCACTTGCCATTCTAGAACCTGAACATGAGCGTGAATCTGAAATAGGACCATGGCGCTGACACACAAGGCATGAAAAGATATCAAAATGGCAGAAGTATATTTAGGAAGCTAGGATGGAAATAAGCTTCTGCCTACCCTCTTGACTTTGTTCTAACACCCACAAGCATCGCTACTTGAGCCTCCAAAATCTGACTGATTCTACATTCCACCATCTCCCCCTTAGGTTCATGCTACCCTCCTAAATCTATGTACCTCTCACCAACCTATAAATGAAACTATGATCATTTTAATTTAACATAGCAAACATTACTCTAGGAGTTAATCTGAATATACACTTCCTTCTATAGTCTACAGATCACCCTTACAAGAAAATCTTGGCCTCAAACTTTCTATCTCATATAAGGGTTGTACATATCACACTCAATAACTTTCAACATATCCCTTGAAAAGACATGTCAAGCTTATATGGTTCTAACTCCCAAAGCTCACTCTTTCTACTACCTACCAAATCAAATGTGTTAATGCCTATACCGAGATGCTCAAAATTACCTATACTTCTCTAACTTACATATATATATCATGCCTACACATTCACACTTGTTGCAACTCATCACTTAAACTCTTGCATACACTATACCAAGCCTACCAAAAAATACCACAAACTATCATTCTCACTCTCATACTATCATCCTTCTGACTTCATATTTCTGGATCTAGGTCCATTCTACTCCTAATGGCTTACAATACAATATATGTTGGGTGGCAACACTACTCAAGGATCTAGGTACATATTTTCCCCTCTAATGGAATAATTAGTAACAAGGTTCTGAAAGAGGATCTGAGAGCACCTCGCTAAGATATAATCTGATATTTACTACTCCTGGCACCGCAAATATGAGGTAAAGCAGGTGGAATTAGGACAACGCATAAATTTGGAGAATATATAGAGTTAAACTCTATCGCACGATATTGAACATAAAAGAGTAAAGTTTTTCCTAAGACACCTCATAGCCTCTCTCTCATAAGTATGGTGCACTTCACACCCATGAAAGAGACTTTACTTGATGCGACTTTTAAACACCCTAGGACTCTTGAACCTGAGGCTCTGATACCAAGTTTGTCACGCCCCGAGGTTACCCCCTAGATGTAACATGGGACTTGGGACCACAAGTGCCCCAAGGTAACCCTTGGTCATAGCATTCTCAAGCATAACCAAAGGTAAGAGGAAGCATAATAGATAAATTTGGAATCACATAAATGGATAATCAAGTCAAATAGGAATACAAGATCCAGAAAGAGACTAAAAAGTTATCTATGTCTGAAAAGCCTCTACTCATGACATAAAGAGTTGCTAGGACAAGACCCTAGCTAACTCGTAGTGCGAAACAAATACAATAGCCAACACTGACTAAGAATATAACTGGTCCTCGGTCTAAAAGAACTCACCAACAGCTGACAGAAAGTTGCCTGGAAGCTCTAGCCATCGGTTTGAGAAGGGACACCTGAATCTGTATCATCAAAGGATGCAGCGCAATAAATGGAGAAGGTACCTACACCTGAATCTGAGTATGTGAGATATGCATAGGTCATGATAAAAAAAAATACTTGAAAGCGTGCTTAAAACTGAGATCATGCATAATTTGTGATAAAACATGCTTAAATTATTATTGAAGCTGAAATCATGTGGTAATAGTAAAATCTTTAATGTAATGACTCAATGCGATATCATAAGTTAAAAACATAATCATAAGTAATAAGTCTGAAATCTGAAAGCAAGGAGTCAATACATTTTTAAACTTGAAACTATTTTCAGTGGAAGGTTCTCTAATCGACATAGACCATGTGAGCTACATGGAATCCGATGTATACGCCCCATCAAAAGGACCCAATATACCTTGCTAGAATATAGAGGCATGACTGTGGCGTGATCACTAAATTTGATGCCCAATAGAGGGGACTTAGAACCTACGGGGGCACGTAGTTCTGGGACTATGGGTACTCTCACCCTATCCAACTCGGTGCTAATACTACTCCCAAAACATATATAAATAGCTCATATAATACTGGGGCATATCTGATGCCAAAACTGATCATAACTGGTGACATATCTGATGTCAAATATGTTCATAAAGCATGGAGACATATCTAATGTCAAAATTGTTCATAACTTAGCTAGACATATCTAGATGCCAAATCTTTCGTAAAACATGGGGCATATCTGATGCCATATCAATTTCGTATCATAAGTCTTAAAGCTTTGCAAAATCATAATTCAAGATATACATTTCTTTCTAAAATCATAACTTGAAGAATTACGCATGCAATTTCATGAAAATAGAGGTCATGTTATCTAAACATACCAATTTTACTTGAATACATGTAATCCAAAGGAATCATGCTAAAATTCATGCTTAACATATGGGCTTTTGAAAACACTTACAAAATTTCAATTTAAGCGTGGGTAATAGATGAGAAATCATGAATTGAAGCTTTAAAACAAAACCCATAACTTTTTCCCAATTTGGGTAAGAACTCAAGTTTCATAAATTAGACAAGGATTAGCCTTAAAATCATGAATAAGAAACCACTCATAAAAAACCCATGCAAAATCATGCAATTTAGAATTAAAATTCATAGAAGAATCATGAGAAAACAATTTTAGAAGGACCCATAAGAATTGGGTAAGAACCCTAGTTTAGAAATCCATAAGTTCAATTTAGAAGATTGGGGTTTTGGACATAAGGGTGAAGGAATCTCTTATTGAATACCCACATACTTTGATTGAAGCTAACCCATTTGAATTGAAAAGACTTAGGAGATTTGAACTTGGAGCTTGAGACTAGGAGTTGAAAGCCTTGCTTGAAGCTTGAGATGATGGAAAATTCCTTTTTCTTCTTTTGGAAGTTGATTGAAGGAATGGGAAATTACTTAGGTCAAGTGGAAATAAAAACCCTCTTAAATAGGCTTAAAATGACTTAGTATAGGAGTTAAAAGAGTGGGAAATTACAAAAATACCCCTGGACTTAAGCTTGGAAAAAGCTGAAAAAAGTCGATCTCAGGGACCACGAGTTGGTCCACGGTCCGTCATCCAAAATGATGGACCGTCAAAGGGATTCGTGGTTTTAAATTCCACTTCCGAGGTCTACTGGAACTCAACATCCCGAGTCACTCTACGGTCCATGGTTCAGGACGACGGACCGTCCTATGACTCATGGTTTTGACTTTGGGATATGAGGATCCTATGATCCTCAGGGATTACGGGTGGAAGTACGGGTCGTGGAATAGGTTGATGAGTCGTCAATCTACTAGTGGAATTTAGAGGACTTGGTACCTCTCTAAAGGTGATTCTATGGGTTATAGGACGGACCGTCATTCAAAATGATGACCCGTCAATTCATTCCTGGAAACTGGGCAGAAAAGCTAAACTTTGACAAACCACGGGTCACTCTACTGACCGTGGTTTTGGTCTACGGGTCGTGAACTAACCAGTGGTTTTGAAGATGAAAATTTTAAGGTTCAGTTCATCAATGAAGAGTCACAGTACGGACCGTGGTTCAGAACCACGGTTCCTCATTCCCATCTGTCATCACTAGCAATAGTGCAGTAACTGCCCATACCATTTTACTCCAGACTCGAATTAATGCACGGTTGGTGGCATTGGAAAGAAGACTCAAAAACCTTTAATTTGGTGAGTACTAGGAAACCTAACTCTGTATACTTTAGGAGTAATGATCGAGTGAAGTTGACCCTCATTTAGTCTTACATGAAAACTTACTTGGGTGAGGTGCTTGCGACTTAACTTGATGATAGGAGTTTCTTATGAACATGATTCGCATCCAAAGCACTGCCCACACTAGGAAAATGATCATTACGCTCATGAAAAAAGGTTCGGGTATTTAGCTTAGGATTTTTGGGGTGTTACACTGGTTCACTGAGATTTCGCGTTCATTACTGTATGTGGTCAGGGACCTCCATGGGCCCTCTGTTCCAGGACTTAGCTAGGATCAAAGCATGCCGAAAGAGGGGTATACGATGTAGAATGAGGTATAGCGGGCACATCCCACCATGGGTCCTCCTGCCGGTGCACCGGGCATGCTGGGGGAGGTGCATACTGAGTTACTATTACCAGTTCCATCATTATCATCATCATGCATATTTCACTCGGATTCCACCCTTGTTTGCTGTGTGTTCAGTGTATGCTTCAGTTGTATGGGCGGCCGGAGGATTTGTTTTCACTTGATTGTGTTTCTCAGTTGTATGAGCGGCCGTTGGGACTGTAGGTAGATTATACTTGCTCCTATCTTTATTTAGATCTTGTCGTGGCTTACTGTTCTGGTGGATTATCAGTTAGCCTGTTGAGGCACTGTCCTTGGGACTGAACTTATTGAGGGGCTAGTGGATCCCATCTTTTTGAGATTCTGGTTTCATAGCTTTCTGAGCGATTATGGGGTTTCGATTCCTATTTTGTCCTGGTTGAGTGGCAGTTTGGATACTCTGGGGTTAGTTATTCCATCTTAGGCTAGACTTGTGAGTGGGTTACGGCTACTTTGCCTTGGTATCTGATATCTTAGGCTTGTTTCTATTAGTATGTGATTTCTAGTTTGATTTGCTGGATTGCTGGATTGCTTTCTTTCTTTCTCGTTATTTTGAGGTTACCGGTATACCGCCCATCTCTTTAAATACTCTTTTTATGTACTATTGCTGCAAGGATTCAAGGTGCGTTCTTCTTTCTTTCACCTGTGTTCAGTATATATTTGTTTACTGTGCTAGCATTGTTTGCTTATGACCCTTAGTTGTCTATTTTTTGTGCTAGTTCCCTGTGCTTTCTCTATTGCTTCCGTGATTGCTTTCTTGCTATCTGCTACTTACTATTTTTTTATCTTATATTCACTCAGTCGGCCGATGATGCCTACTGAGTACCCGTTATCTTGGTGCTCATACTACACTTCTGCACTTTTTGTGCAGATATTATTTGATCGCGTTGGAGACTCATGCAGCTTTTGGACATTCGAGACTAGGGTGAGAGCCTGGTGGTCTGGGCTTGACCATATCTCATCTTTTGTACTGTTGCTCCTTGTACTTTTGGAGACAGGTTTATATTGTATTTTATTACTTCTAGCACTTGTACTCTATTAGGAGCTTTTGTACTGTCGATACCAAGTCTTGGTGATTGGTGTAGTTTTCTTTTTGTATATATTCAGGTTATTTGCTTCCGCATTGTATATCTTTACGTTCTACATCCGCTTATTTCTGCCTATTATGCGTATTGGTTAGTTAGTAGCCCATTACTAACAGTTCCGAGCTACGGGGATTGGTTCGCCTACTGGGAGGTTATAGGTGCCATCATGACCTGAGAAATTGGTTCGTGACAGTCCAAGGTAGGTGAGGCAGCTTTGATTGGTCCAGATTTGGTTCATGAGACTATGGAGAAGGTTCAGATCATTAGGGAGAGGTTGAAAACCGCTCAGAGTCGTCGAAAATCATATGTGGATGTGAGAATGAGAGAGTTGAAGTTTGAGGTTGATGATTGGGTATTTCTGAAGGTGTCACCCATGAAGGGTGTGATGAGATTTGGCAAGAAAGGGAAACTTAGTCCCCGCTATATAGGTCATTATCATATTCTGAGGAGAGTTGGTAGTGTTGCTTATGAGTTGGATTTTCCATCGGATTTAGAAGCGGTTCATCCGATTTTCCATGTTTCTATGTTGAAGAAGTGTGTTGGTGATCCGACCTTGATTGTTCCTTTGGAAGATGTGAGTGTAAAGGATAACCTTACTTATAAGGAAGTTCCCGTGGAGATTCTTGATCGTCAGGTTCAGAGATTGAGGAACAAAGAAGTCGCTTTGATGAAGGTCCGTTGAAGAAATCAGCTAGTTGAGGGAGCTACTTGGGAAGCAGAAGCAGCCATGAAAGCCAAGTACCCTTATCTTTTTCCTTTTGACTTAGTTTCAGCTTAAGGTATTAGTTTCCTCCTTAGTATGTTCCTCCGACTCTATTTCATCAGTTTCACTCATGAACCTAAATGCATTCCGAAGTTAGTTCAGACATGTTTTAAGTTGAAAAGCTCAGTTTCCATGTTTATCCTAGAGTTTTCATGTTTTGTTGCTTGGTTGGACTGTTTTCTCTCCAGTTTTCCTTGCTTAGTCTTCATTCGAGGACAAATGATCCCAAGGGGGAGATATTGTAACATCCCGAAATTCGATCCAGCTTTCAAACTCAGAAATATGCAGAATTTTGAAACTTCCAGGGATCACGGGTCAAGTCCACGAGCTGTGAATGGTTCCACAAGTCGTGGAAGGGACTCGTGATTCCAGTCCTAAAGACCACCCTCAGGTCTGAGAACCATGGGTCAGTTTCAGGTTCGTGGATGTTTCCACGGGTTGTGGAACTAACCCATGGAAATCAGACAGAGAGTGGTCAATTCCCCAGGAACCACAAATTGGTTCTACGACTCGTGGATCCTATTAAACGGTAGGACTTTATCTGCAGCTTGTATTTTGGACTCAGGAACCACGAGTCCAGTCCACGAACCGTGGTTCCTTCTACAGCTCGTGGAAGGGACCCATGGAACCTGAAGCCAAGGTTTTTAACAACCTTTTCCTAATTATATCCCACAGATATTTCTATAATTACCCACCCATTTAACTCCTAAGTGAGGTCATTTTGGCCACTTTTAGTAGGGTTTCTACCCCATATAGCCTAAGACTCTCATTGTCCCTCATTCATCTACCAAATGGGGAAAAGAACTCCTTCAAGCTCCAAGTCTCAAGCTCCAAGTTCAAGCCTCTTTTTCTTTTCAATTTCAGTTGGGTTAGCTTCAATCAAGGTATATGGGTATTCAACGATGGGTTCCTTGCACCCTTGTGCCCAAAACCCCAAATTTCTATTTTGATTTCATGAACTTCCAAATTAGGGTTCCTACCTAAATTCTTATAGGCTTTGTTATAAATTGTCTTCTCATGATTTTTCTATGAAATTACTATTGAATTGCATGATTTTGCATGAGTTTTTACATGTGAACTCCTATTTCATGAATTGAAGGTTAATTATAGCAAATTCGACATGCATAAATTGATTCAAGTAAATTGGGTATTTGATAGCATATTTTTCATGAACTTCAAGCAAATGCATGCCTAGCTCCTATGTTCTATGAACGTATATGTTATTATGAAATTGATCTAAAACCATGCAAGTTTTCAAGTTATGAATTATCATGCAAGACAAGACACCCGATGTGCTATCAATGCTCACGAATCATTTTCTAAATTAAGGTTCGTAAGTAGTATGAAGATCCGGGTTATGAACATATTTATGAACAAACTTAGACATCTAGATATATCACATGTATGTGAGCTTCACGTTATATTTTGGTAGTAGTATTTAGCACCAAGTTGGACCGAGTGAGAGTACCCTTAGTCCCAGAAATACGTGCCACCATAGGTGCCCTCTGTGGCTTATGACATGATCCTGGTATGACATGGTTCTAACCTTGGATGGTTAGGACAACCTTTTTCAGTATAGGTGCATGACAGTGGACTCCATGTAGCTCATCATAGTTTATGTCGGTTAAGAGAAACTCTCACATGATTATTTTCAAGCTATGAAATTATATGATATTCTACTTTGAATCTTGACTTTACTTCATGTTTCATGTCTTATATCTTGATATTTACCCATGTTATCTCTTATTATGAACAAGTCCCTTTTTAGCATGTTTTAAGTATGTTTTTATCATGATTATGCATATCTCACATACTCAGTACACCCTATACTACTCACGCATATTTTGCGTTGTATCCTCTTGATAATGCAGACTCAGTTTCCCTCCCTCAGGCACGTGGCTAGAGACTGCAGACCTTTCTAGTCAGCTGTTGGTGAGTCCTCATTATTCGAGGGCTAGTTATGATCCTAGTTATGTTATGACTGTTTACTTTCGTAGTTCGAGTTAGCTAGGGTCTTGTCCTAGCAACTCCTTATGTCACGTGTAGAGGCTTTTCAGACATAGACAGTATTCGAGTCTCTCTTTTAGATTATGTTTTATTCTGACTTTACCATTTATGGATTGGATTTGTCTAACTCCTATTTATGCTTCCGCTATGTTTTCTTATGAATGACTGAGTATGCTATAATCAAGGATTAACATGGGACAATTATGGTCTCGGGTCCCGTGTTACGTTTAAGGGGTAGCCTCAAAGTGCGACAGAGTATGCATTAGTGCTTTGAATGTACTGAACATGAGGGATATGCAAGGCTGACTGGAATATAAATATGCTAAAATACTGAAATGTTGTAAACTAAACTAAACTAAACTGCAGTAAATAGGCGCAAAATATAAGCATGCATAAATAGTTGAAAATGCATGAGTAAACTGAAAATATACTGAGAGCTGAGAATAAATATAAGTTGTGGGCCTAAGGTACCTTACTGAAACTAATACTGTGGGAGAGTCTATTAACCGACATAAATCACGTGAGCTAAACGTGGAGTCCGGTGTATATGCCTCATCAAGAGGACCAAATATAACTTGCCAAGGTATAAAGGCATGACTGTGGCATGATCACTAAATATGCTGCCCAACAGAGAGGACTTATAAACCTACTCTGGCACGTAGTTCTGGTACCTTAAAGGTATGTTGAACCCTGGTCCAACTTGGTGCTAAACACTGCTCCCAAATTGAATACTAATAGCTCGTTTTAAATTGAAATCCTAAATTTTTAAGTTAGGCTAGACTAGTCTAAAATCTCTGTTTTTCTTAAATGTTGTAGTAGACTAAAAACTGGCTAAATTTTGTTTTTAAAACTCATACTGGTAATCTAGGTTAAGTCTTGGAGAAAGCTAACACCTTTAGAAAAATGCTATAATTTAGGGCTAAATCCTTGATTTTCCAAAACTTTGTAAATGTCTAAGCAATTCAATAAAAACCAGTATATGTCATTAAAACAGTATGAAAAGCATATGTGAATCATGCGCATGGATTTCTAAATCAATCTGCATAAAAAGGACAAGAACCCTAGTTTCTAAGTTCATGAAAATCATTGAAAGAGTCTGAGGGTTTTGGGCATAAGGGCGAACTAAGAACTTAATGAATTCCCACATACCTGGTGGATGAAAATCCCTGCAAGAAACTGAAGTTGAAGCTTGGAGGAGAAAGCCCTAAGTCTGGAAATTTGGAGAAGAACGCTCATTTTTGCTTGAGAACTGACTTGAGAGGAAACTAATTTGTTTTGGGGGTTTTGACTTAATAAAATAATCCTAAGGCTATTTATAGTTGGAGATAATTTAAGAATGACAATTCCAAAATACCCCTGAGAAAGTAAATTAAAAATTGCTGGAAAATTCACGATCTGGGTTCCACGGATAGGTTCCACGGTTCGTGAAAGCTTTCACGACTCGTGGAACCTTGTCGTGGTTCCTGCGCATTTTGTCTAGTTGCAGGTCTAAGTTCCACGACTTGGGTTCACGACCCGTGGAACCATCCATGGTTTGTGGAACCTTATCGTGGTTCCTGAGGGATTGATGACCCTCAGGTCTGAGTTCAATGAGCCCATTTCACGACCCGTGATCTTGTTCACGGTCTGTGGACTTGGTTCTTGGTTTGGGTTCTGAGGGACTGGTCTGTAGGACTAATTCCACTGATGGGAACCATGGTCTGTGGACTATTCCACGACCCATGGAACCGGTCTGTGGACTATTCCACGACCCGTGTAACGGGTCTGTGGTTCCTGATTTGGCATGGACAGTACAAACTTTTAAGTTTTCTGGGCTAGTTCTAGACTTAGGATTTCTAGGGTGTTACACTGCTATTGAGGGTGATGCCGGAACCCACTATTAGGGCTCTAACTAGGGTTGAGGCAGGGGTCGTGGTCATGACAGAGGCAGGGGTAGAGCTCGTGGAGCAGCTAGAGCTAAGGGACGTGCTAGGGCAGCATCCCCTGAGCCAAAGGTTGAGTTTGAGGATGCAGCCCACCATCCAGAGGGTATGGGACCAGCCCAAGCCCCTCAGGGTTTTATTGCTTCTCCCATGATATAGGATACTATGATTCGACTCTTGAGTTATTTGGAGTGTATGTCTCAGATAAGAGCTTTACCTGTCACAACTGATGGATCACAGACTAGAGAAGGGGTTCAGCCTCTAGAGGGGGTACATGTTAAGGGTTTTCAGACTCCAGGGGCACAGCCTGCTGCTGCTATGGCTCCCCGTATTGATGTTTTGCCAGTAAGATTTGTTGCTCTACCAATTGTGCCTAGGCCAGTTATGATAGTGGACGATCAGAAGATGTTTGATAGGTTTGTGATATTGGTTCCTCCAAAGTTCAGTGGTGCACCTGAGGAGGATACTTATGAGTTTTTGGTTAGATGTCAGGAAATAATGCATAATCTCGGATTGGTCAAGTCTCATGGAGTGGATTACACTACTTTTCAGTTGGTTGAGGAAGCAAAGCAGTGGTGGAGATCTTATCTTGGTTGTAGGCCAGCGGGGTCACCTCCCTTGACTTGGACACAGTTTTCTAAGACTTTTCTTGAGAAGTATGTACCTCACAGTTTGAGGGAGAGGTTGAGGGATGAGTTTGATGCATTGGAGTAGGGTTCTACATCTGTCACTGAGTATGAGGCTCGTTTACATGCCCTATCTAGGCATGCCTTGATGAGTATTTCGACAGAGGGAGAGCTAGTTAGGAAGTTTGTGAAGGGATTGTCTACTTCTCTTCAGCTGGCTACATCATAGTTGGTGACTACTGGGGGCACTTTTATGCAGATAGTTGACCATGCCAGGAGGATTGAGAGTATTTGTCACGGGGCCCAGGAGGGTAGTGGCAAGAGGTCTCACAGATAGAGTGATTTTGGTGAGTCTTCATCTCGAGGTAGAGATTTCTCAGGTAGAGGCAATCGTTATCACCACGGTGGACCAGTTCACGCAGTATTGCAGGGTTCTAACAGTGGTCATATGAGATCTGGTACTTCAGGAGGTCAGGGTTCAGGTCAGAGGGTCTCATTCTGGGTATTCAGGTCGCGGTGAGCATTTTAGCTCATCCGAACCTCCCCATTAGTCATTTTCAAGTAGCAGATGCTTTGATTGTGGAGAGCTGAGACATATTGCTAGATGGTGCCCCAAGCGTGGTAGGGTCTCCCCCAGCAGAGTTCTCAGATGTAGACTTATCAAACACCGGTTCCACAGGCTAGAGAAGGTGCACAGAGTGGTAAGGGTGGACCTCGGGGTGCCAGGGGTGGGACCCCTGCAGCTTGTGGAGGTGGTCATGGAGTTGATCTGTCCAGAGGCGGACATGGTCAGTGTATGCATTCCCGGGTAGTGATGCAGTTATTACAGGTATCGTCCCAGTTTTCCATCGGTATTGCCACGCCCTAAATTCAGGGAGGCACGATTAGCACCCGGTGCCGCACTTGATCGAGCGAACCAACAGAAATCTAACAAAATAACATCAGTAGACCATTAAGGCCAAGCCAAACAAAATAAAACGCATGAAAACAAACTCGAATATAACAAAAATATAATACAAGGTCAATTAAGGTCAATCAGATCATGATCGACTACAAGACCCACAATAGATATCTACAAGCCTCTAAGATAAAAAATGTTAACCACGAGTCGGGACAAGGACCCGACATACCCATTATCAATATAAAGCTAAAGAAGTCTCTAGACTCAATAACTCTGAAAAGAATGGAGCATACCAATCACCAGTTGAATTCGATCACACGCAAATAGGACCATTGTCTACCTGATATCCTGCAGACATGAGTGCAGCTCCCCCCCGGCAATGGGGACGTCAGTATGAAAGAATGTACTGAATATGTAAGGCGACAGAATAATAGAAATAATATGACTCAAAACTGAAAACACAATCTAAAGGAAGTCAAAATAGGAACAATACCCACATCCTAGCCATGACCTGCACAAACACCACATCATCCCAAAATACCTTACTATTTCCTACTCTTGGCCCCACAAACAACCATAATGTCGACCACACATCGCCTCCAAAACTCAAGATACAGCTAATCCCAATAACTATAACATAGGAATGCAATACAAGATGAACAACACAATACATAGGCTCAACCTATGGAACGAACTCACACCTTATGGGAGAGCAATACACAAGAAAGACTATGCGGAAAAATATTCATGCCTTACAGGTCCTCATAATGCCATGGGCTCGACCATGCAGAAAGGTCTCACGCCTTACAGGTCCTAGCAAAGCCACGGACTCAACCATGCGGAAAGGTCTCATGCCTTACAGGTTTTTGCAAGCCCTCTAGGCAATCACAATCACAAAATGCAATAAAACATATTACAATATGTAGGATGTAACACAAAATAATACAAACTTAATAAGCAGCCCCCAAGTACCCAAAATCCATTGTACCTCCTCTGATTCGTACCATAACCATAATATCACGATCAACCCGACAGTCACCATAATTTAATAACCATAACCATATTTACACCACCTCTTAATTTCAACTTAATACAAAACTGACGTCATCGGATATAAGCTTATAACAAGAATAATACCAATAATAATTTAGAGGCATCTAACAATCGACTCTCCGATAGCACACTAGACACGAAGATTTTAAATCTTAAAGAATCATGCCCAAAAAGAAGAAGAAAATAGCCTTTACATACCTAGAATCCAAGCTCGAATAACTTGATGTAGATAATTGATTTCCTTTTAGTGATCAAATATATTGCCAAAATGATTACCTTTCCCAGAGCCTTTAAACAGGGATTTCATATCTATATATTATATTAAAAGTGTGAAGGACCTTATAATGTGATTTGAACTTTTTACCCTTCGTTAAAAAACTTTATAAAAAAGGGGCAGCCCGGTGCACTAAAGCTCCTGCTATGCGCGGGGTCCGGGGAAGGGCCGGACCACAAGGGTCTATTGTACGCAGCCTCACCTTACATTTCTGCAAAGGGCTGTTTCCACGGCTTGAACCCGTGACCTCCTGGTCACATGGCAGCAACTTTACTAGTTACTCCAAGGCTCCCCTTCAAAAAACTTTGTAATAGACAAAATCGTCTTTTTACTATTTTTCTCAAATAATTATAATTTGATTGTTGTTATTGTATGACTATTCAATTGTGATGATTTAAATACGTAATTAGTTTATTTAAATATGTAATCAATTTTTTCAAATTTTTTTAAAAAGGGAAGGAATTTAAATATAGAAAAGTTTAAAAAAAAATCAAAAAACGGTAGCACAAATATTCAAATTGTGTGTTTTCTTCAATTTGTTCTCCTATTAAATAATATTACCTTATATAGAAAACAAATTACAATCCTATTTAAGTAATATTTTGATAAAACTTCTTCTACAAACATACATTCTTCTACTTTTACTTTACTTTTCTTCTTATTTTATTTTCTTTTAGATTCAAATTGTTTTCTTGCATTCATTATCATAATCTTTTTTGTCTTTCTTTATTTCTTTTAGTTATTCAATTTAAAGATTATATATGAATTATACGCAATCAACAATTGATATTAGATTCTCCGCTTATGATAATTTCTTGTGTATTTTTTAGTTGAAAACTTCTAATCAAAAAATTGGATGAAACAAGCATGGTGTCGGCCTGCGTATGAAGTTGCCGGAAAAGTCAAGGTGTACCTCTCTTATTTTGTATGGGCATTGAGGAAAGTCTTAGTGGTTTATAGGTTCAAGTTTCTTCTTTTATATTATTTTATTGATATTTGTTTATTTAATAAGTATGTTATTGATATGATTCTTTCGATTAGTTGTTCATCCTCTTTTACCTTCTAAAAAAAAGATTATATATAAATTATATGCAATCAACAATTGATATTGAATTCTCCGCTCATGATAACTTCTTGTGTATTTTTTTAGTTGAAAATTTCCAAACAAAAAATTTGATGAAACAAGCATGGTATCGGCCTGCGTATGAAGTTGCCGGAAAAGTCAAGTAGGTTCAAGTTTCTTCTTTTATATTATTTTATTGATATTTATTTATTTGATAAGTATGGTATTGCTATGATTCTTTCTATTAGTTGTTCATCCTCTTTTATCCTCTAAAAATAATTTTACATTGAACGAAATTATAATTTTATTATTTTTCTAATTTTCAAAGTTTTAAAAAAAAAAAACTTATTTGAATTATATAGAAAGTCTAATATTTAAAACTTTAAAATCATTGGGATTTTCGTAAGGAAGAAATTAAAGTCAGGTAATATACTTTGTATTTATCGTATTATATATTGACTATAATAAGTATTTTAAAAATAAATGAAAAGACTCCTAAATATATGGGAAGACTCTTAAATATATGGGAAGACTTTTACTATTGCCTTTTTTTGGTTGTGTACGCACAAAAAAATATTAAAAGACTTTAATAACTCTTTTGTTTACTAGTAATTATTTTTATAAAACATATTTTATGTTATAAATATATTTATTATATTATAGTGAATGTCTATTTGTTTTCTTTGGAGAAAAGTTAAGAACCCTAACTTTGGGACCAAATCAATTTTCTCTTATAAGTAAAGAATTTTCTTCATTGTAATTAATCCCACAAAAGAAATAAGAATTCTTCTCCCTCTCTAATATATTCTTCTTCCTTCTTAGTTTATTATCTTATAATATTTTATTAATTTTTATTGTTCTCATTCGTTCTGTTGACTATTACTAATGCTTCTTTAGGTACATACGTATGGAGTCCGTCGCTTTACACTCATACAATTATACAATGAATATAATGTCGAGGTTAAAATTTGTTTATTTGTTTGACTTGTTTTATCATTTTGTTATGGTAAAATACTCTTTTTCTATTAATGTTATTTTATTTTTATTTTAAAATTACATGTCCTGTCCCGCAGGTTAAAGTTGATGGCCTCTGATCAAATCATGAATATATATACTTGTTTGGGTTCATAAGGTTCGTAGAGTTTCAATCTTTTTTTTTCTTTTTAATCTTTTATTCTTTGTTAGTATGATCTAAAAGTTGATTTTTATTCTATGAGAAATTTTTGTATATTTTTTATATAGAAATTTTGTGTACAAAGTATTTGATATAAGACTATCGAATATTTTGTGCATATGCAATAGGAAACTAATAAAAATTGAAAATTTTTTATAAAATATGATTAAAGTGCATGTATTTATTTGTTCATGAAATTATGCATTATTTTTCTATTTTTCCTGACGAATACCCAATGAAGATTGTGATGAAATAATAATTAAAAAAAAATTAAATGAATTATCATATATATATTTTTGTTATATTTATTATAACAAATGAAAAATCACAATATTTTTTTATATATTAAGTTATTTACTACAAATAAGCATGACTTATGGATGAAAAGGTAAAGAATAAAATCGATCATCACTAATTCAATTTAGTAATGGATTAGCAGCGAATTATTAAAGAAAATTCTTAGCTACGAGCAATTTAGTGATGAAATTCGTAGCTAAGTCCTATATTATTCTTAGTGTTTGTTGTTAAATACGGTACACGTTTTGCTCACGCGCAAAGCGCGTACACTAAACTAGTTATTATAAAATCATGAATAATAATGTTGAATGACAAAAATATCCGTTGAATATTAAACGATTTTTATACCCTTAAAATATTAAGTTAAGTCAGGATAAAATTGTAATCACATGTAACATATGAATCTAAATAACTAGCCTAGAGTCCTAGAATTAATTTACTTTGGTTTTACATATTTTGACGATGAAGGGAGGAGACACAAAAAAAACAATGATTTTCTCCTTAATTAAAAGTTGATTTGGAGTATAATTCTTCGAGAAAAGAACACTTATACCAAAAAAAAAAAATTACCCTCAAATGCCCTATTACTTTCATACCCCTTTTATCCTAAAAATGTATTTATCTAAAAAACAAAAAAAATGCGGGCTGATGTCAGCGCCCACCCTTTTTTTCCTCTTTGATACCATCACAATATATATATACTCTGAAAATATCAAAGATTAACTGGACATTGTCTTTATTGAAGGACTACTTCTTCCTCATTGATACCATCAAAGTATAATATACTCTGGTGGTATCAAAGAGTAACTGAACAATGTTTCATTGAGGTTTGCTTCAGTTCTTCGATGAAATTATTCAATCATCCATGATACCATTACGGTATATCTATATATTGTCATGGTATCGTTGAGGTATATTTCAGTTCTTCAATATTTTAATTTAAAAAAAGTTAAAAAAAGGAATCATAAGTTAGATACAATTTTTTTTAATTTGCAAAAAGAGAAAAAAAAAATTATAAAAATATATTTTTACTAATTTTGAGTTCAATAAATAAGCTTGTGATTTTAATAACTTTCTCTTAATTGTTTCCTATTTATTTCTTAAAAATAAACTCAGTCCTATATGATACCGACATGGTATCAATATACCGATGGAGTATCACAGAGGATTAAGGTCAGTCCTATATGATACCGACAGGGTATCAATATATCGATGGAGTATCACAGAGGATTAAGCTCATTCCTATATGATACTGACAGGGTATCAATATACCGATGGAGTATCACAGAGGATTAATTCATGATAGTGACGCTGATGTCATGCTGACGTCATGTGCGAAATAAGAAAAAAAGAAAGTGGGCAAGGGTGTAATTACTTTGGGTTGAAGGTCTATTAAGGGTAAATACTTTGAGTCGGGTCTATTTTGGATAAATAGTTTCACAATTAAATTTAATTTGTGTAGTTTACCCTAATTCTTTTGGGATGATACCCTTCAAAAAAAGGGGCAAGTACAAATATGACCCCTCGGCCAAACAAATTTCATTGAAAATAGCCCACAAATTGTATTTCCATGTTTTAGCCATTATTGATATTTTACTCTCAATTCGCTCGGCAAAATATATACTAAGAAAAAGGTAATCATTAGTTAAATATGAGCAATTACTCCTTTCTACTGCAAAGCCTTTTCCAACAACTATTTCTTTTTACCTAGTCCAATATTTGCTATAAATATTCTCTGATTTTTATTTTTTTGGTTTAACTTACTGATACTAATTTAATTTTGTTGATTCTTGCCTTTTATTTCACTGTTTTTTTCTCTTTTTTGTTGCGCTCTTATTTTCTTTTAAAAAATGTTTTTCAGTTTTTTTTAATAATAAAATATAATTTTGTAGTGTTTCTTATTTTTCTCACAATGATTCACAGTTAGAATAGAAAAAAGTCAATACGCTGTAATTCTTCTTGCTTATTTTTTGTGTACAATAATTATTTGTAATAAATATATAATTAATTTATAATCCATGCATGATATATACGCATTAATTGTATAATATAGAAATACATATTTTGTACTAATTAGCATAATTTTCTACAATTAAAAAAGAAAAAAAGTGTATTTTATCTTCTTCTTCTAATGTGTTGATACAACCTTTATATGTATTGTATTTGAACCTCTATATTGATAGGATACAGTATATATCTGATTATTTTAAAGTATTAATACATATTGATACATATATACAATACAATACATATTGATACAGTTTTAATACACATTCTATACGAATACATATCATATACAACAATGATATAATGTATGCACATATCATATTCAATTACATATTTTTTACAATAATTATACAGTTTTTATACACATCCTATACAGTTTCAATAAAAATCTTATACAAATTCATATTTTATATAACAATTATACAATTTCTATACGCTTCATATACAACTTGTATAGAAATCTTATATAGATACATATTCTATAAAATAATTACACAGTTTCGATACATCTCCTATATAGTTTCAATAAAAATATTATACATATACATATTTTATATAATAATTATATAGTTTTTATACACATCTATGCCACAAAGGCTACAAATTGAATATAGTATGGCCGAATGGCCACACAATGACCCAACTTTGAAAATGGTCACTTTGGTGGAGTTAATATGACAAAATGGCCATGGAGTATCCTTTTCCTTCAAAAAAAACTCCTTGCGGCTATTTTGAGTCTAAGTTCAAACCTCAAACCTAAAAGACTATTTTGATTTTTGACATCTATCTCCAATAGACATATATTAATTTCAAAATAGTTAAAAGTTTATTTTTAATATATATTGATGGAAATAGAAATTATTATGGATTTCATAGATAAATACTTTAAACAATAAAATCCAATTTTTCTAGAAAAATATATTGGTCGATAAATATACTTTTTTAGTCTAATTTTATCATATTTTTGTTGGCTATTTTGACAAACTAAAAGATCACATACTAAAATAATTTTTTAAGCAAATACTACTTCCGAATTTCAGTTACCAGACTAATTAACTAAAAAGTCTATGTTACCACGTAAGTCAAATCCTTATCCTTACTATCATGTAAATTTATATTTGTATGTTTATCGTCATCTTGATAAACTACTATCTCATGAAAATTATTTATTACAATTTCTTTCTATATACCAAACAGTATATGCACATTGTAGGAAAGGGTATTGTGACATTGCTAAAGAATTAGAATTCTCCAATTGCAATTTCTCAATGTCAATATTTAAACTTTTAACGTTGAATTATATTAAAGTCACGTGTCACCAGATAAAAGTTTAAAAAATTTCATGTGTTAATTTGTTACTTAAATTATTTATGTCCCAATTATAATTATCAAAGTTTTTATAAATTTAATGCACATTTGATATGCCGAAAGTTACTCTGAAAAATAATTATTTTTTAAAATATTTGGTTAGACGAGTGAAAATAATAAAGGTAATAATACAATACAATATATTACAATAGGTAGTAAATATCCAAACAATGAAATTATGGAGTCTGTTTTAACAAGACAACATGAAAATGTTGCTACCCTTTTGTTGAAATAATTTTTAACTAATTTATACATAATTGAGATTAAAGGTATTAAATCAAGGATTCGAGAAGATGGGACTGTGTGCAAAATTCTTCGATCAAAATAAAATTTGGTGGAAAGGTAATGATTTTTGGAGGTGAATTCCATCAACTATTATTAGTAGTTCCAGATTGACGAGAGTCTACCATAACGTATTCATTCAATCCGTTTACTACAAAGTTAGAAACGTCTTCTTTTTTTTAAAAAAAAAAAACTCATCTATAATTAACAAAAGCCTCTCCCACGTGCATTAAACCTATTTATTTATTTATTTTTAAAAAAAACTCATCTATAATTAATAAAAGCCTCTCCCACGTGCATTAAACCTATTTCTTACATTTCAATGGATATTATAATCGTATATCAATAGTTATTAGTAGATACCTTTTCCCCTTCCCATTTCTCAATATTCTCGTTAACTTACATTTAGGGTCTGTTTGGAAAGTCACCTGGTAATTGAAATTGGTGTAATTACTATGGTAGTAATTATTAGCCTAGTAATTACACAGCCTAGTAATAACAATGATTTGTTTAGTTGCCACAATATAATTACAAGTGTACTGTTTGGTTGCACAAGTGTAATCACATGGTTATATTAAAAATTTAAAATAAAAGCTAATTATCAAAAACTAAATATTTATACTAAATAAATAAGGGCCTTTTATAAATGATATAAATTAAATATTTAAGATATATATATATATATATATATATATATATATATATATATATATATATATATATATATGTATGTGTGTGTGTGTGTGTGTGTGTGTGTGTGTATATATATATATATATATATATTATCTTTTGAAATATATTAATTAATAAACATATATTCTTAACTAATATTATAAAAAAATAATTGATTTATATTTTTCAAATTAGTATATTTTAATAACATTATTCATAAAACTTAAAGTACATAATTGTAAGAACATCATGAAATGCATGTTTAACAAAAAGATTAATATTATAAATATAATATCATAAAATTATTAAACCATTTGACAAAAAGATAATCTATCAATGAATGACTTGCAATGTGAAATATCAAGTCAATACCAGTAAAATAAATAAATTGGAACTAAAAACATAATATAAGTGCAAAATTCAAAACAAAAAAGTTAACATAATACTCTTATGTCAAATTTCAATATAACATATTAAATATGATTCAAAAGAAAAGAAAAACCTAAGTCTATAACCTTATTCAACAATGAATTCTACTTTAATTTAGGAATTAGAATACTAACTAAATATGCTAAATGAAAAAAATAAATATAAAATAGATAATACGAACAATTGCATGGAATCACAAGAAGTAAAGGTTTGGAAATGAGAAGGAAATGAAATATAAATAATATACAATAAAAAATATATTTTTTAAAATTATTAGAATAATAAAAATAAAAAAGAATTTAAAATAATAGAAATAAAAAATAAATTAAAATAAAAAAATAAAAATAGAAATAAAAAGACGAAATTAGAAAGTAATCAGCTTGTAATTACACCATGTAATTACCAGCAATTCACAGCCCCCCCTGTGAATTGGAGAGTGTAATTACCCTCTGTCAATTACACTCAATTACCTGACTAAGTAATTACCTCGTCAACCAAATATGTCAAAATGTGTAATTACACCAATTACACCAAATCCAATTCCCGAGATGGCTTTCCAAACAGGCCCTTAGTGTTCTATTATAAATAGCGTTACAATAAATATTATAATTGCATAACAGTTAGATACTTTTTCACCTCTCCATTTTCCATATTCTCATTAATTCATATTTATATTTAGTATTCTACTATTATAAATACTGCTTCACCAACCAAGATGGTGCAGATAGGTGAATTCCGATTTTGTGTTTTCATATTATGTTTTCCATTTTCATTTATTGAGAATCTAATTGCGTTCAATTTCTTCCGATTTTCTTTTGCTTCAGGTTATAGATGTCTTTCTTAGTGGGTCTTATTCTGATGAAACAAATACAAGTTCTCAGATAACAATTAGTATAATCAAGGAGAAATAAAATTTCAATATAGGTATTTTACTATTTTAATTTACATATACTTACGTGTATTGTAGAGTTTGAACTCTTATATAATAGTAACATATACTATTTCTTTCATTTTTCATATTTGTCGTATGAAGAAACTGCATGAAGTGGCTACTTTTAACAACCATCGACAATATGGAGATAATATTATTCATTTTCATTTTACCAGAAGCAAGATATGCGCTACTTTTTTATATTATTTTTCAATTTAAGTTCTAATTAATCTTCATTTCTTTCTTGGTTGTAGCTTTAATTTTTTCAAAATGGACACGAATTAGAGAAAAAAATGTAAGATCCATTTCTTGAGCAAATGTATTTATGAAGAAGAGTATTAAAAGAGTTGGTGTAAAATGAAATTTGATGCCTATTTAAAAGGATAGTGTGAAAAGAGCGAGAGATAATAATTTTAATAGGTTATTGTTGCGTCCTAACGCACACGCAAGTGTATGTGGTCGTACAAGTAATATAGGATTGTAAGTCCAGATATCGTACCCACAGGGACTTGTCGATTAACTATTTTACTAAATTAAACTGGTTCTAATTATTTATTCAAGCGTAATAATCCAAAGGTGAATTTATTCTTAACTAATCTAGAAATAAAAAGAAGAAGTTAACTAATGAACAATCTCTCTATAAAGAGCAAATTTTCACGTAATCAATGTGATGAAATCGATCTAGGACTATGGATCTGCTAACAATCATGTTTAATAAGCAATTTCATCGACTTGTTTGTTTATCTAGTTGTTGATTCCGGGGTTGATATTACAACTATGGTCTCTCGAGCCTCTAGTTGCCTATTCAAAATAGCATCACATCTACATCGTTGAGCGGGGATGTGACATCTTATTTTAAAAACATTTATATTTCTTCCCGTATGAACCAAGCAAGGAGTTCTAGGTATATCTCTATCCTAGTCGCTAACCTACCCTTTACGTTACAAAAGAGAGGTCTTGCTCCCTATATTCTTCGTTCTATCCCAATGATTCTTCTCTCGAGTTCACAAAGAGATTATAGATTTATTTTAATGGTAGCTAAGCATTAAAATAGTAAGCACAAGAATATAAGAACAACTAATATGATAAACAAATAATCGAATCAATTGTATACTAAACAATCATGTAGTTAGCTACCATAATCCTAGAACGAGAAGTTTAACTCCACATAGACATGGAGCAATTACTGATAAGCCCAAATTACACTTCGATTAAGAAGCGCAAGCGGTCGTTGTCAAATATAGAACCCATGGAGCAATTACTGATACGCCCAAATTACACTTCGATTAAGAAGCGCAAGCGGTCGTTGTCAAATATAGAACCCAACCAAGGTTGGGTTCTATATTTGACAACGACCGCTTGCGCTTCTTAATCGAAGTGTAATTTGGGCGTATCAAATTTTGGCGCCGTTGTCGGGGAATACGGTTGTTTATTAAGTCCGGTGTGTTTCGTTGACACTTAGTCATACTTTCCTGACTTACTTTTATTTGTTGTTTTTGTTATATTTTTAACAGGGTACATAGTTGTGCATGCCAAGTACCCGGCGTTCGGGTGAACCAACATTACCTTACGATCCCGAGCTTGCTAGAACGTTAAGGCAAACCATGAATGCACAACAACAAGAGGCAGCGAGACTCGCTGCAGCTCAGCAAGCCCAACAACATTTAAATGCTGATGGTATTGAGGACGATGTTGTGTTGGATGATGAGACTTTAGTGGGTGAGGGTAGACCGGCGGATATTGTTAACAATAATGCTCCAGCCGATCAGAGGCCACAACAGCGAGGTAGAGGTCGACAGCCACCAAGGCAGTATGCTTTGGATGAAGATAAGGATATCGACTTGGATGGAGTTGGTGCTACGGGCGCCATTGTTCTTTCTCCGCTAGCGCCCGAGGCCAAGTTCAACATTACTAGCACAATGATTCAGCTATTGAATTTGAGAGGGTTGTTTCGTGGTGTGGCTGGTGATGACCCCAACAGGCACCTAATGAATTTTGTGAGCATCTGCAAGTCGTTCGAATTGCCGAGAGTGAATCAGACGGCCATCAGGCTTAGGTTGTTCCCGCTGTCTCTGTCTGATGAAGCAGCGATGTGGTTGACTGAGCTAACTCCCGATTCTATAACAACCTGGGGAGAGTTGAAAGGACCTTTCCTAGAAAGGTTCTTTCCCCCCTCTAGGATGATACAGTTGAGGGACGAAATCAGCAATTTCAGGCAACAACCTCATGAGGCCTTACATGAGACCTGGTTGCGGTTTAAGAAAAAGCTGACACAATGCCCAAACCATCAGTTGACCAACAATTTTTTGATGCAGACATTCTACAGGGCACTGAATTCGACTACCAAGCTGACACTAGATAATGCAGCAGGTGGAGAATTTATGGGTCTTACCTTTATCGATGCCACATCTATTTTGGACCGGCTCACTAAAACCAACAGGGCCTGGCATACACGGGATACAGAGGTAGCTGCTAGCACTTATGCAGTCGGTATGCCAGCGAAACAGTACAGGAAAGAGGAAGAGCGGGACCAAGATATGGCCCATCTGAAAATGCAAATGGACCTACTGACAAAACATTTGCTGTCAGGAGGTATGGAGAAAGTGAAAGTTGTGGGTTCCCAAGGTAGAGCAGCAGAGTCTGAATCTGATGAGGAGGCTAATTATTTGGGGGGTTTCCAGGCCAATGGCCAGGGAAACCAAGGTCGGAACTATCAGAAGGACAACTACTATGAAAAAGCTGGCTACAGAGATCGTGATCAGGGGAACTGGAAGAATAAAACTGATAGAGGTGGGTTATACGTACCACCTGGTAATCGGGAAAGAGCTAGCAATGAGACAGGGATGTCCAAATTGGAGAATATGATGGCGAAGATGTTGTTGAAGGTGGAATCTACTGACTTCGGAGTCAAGGAAATGAAATCTGAATTATCATTAATGAGTCAGTTGGTGGATTCTCATTCCACCTCAATCAAGCAGTTAGAGCAACAAATGAGTCAAATCTCGGCGTCTCTGAATCAAAGGAAAGCTGATACATTGCCGAGTGACACCATTCAAAACCCGAGGAATGACGGGAATTGTATGGCGATCACCACAAGAAGTGGTAAGACATTACCGAAATCACATCCGATAATTCAAAAGCAGAAAGATGATGTTCTTGACGAAGATGAGCTCATTGATGATGAAAAGGTGAGTGATGAGGGTGTGGGTGTTCATGTTGAAAAACCCACTTTGGTAGAGGATGATTCTAAATTGCTCACGGAGAAGAGCAAGGACTTTGAAAAACTTCCAAAACAAATGCCAAAGCCTCCTCCTCCTTTCCCTCATAGGATAAAAAAGAAGGTGGAAGACGGGAAATTCCACAAGTTTATCACCATGCTCAAGCAAATCTCTGTGAATATCCCTCTGGTGGATGCGCTTGATGAAATGCCCGGTTATGCCAAATTCATGAAGGACTTGATCACAAAGAAGAGGTCGGTATTTTTTGAACCAGAAGACAACCTCCACCATTGTAGCACCATTTCATCAAGGTCGCTAGTCCAAAAGAAAGAAGACCCGGGTGCGTTCACTATTCCTTGCACCATCGGGGAGTTTAATTTTGCAAAAGCTCTTTGTGACTTGGGGGCTAGCATAAACTTGATGCCGTTGGCTATCTACCGATAGTTGGGCTTAGGATCCCCCAAATCGACAAATATGAGATTGTTGATGGCTGATAGATCGGTTAAACGACCGGTGGGTATTTTGTATGATGTGCTTGTGAAGGTGGGAAAGTTCATCTTTCCGGCAGACTTCGTGATTTTGGACTGCGAGGTGGACTTTGAAGTCCCTATTATTTTGGGACGACCCTTCTTGGCAACCGGAAGAGTATTAGTAGATATGGAGAGCAACGAGTTGACTTTCAGGTTGAACGATGAAATAGTGAAGTTTAATGTATGCAAGTCAATGAAGCAACTGAGGGACATGAATGTCATCTCGGTTATTGATGTTGTTGCCAAATCTGATATGATTGTTTCTGTTGAAGAGAGATTTGTTGTAGAGACGTTGGCAGCGATTATGATGAACTTCGATGATGATGACATCGAAGATTATGAAGAAATTGTAAATGCTCTGGTTGGAATGGGTTCATATTTTTACGCCCCAAAGAAATTAGATCTTGACTTGAAGAACAGGCCGACACCTCCTGCAAAGCCTTCTATTGAGGATGCACCGGTGTTAGAATTGAAAGAATTGCCAGGCCATCTGAGGTATGTATTTTTTGGTGATAAAGATACCTTACCTGTGATCATTGCGGCAGAACTTATGGAAACACAAGTTAAAGCTTTACTGTCCATACTGAGGAGACACAAGAGAGCAATCGGCTGGACCATTGCAGATATTATTGGCATCCCGACAGGTATTTGTACTCATAAGATACAGTTAGAAGAAGATTGCACTCCCACCACTGAGCACCAGCGGATACTGAATCCGCCAATGCAAGAGGTGGTGAAGAAAGAAATCATCAAATGGATCGATGCTGGAGTGGTTTACCCAATTTCTGATAGCAAATGGGTAAGCCCAGTGCAATGTGTTCCTAAGAAGGGAGGGATGACTGTGGTAGCTAATGAAAAAAATGAGCTGATTCCATTAAGACCTGTCACGGGGTGGCGAGTTTGTATGGATTACCGGAAGCTCAACTCCTGGACTCTCCGTGATCATTTCCCCATGCCCTTTATGGATCAGATGTTGGATAGATTAGCTGGCAGGGGTTGGTACTGCTTTTTGGATGGATATTCGGGGTACAACCAAATATCTATCGCCCCGGAAGATCAAGAGAAAACCACTTTCACCTGCCCCTACGGTACGTTTGCTTTTAGATGCATGCCCTTTGGTCTTTGCAATGCTCCTGCAATATTTCAAAGATGCATGATGTCTATCTTTTCTGATATGGTGGAGAACACATTAAAAATCTTCATGGATGAATTCTCTGTGGTGGGTGATGCATTTGAAGATTGCTTGACTAATCTGGGTTAAGCATTGCAGAGGTGTGAAGAGTCAAACCTCGTGCTGAATTGGGAGAAATGCCATTTCATGGTGAAGAAAGGCATTGTATTGGGGCACAAAATATCTGTGAGAGGTCTAGAGGTGGATAGAGACAAGATAGAAGTCATCGAGAAACTACCTCCACCCATCTCAGTAAAGGGTATGAGGAGCTTTCTTGGTCATGACGGATTCTACCGAAGATTCATTAAAGATTTCTCTAAGATTGCTAACCCTTTGTGCAGGTTGCTTGAAAAAGAGACTAAGTTTGTATTTGATGCTGAGTGTTTGAAGGCGTTTGAGTGCCTGAAAGAAAAGTTAGTGGCTACTCCTATTATAATTGCCCCGAATTGGTCCAAACCGTTCGAGGTAATGTGCGATGCAAGTGGTGTTGCACTTGGAGCTGTTCTGGGAAAGAAGCGAGACAAATTTTTTCACCCCATTTATTATGCTAGTAGGCATTGAATGGGGCGCAAAAGAACTACACGGTGACAGAACAGGAGCTACTAGCTGTTGTATATGCTTTTGAGAAATTCAGAGCGTACTTACTTAGTACAAAAGTGGTGGTGCACACAGATCATGCGGCCTTGAGGTATTTAATGACCAAGAAGGATGCAAAGTCTGGACTAATCCGATGGGTTTTATTGTTGCAGGAATTTGACTTTGAAGTCAAAGATCGGAAAGGTTGTGAAAACCAAGTGGCGGGTCATCTGTCCAAACTTGAGAGTGAAGAGAAAGTAGTAGATGAACCGGAGATTGATGATGCATTTCCATATGATCATGTGTTGGCTGCGTCACTTGATATGGTGCCTTGGTATGCCGATTTTGCAAATTATATGGTGAGTGACATGATGTCGGAAGATTTGAACTTCCACCAGAGGAAGAAATTCCTCTATGATGCAAGTAAGTTTTTTTGGGATGAGCCGTATTTATTCCGGTTGTGTGCTGACAACATAGTAAGGAGATGTGTACTGGAAGTGGAAATTACAAGCATCTTGTAAGCTTGTCATTCGTCCCTAGTTGGAGGGAATCATGCGTGTAATCAAACTGCCTGAAAAATCTTACAGTGTGGTTATTATTGGCCAACAATTCAGAAAGATTCGTATGAATTTGCCAAATTTTGTGATCAATGCCAATGAAGAGGAGCAATCTCTCGTTGACAAGAGTTCCCAATGTCCACTATTCTGGAGGTTGAGTTGTTCGACGTATGGGGGCTAGATTTCATGGGCCCTTTTGACAGTTCTTATGGGAACCGTTACATCTTGGTAGCGGTTGACTATGTTTCAAAGTGGGTAGAGGCGGTTGCGTTGACTGATAACGAAGGGAAGAGTGCGGTGGCTTTTCTGAAAAGAAACATCTTTGCTCGGTTTGGCACCCCTCGCACGATTATAAGGGATGGAGGGTCACATTTTTGCAATAAGGTGTTCCGGGATGCTCTAGCAAAGTATGGGGTGAAGCAACACAAAGTAGCCACGCCTTATCACCCCCAAACAAGTAGGCAAGTCGAAGTGTCAAACCGTGAAATTAAAGAGATATTGGAAAAGTCTGTGAATATGAACCAGCGAGATTGGGCAAGGAAGCTGGATGACGCACTCTGGGCATACCGAACAACGTTTAAAACGCCAATAAGTATGTCTCCTTACCAATTTATTTTTGGTAAAGCTTGTCACTTGCCCGTGGAACTTGAGCACAAAGCCCTTTGGGCGCTCAAAAAGTTAAATCTCAGTTGGAAAGATGCATCAGAACTAAGGTTGGAACAATTGAATAAGATGGATGAGTTCCGATTGTGAGCATATGAGAGATCCGCTCTCTACAAGGAACAAATGAAGCTATACCATGACAGAAGATTTGAGAAAAGGGAGTTCAAAGTTGGGGACTTGGTATTGTTGTTCAACTCTAGGTTCAAATTATTTTCTGGAAAACTCAAATCCAAATGGTCCGGGCCATTCAAAGTACACCAAGTATTTCCATCCGGCGTGGTTGAACTCGAAAATAAGGATGGTGAGTTGTTCAAAGCCAATGGGCAAAGGGTGAAGCAATACCTGGGCCTCCCGGAGGAGGTAAATAGCATGTCTCTAGTGTATCTTAATGAAGTCTGAGTAATCACGATACTCGCGCCGTGCCGCAATGTTAAATCAGGCGTTGGATGGGAGGCAACCCATAATTTGTTGTTGTACTATGATTCTAGAATAATTATTTTTTAGAATTGGTTAATTTGTGCGTTGAGTGTGCAGGTACAAAAAGGTGGAAATAAAAGTTGTATTCTATTTAGGGGTGACGGGACCGCTTGGTGGGTCGTCAATTGCGTGATGGACCGCCACACAAACAATCACAGGTGAACCAAATATTGGTCTCCACTGTTTAGTGGTGACGTTTGGAGTGATGGTTCGTCAAAGATGTGGTGGGCCGTCATCCAAGCCGCCACATGAACACTACAGTAGGGGAGTCACTGTCTAAGCTTGACGGTTCAAGCGACGGACCGCCAGGCCTCTGACAGGCCATCACGCAAGCCACCAACCTCAGGTAAGTATTTTTTTCTTTTAAATTTGGGACCGACCCGACCCAAAACACCCTTAAGACACAAACGAAGGAACCCGTTTCAAATATTGAAACGGTTCCTTCACCTTCTTTCATCTTCCTTCACCCCACTCATCTCTCATTCATCTTCTCTCCTCCAAATCCAAAACCAAAATCCTTGCTCTTCCGAATCAATCCCACTCATCTTCTCCATACATCTCTTTCCCTAAAACTCCAAAACGAAAGGTCGACTACCATAGTCGAAGGGTAAAAGTAAAAAAGTTAAGTGTTCATTGTTCTTGTAACTCAAGAGAAAGAAAAAGAGTCTTCTTTGCCAATCACAAACACAAGGTATGATGCTAAACCTTTTCTTTCTTGAATTGTTGGTTGGTCTTATTTGAAAATAAAAAGAAGAATAGGGAGGGGATGGATGGTGTGAAATTTTGGTGTGAAATTGTTAGGTGTGGTTGTTGTTGTTGTTGTTTGAAATTGTAAATTTGACATGGGTGAAGTCTTGAGTAACCCATGGGATTAAATAGATGATGGGTGGTGACATTGTGAAACCAAATCCCACAAAGAATGGGAAAACCACTAATAAAACACCAAGTGTTCGAGGAAATGCCCCAAAGGGAGTAAAACTTTCACTGTGTAACAGCGACGGTTGCCGCGATGAGCCACCACATTGGTGACGACTCATCAAGCAAACTGCCATAGTAAAAGTACACTACCACATGTCTAACGGTTGGCATGACGGGACGTCACACATGTGACTGACCGTCAGCCAAGTCGTCAACAATGAACAAATTCACTTTCTAAGAGTGACGGCTGGTGTTACGGTTGGTCATCCATTTGACTGACCGTCACCCAAATCTTCACTCCAATACAGTGGCGTTCGCTTGGTGTTTTCCCATTCTCATGTGTTCTAACTTATCCCCATGCAGGTACATGGCTCCCAAACAACAACCACCTCGCGGTCAAGCTCAAAAGAGGAAAGAAAGAACCGCTACCACTCGGACCCTAGTAGATGAATCGGGTAGCGAAGAAGAAGAAATTGAAGCCCCGGCCTACCAGACTAGGCTATCCAAATGAAGAAACACCCAAGTCTCCCAGTCTGAGGAGGAGGGTGGGTCATCTAGCAGTAGGTCAGGGAGTGATAGTGTATCTGAAGAAAGTGGTAGCTACAGCTCCAGTCCGGAAGATGTAAGTGGTACTGAGGCCACCAAAAATGCGGAGAGGGCACCCATGGATAGAGAATCGATCCGGTAGGTACTTGAGGGTGCCCGGAAGCACTATCTTGATGGTCTTACCAAAACAAAATTGAGGAGCCACAAAAGACCGATAGCTGAGGAAATGCAAATTATTACCACGGATCTACCAGAATATCCAGTTCTTCAGACACAGTTTCAGAGGTACCAGCTTGAGTGGATGAGCACACCTCTGGGATTCTATTTTCCAGAACTAGTCCGGGAATTCTATGCCAACTATTTGGCACTGTTGTAGAGGAAATGCGAGAACATAAAAGGGGTTAAATCAGCACCAAGGCAGGACAGGGTTCCGGTTCGGGGTAAACATCTCCCGAGAGATGATTAACAGAGTCCTCTTCGGCCCTGAATACATTCTTCCACTGGGTATGCCGGAGTTTCATGACAAGATTGCCAACACATACTCGCAGAGACCATGGTTAGAATGGACATTGACTGATGGCTTACCATCTTGGCTAACACAGAGGGGACGGATATCGAAGCAATCACTGAGCTTCGTAGCAAAGTTCTGGTGGGCTGTTGTGCGGTACAGGCTCTTTCCTACAGGTGGAGATGCTAATCTAGATGAGGGAAGAGCCATCCTAGTGGAAAGTTTGATAGCCGGGTACGTCATCAATTTCGGAATGATAAATGCAGACGAGATGCAGACCATGGCCATAAAAACCACTTCTTATTTGTCGTTCCTGTGTCTGGTTACTGAGTTATGCAGGCATGCAGAGGTACCGATATTGGATGGTATTGACGATCAAGTGACAACGTCATCCAAGCAAAATATTGACAAATCAAAAGATGACACTAAGTTTGACATGAGGATTCATAAGCCTCAGATTTTTGAGGAACCAACCACAACCACCTCCGAGGCGACCGACAATCCATCAGGCACAGAGATGCCACTTGCGGTTTTTGATCCGAAGACTTCACAAACTACTAAAGCTACTGCCGAAAGCTCTAGAACTGCAGCAAGGCCTCCTCTACCACCGAAATATCACATGAATCCTCGAAATTTTGCTAAAATGGTGTAGAAGCAAAAACAGATGGATAAGCAAATTGCCGCTTGGACGAACTTGTTCAAACCCACCATTGACGAAGCAATACGGAAGGCTCTGAAGCCATTTGAGGGGCTGCGTGCAAGGGTCAATGCTATGGAAACCCGGATGGAGGCAAGGCTAAATAAAATGAGCATCCCGAACCTGGCAAGATTTGATGTGGAACTGAAGAAGGTAAAGGATGAAATCACCATCCTCAAGCAAGAAAAAATGCCTTATGATGAGACTTCGAATTTTGTGGACTTGGAATAAAAAACCACGATAGTGGATTTGATGGGTCGGCCTCTGAGAATTAATGAACCCCAAGCAGGTAAAAGTGGGGTAAAGATGTCAAAAAAGAGAAAGCACAGAAAGATATCAGCCGAGGAGGACGAGTTAGAGGTTGCAAAGCAGCGGTCGGTGGTAGACGAGCAGCTGCGACAGGAAAGAGTGCTTGCCCAAGCAGGTGGGGCATCATCCAGTGTAGTACCGGAGTCTGGAGAGACTCCAGACATTGATGAGCTGAGTACGCCGGCTGAAACTGGCGTCACTATTCCACATCCCGAAGCCTAGGATTCATAGGTACCCCTATTCCCTTGTTCTATATATCTGCTTTGATGAGCATTGAGGACAATGCTAGGTTCTTTTGTTGGGGGTAGGGGTATTACCACCAAAGGTTTTTGTTGTCGTGCTTCTTTTCCTTCGGTGTGCTATCTAGTAGAACCAGCATGTTTAGGTTGTTTTTGGCTTTTATTGTTGTGTGATGTTGTAGCAAGCATGGCTGTGAATGGTTAAAATAAAAAGGAGCCCCCTCCGAAAAAGTTTCTTTTTGTACTTGTGTGTGGAAAATTAGCTGTTATGGATCCTTGAGTGTCTTTATATGCATGTGCGAAGAATGATCTTATTTAGGCTGAACTGTTGTTGCAATGATTGGTAGTGGTATGGTTTCCTGATGCGAAGTGCGTGTGAGCTTTCTATTGAAATTCTTACTCTGTGATGCATCTAGAACTTGCTCGGTCTATTTTGTTGAAGTTGGAAGCTAGTTGCTTAGGAAAGGATCACATGCACTTTTTGTGTGTAGTCCACTTATCCTAAAAGACCGTCCAAATGTTAATGATTCCTTTGATCCCTGTTTGAGCCTTGATTGACCCCGTTCTTTCTATACCCTAGAACCATCCCTTTTTAATCTTAGAATCCCTATTTTGGCCCTAGTCCTTCCTTGGACATCGTGAACCTCACCTCAGGCAATCAACCTAAGTTGAGGGTAGCTACTGTAGAGGGAAATTGATGAGAATAAAAATAGGAGGGAAAAGATTGGTTGTGGTTAGAATGGAAAAATGTGGGTGTGTGCCCAGAAAAAGAAAGAAAAAGAAAGAAAAAGAAAGAAAAAGAAATGAAAAAGGAATTGTCAAAATGAAAAGGCCGCATCCGTAGCTAGAAAGAAGGGAATAAAAGGCGAATAAAGTTGGATGAAGATAGTTTAGTGGAAATAGTGGGTCAGCGATTCCAAGGAGGGCTTAGTCACTAATCCCTAAATGTACCCTACCTGCACCCGAAGCCTCGTTACAAGCCGTAACAAGTCCTGTAGTAATCCTGAGCAACTTTTTGAACAATGGAAATAGAATAGTAAGGGCAAGCCTATGGCATCACATGTACATTGTTTGAAATCATTTGTGAGCGTGAGTGCCTTACTTAGTCACGAAACTCTGTGTGTGGGACTTCCTTTTAGTGAGGGCATAGGGATTTCTATATCACTCTCTGATTGCTGGGATAGCGGGTCATGCATATGTAGAGCGCTCGTTCGCATCGGACTGACACCCTTGGATCCTGACGAGTTAGCTTTTCAGAAAACTTTTGTAGTACCGGGGGAGCTTGGTTTGAATTGCTTGAATCATTGATTAGCCGGGGGAACTTTTGTTTTTGTTGTCATGTTGCTTGAGGACAACCAAACATTTTAAGTTGAGGGTGTTGATGTGCCGGGATTCTACGGCACATTTGACGCTTTTAACTAAGAATACTCGCAAGTTTTTAAGCAACATTTGTGGTTTTTGATGTTTTTATGTTGTATTTGCAGGAAATGGAGACAAAGATGGAAAATGAGTGAAAAATACTCAAGCTAAGTCACACTGGTTAGGCATGACGGAGGGCCTGACAGGTCGTCACACAAGTGACTGACCGTCAGGGGAGCCACCAAGCCTGGCAGCAGCAAGAAGAGGCTCTAGATATGGGTGATGGCTGACTTGACGGGTCGTCACACCTGTGACTGACCGTCAGCCAAGCCATCAGGATGAGGCAGCATGGCACTGAATCACTGGATAGTAGCGACGGTTTAAGTGACGGTCCGTCAACAGCCTGACGAACCGTCAGGATGGCCGCCAAGTTAGAGCAAATAGAGATTATGCACTGGATAGTGGCGACGGGTGGAGCGATGGCCCATCACAGGTTTGACGAACCGTAAAGCCAAGCCATCAAGAGCAACAACGAGATTCTGATTTTATTTTTGGAACTTTATTTTCCTGGACTAATATAAATACATAGTGTTAGGGTTATTTTTATTAGTCCAGGAAAATAAAGTTCCAAAAATAAAATCAGAATCCCGCTGTTGCTCTTGACGGCTTGGCTTGATGGTTCGTCAAACTTGTGACAGGCCGTCACTCCACCCGTCACCACTATCCAGTGCATAATCTCCATTTGCTCTAACTTGGGGGCCATCCTGACGGTTCGTCAGGCTGTTGACGGACCGTCACTTAAACCGTCGCTACTATCCAGTGATTCAGTGCCATGCTGCCTCATCCTGACGGCTTGGCTGACGGTCAGTCACAGGTGTGACGACCCATTAAGTCAGCCATCACCCATATCCAGAGCCTCCTCTTGCTGCTGCCAGGCTTGGTGGCTCCCCTGACGGTCAGTCACTTGTGTGACGACCCGTCAGGCCCTCCGTCATGCCTAACAAGTGTGACTTAGCTTGAGTATTTTTCACTCCTTTTCCATCTTTGTCTCCATTTCTAGCAAATACAACATAAAAACATCAAAAACCACAAATGTTGCTTAAAAACTTGTGAGTATTCTTAGTTAAAAGTGCCAAATGTGCCGTAGAATCCCGGTACATCAATTACAATAAATCAACCAAAGAAAAACGTAAAAATAAATAATAAATGAGAAGAAAAGATGAAACCAATATTCTCCAGCCTTCACGACGGCTCCTAGCTCTTCGTAGGTCAAAAGTTATGTAAAAATCATGATTTGAGATGTATTTATAGAGTAGTAGGAAAATAACCCCTTTTCCTACTTGGATTTAGATTAGAAAAAAGCCTGGAATTTTTCCGGGTTAGGCTCTGGAGCACCGCGCCACCCATAGCGCCAACTTCAGTCTTCTGAAGTTTGGGGCCTGGGGCGACGCGCCACCAATGCTCCAGCCACACCCCTCAGTATTTTGGGGGCTGGGGCGACGCGCCACCAATGCGCCACAGCCCAGATTTTCTTCCTTTGCTCTCTTTTTCTCCCGGAACGTTGCTAACTCCTTTCCAATGCTTTTATGCTTCCATTTTAGCTCTCATGGGTTATTTTTCTCCATATTTTCCCTGCAAAGCATCTAATCACATATATTAGCTCACCACCATGAAAATGCAAGTAATCATAAGGATATGCCTCACTTTTGCCCTCGAAACAAGGCTAAAATATGGGTAAATGAGGCAATTAGGCGTATAAATACGCCCAAGATCACCACCTCACACTTAAATCTTTGTTCGTCCTCGAACAAATCACTACACACCCTACAACATTTTACATCTTAATAAACCAATTGAACAGGTCTACTTACATCCAAGTTAACTAAACAATTTAATCATGACCCATAATCCACTCATCATGCATACATCAATCATTTTTTTCACAGACCCTTCATTGAAACCACACAACCTCTAAAACTGACTCTTCTTAAAAAAAATAAGGCTAACTTGATCATGTGTGAATTTAGCCATCATTAGTACACCAAGTTTTCACCATTTTGTGCCCTCACATTTAAGAGAGGGATGCCCTTTGCTCACATCATACATACATATTTAAATTGGGACATATAGATAAGAAATTCGCTCACTCTCTCAAAGAAAGTTTCATGCATACAAGATATACCATAGGCTTTCCCTTAGTGTAATACTCTATTAACAAAGCATCAGAATTGTAGGATCAAAAGGACTTTTACAGGTTGTAATGTCGGCTAAGGGACGGGTAGGAACACTTTGGCCAATAGTGACTACTTTCCTTATGCACTTTAAGACGCTTACTTTAAAAAAATTCACTATTTTCCTTATATCACCTTAACTTCAACTTATGTTCATGTTTCCCTTCAAACTTATGTTCATGTTTCCCTTCAAACTTCCCCCTTTTCTTTTGGTTTATCGCCCTATCATTCATTCACTTATTGCTAGCAAGGAGATTTTTATAAACTTTCTTTTTATTTGTTTTTCTGAAAATTTATCTTTTTGATTTTTCCTTTCCTTACCAACAACATATAAGTTATTTTTCACAAGGGCTACACATATAATTCTTATTCTTACCACAATAACCTCCCTCTATATTTTTACTTTTTCTCTTTTATTCTCTTCTTCCTTTAAGTCTTTCAACTACAAAGTACATTAGTGACTCTTTGGATCAAATTAATACCGAGTAATCAAATAAAGGGGATAGGCTAAACATGCGGCAAGTCAAAGAAATAGGCTTAAGGCTCAAAGGGTCTTAACTATGAATAATACAAGGGTGACACAAACAATAGTCAAAAAGAAGTGGCTTACAATGAAATGCCTTGATCATATTCCACAAGTCAATACTATGTTTCATTTCATACACACACGGGGCAAGTTCTAGATATCAAGATATACAAAAAACACAACAAACACTCACCACACATGGCACAATGGTTCAAAAATAGCTTCCTAAGACTTCATATTCACCACACAATCAAATTGAATGAGTTAACATTATTAAGCCCATCTTTAGATTTTATGAGTCAAGTTAAAGAGCTTATGCGTCTCTAAATGAAGTTTCTTACTTTTTATGCTTATTTTGAGTGAATTACCCATGACGTCTAGTGTATACTTAGGTGAAGTACCTAGCATTCAAAAGGCTATGGTTTCTAATCTTTCTTCTTCCTATGACTAATTTTCTCTCAAGACGGTCGTCATCCATCTATCATCGGGAAAATTTCTCTATCTATGACAAAAAATAAATAAAAACTACTACTAAAAAATAAAAATTACTCGGTTCAAAGGGCACCCCCTCAGAAAAGAACCAAAAATAAAAATCAAAGGGTGAATGAGATATGCCTCTAAAAAAACTAGAAAATATTTTTGTACTTTTTTTTTCCAAATGAAATAAACTCTTATGGCATACTCACCCTAAAACTCATAATTATCAGAAGATTCCCCACCCCACACTTAAAATCATGCTTTGTCCCCAAAGTAATTTATAGAAAAAGATGAAGAAGAAGAAGGGTGAGAAATACTCCCTGAGACCCTCTAGGGCCTAACTAACAGCATGTTTCTTCAATTTTGATGAAAAGGGGGTGAACGACCCCACACTTAAGCTTAAACCATGCTTCTTAGCTTTCAAATTCGAGTACTCAGACTTCCCCAAACCTGCAAAATCAAAACAAAAACAAAAATGTGACACTAAAAAAGAAATAAGAAGTTACACTACTAGTTGAGTTGCCTCCCAACAAGCTCCTGATTTAACATCGCAGCACGACGCCATCACTACACCACTTTTCTTTTCACTTAGAACTTATGAATTGTGCCCCTAACTTTGCATCAAACTTTCTGCTCCACTCAAGGGGCGGTGGTATAAAGATGAAGGGACCAAGCAAAGAATGTCGCATCTTGCACTTCTTGGCCCTTAAGTGAGGAATGTCGTTTTGTATTTTCGGTGTGGCAAATTTTAGAATGTAAGGACCTTGTTCCTCATCTACACACTTCTCCACTAGCTCAGATGATTCAATTTTTATATCATCATCCAAACATAATATAGAAAAGTGATTAGAATGAGGTCCAACAGTACTTAATCCCAAACTTGCATTGTTTATGACATGGTCACTTTCATACATCTCCTCAATATCAGCACCAATGGTTAAAGCATAGTTGAATGGATGTAATTCTTCTTTTTGCTCCACTAGTTGGCCAGTATCCACAACAATTGATGATTGGGCATCAGACGCCTCAACCTTTTTCTTCAAGTGATCCTTCAAGTAATGGATATCTGAGCCAAATTGGTTTATCTCTTGTCTGAGATCCACTCTACCTTCTATCAGCTGTGTCGTTATCTTTGTGAAGTTATCTAGTATTTGCTTCAGCATATCAATAAAGTGAGCATCATTCACATCCTCCACTTCATTACCCCTGTCAATATCATAAACAACAGAAGAATCATAATAGCTGCTTGGGGAAGGAGAATAAGAGTTAAGACAACCATTCGAATGATCATCCTGACCACCACATATATGACATACATTAAATTCAAGAGATTGGGTAGGTGCACACCACTCGCTTTCCGAATTTTTTTTACAAATACTCTCCAAGTATAGTCCTCCACAAAACACCAACATAGAATCCTTCAACCAATCTTTATCACCATCTATGTCATGTTAAGACATATCGAAAGAGTGAAAAAAAACTATATATAAAAGAAAACAAAATATATACAAAAACTTAAATAAATAAAAAGAAAAAGTTCAATATAGATAAATAATTAATTTTTAAGTTCCCGGCAACGGCGCAAAAACTTGTTGCGTCCTAACGCACACGCAAGTGTACGCAGTCGTACAAGTAATATAGGATTGTAAGTCCAGATATCGTACCCACAGAGACTTGTCGATTAAATATTTTACTAAATTAAACTGGTTCTAATTATTTATTCAAGCGTAAAATTCCAAAGGTGATGATTAACTAATCTAGAAATAAAAAGAAGAAGTTAACTAATGAACAATTAACCAACAAAGAGCAGATTTTCACGTAATCAATGTGATAAAATCGATCTAGGACTATGGATCTGCTAACAATCATGTTTAATAAGCAATTTCATCGACTTGTTTGTTTATCTAGTTGTTGATTCCGGGGTTGATATTACAACTATGGTCTCTCGAGCCTCTAGTTGCCTATTCAAAATAGCATCACAACTACATCGTTGAGCGGGAATGTGACATCTTATTTTAAAAGCATTTATATTTCTTCCCGTATGAACCAAACAAGGCGTTCTAGGTATATCTCTATCCTAGTCGCTAACCTACCCTTTACGTTACAAAAGAGAGGTCTTGCTCCCTATATTCTTTGTTCTATCCCAATGATTCTTCTCTCGAGTTCACAAAGAGATTATAGATTTATTTTAATGGTAGCTAAGCATTAAAATAGTAAGCACAAGAATATAAGAACAACTAATATAATAAATAAATAATCGAATCAATTGTATACTAAACAATCATGTAGTTAGCTACCATAATCCTAGAACAAGAAGTTTAACTCCACATAGACATGGAGCAATTACAACAAATCATCCAAAGAAAAACGTAAAAATAAATAATAAAGGAGAAGAAAAGATGAAACCAATATTCTCCGGCCTTCACGGCGGCTCCTAGCTCTTTGTAGGTCTAAAGTTATGTAAAAATCGTGATTTGAGATGTATTTATAGAGTAGGAGGAAAATAACCCCTTTTCCTACTTGGATTTGGAGTATAAAAAAGCCTGAATTTTTTCTGAGTTAGGCTCTGGCGCGCCGCGCCACCCATAGCGCCAACTTCAGTCTTCTGAAGTTTGGGGCGTGAGGCGACGCGCCACCAATGCGCCAGCCACACCCCTCAGTAGTTTGGGGGCTGGGGCGACGCGCCACCAATGCGCCACAGCCCAGATTTTCTTCCTTTGCTCTCTTTTTCTCCCGGAACGTTGCTAACTCCTTTCCAATGCTTTTATGCTTCCATTTTAGCTCTCATGGGTTGTTTTTCTCCATATTTTCCCTGCAAAGCATCTAATCACATATATTATCTCACCACCATGAAAATGCAAGTAATCATAAGGATATGCATCACTTTTGCCCTCGAAACAAGGCTAAAATATGGGTAAATGAGGCAATTAGGCGTATAAATACGCCCAAGATCAGTTATATGACAAGCTCCACATACTTGTGTTTTAATCTTTTCTTGAACGTCATCTTAAGAATAAAATAAATTAAGAGAATTATTAGTTTGGGTTAGAATTACTTTTTCCATATAAAAATGTTTGTAAATAATTTTCTTAAACGAAATGCTTATAGTTGACAAACATAGTTGTCATTCAACTTTCGTATTACTAATTTCTACGTAATATTTCGTTGATAATATAACAATATTTTTAATGCATATACTATGAGCTCTACTAATAAAAACTACTATATAAAAATAGTTTAATATTTTTTTTAAAAAAATAGCACAATATATATCAATTTGTACTACAAATATTGTAACAATTACTTAGTGAAAGATATTCCTATTTCTTTACAATTTATTAATTAAAAAGTATGTTGGATATTTTTCTAAAACTAACTCATTTAGATTACAAGGGACTGAAAATAATTTTTGAATCAAATTCAAAATTTTGTATATATTTTGTGAATTTGATTTTATATCAAACTTTATTGATTTGGTTTTTTTAAAATGCTTAGGATATTCTCACTTTTAATACAATATCAATAGTTTTTTCTTTTACATCATTATGTAATATATTAATCATACCTATCGCCAATTAAAGTTGCTCACTTTTGTCAAAGTGAAAAAAGTTTATGTGTAACTCATTTATATTATTCATATTACATGACAGAAAAGTATCTTTGCATTACAAATGTATGTTGTATTTGAATCTACTTTTTTAACTAAATTATTGTTCAATTTTACAGGTTCAGACAATATCAAATAATTATTCATTTAAGAATGAAGTCATCTTAATATGTTGAGACACATGTGCAACACGTTGAAAAATTAATTGAAATAGTCATCAAATATTGAACTGTTATTTTGCCTTTCGAACAAATATTATTCTAAATTTTTTTGTGCAAAGATGTAAATATACATGCAGTAAAAATAAAATAACAAGTGAAATTATATTGAAGAAACTAAAAACGTATGAACGTTTCACATTGTCATAAATATGAACCTGCTTTGAACTTTTTTCTTTTGCTTCATCAAATAGATGTAATAATAGCATTATTATAAGATATTTAATAGTCTTAATATATTTATTCAACTTTACTTATTCTCTTCTACGCTACTTCTTAATATATTTGATTATTTAATTATATTACAAATTTATAATATTGAAAAATGAATATACATTTTGTTCGAAAATTAAATGGGATGTGACACTTAATTCTTCAAATTAATTTTGGTGACTACTTTGACCAGCGAAGGTCAAAGTTCACTTAAAAAACTGATTAAGTTAATTGAAGACTAAATTAATATTTTTAAAACTTGTTAATCTTTTTTAAAATATAAAAAAACCCAAACCCATTTAATTCAAAAATAAAAACAAAATCACTTTATCACTTTTTTAAAATCAAAACGGTCTCTCAAAACCGTCTCCCCTCTTCTTATTCTTCAACTCAACTGCTCTTCTCCTCTTTTCCATCAACGGCTTCTTTCTCCTTTCTTCTTTAATTGCTCGCGAAGTCTTTCTCTTGCGCTATTGATTTCTCTTTGGCGGGACTTCCATCAAAGGTAAAAGCTTTTTCAAACTTTTCTTTCTTTTATTTGGCATAAAAAGTCTAGGGTTTGTGAGTTGATGAAGAAAAAGAAGAACTGAGGGGTAATAATTTTGGAATTTCATGCTTAAGAATGAAAGAAAAATCCTAATTTCTGGTATTTCTTCTCTTAACACTTGATATGATTGTTGAAATCCTAATTTGTGGTATCTTTTTAAGTGAAATACGATTTTATTTTTGTTCTTCTTCTTCTTCTCGAACATTGTTGTGAGGGTAGAAAAATTTAAATTTTAAATTTTTTTTGAGAAATCTGTTGTGAAAAAATCTAACAGTTGTTGAGATTGTACCATAGCTTTTAGTGTACACTTCTTTGTTATTATATTTTGTGTTCTTAAATGGGTCCAAAAGTGCAATGAGATGAGTTTAAAAAGTTAAAATTTTATGATATTTATTCTGTTAACACTTGATATGATATGGTTATTGTATTATAAATAATTTGTGAAATACGCATTCGTTAGTGTTGTTGTTGTTCAAGTGATGAAATTTATGACATGATATAGGGAAAGGGTCTTAATTTTTTGTTGTTGTCCTCTGTTGTTGCTCGTGTTTTGTGTTTTTGGTGTTGTTCTTGAACATTGTTGTTCAAGTAGTTATATTTGTGGCTTATTATTTGTGTTATTGTATTATAAATATTGGTATGTGTTTTTGGTGTTGTTCTTGAACAAATGTTGAATTTGGTGTAGTTGATGTTTGGTGTTCTTGGTGTTGTTAGTGTTGTTATTTTTGTTGATTTTGTTGATGTTATTGATAAATGTTGGTGTTGTTATTGTTCTTATATTGATTAATATTGGTGTTGCTTTTGAAAATTATTGTTGAAGTGATAAATATTGGTGTGTGTATGTTGGTGTTTATGTTGATGTTCTTGGTGATATATATATGGTAAAATTATTGTTAATATCCCAACAATATTAATATATTGCAACAAAATAAGAATATGTTGGAACATATTAAGCATTTATTGGGAATAATTATACCATCTATTAATTGACTCTTATTATATTTTCAATAGATGACTCAACTATTGCAACAGATGGGTCATCTATAGGAAGAAATAAAAATAGTTTCAATACTGTTTTAGTTTCATCCAACAGATGATCCATGTGTTACAACAGATGACTAACCTGTTGCAACATATGAGTCATCTGTTACAATAGATATGTCATCTGTTGAAACTATTATTTTAATGTGTTGTACATGTTAATTTCACTGTTACCCTTTTTTAATGATACACAAATAAATTATAATCTTTTTTATTTTTCTCTTGTTTGTAGATAAAATGGCTCCCACTAAAAGAAAAAGAAGTAAATCAACTCCAAAAAAAAGAAGAAGAAAAATAGCTAGGCTACATTCAACACTAAAAGAACTTGCTATACAAGCAGTACTCAATTAGAAGAAGAAGTTTCTTTTCAATCAGCTTTAGATATAGAAAAAGAGAAGGAAAAAGAGGATGAGAATGAAGTAGAAAGAAGTGAAGAATCTGGAGATTTAAATAAAGATGAACAAGGAGATGAGGAAAGTGAGGGAGATGAGAAAATAAAGAGGAAAGTGATAAAGATAAAAACTCAGTAGAGGAAGAAGGTGTAGATAAAGAGGGGGATGGAGAAGATGATGAAGTAGAAGAAGATGATAAAAATGATGAAGGAGAAGAAGAGGAAGGAGAAGAAGGAGAATCAGAGAAAGGGGAAAAAGAAGGAGATAATGAAAATGAACATGAGGAAGAGGAACATCTTGATCCTAACAGCCCTTTCACTGAAGAGTTTGTCAAAACTTTCTACATTGATAATTTTCCTGTGAGACTCCAGTGTGATGTGCCACAAATTTAACTGATAATTGTGTGGTAAAGTCAGCTATTGAAAAATATTTTGACACCTTTAAAAAAGCACTTCGAGAATAAAAATTAGATATTTATTCCAAGAACAGCTATTTTGGATAATATCTTGATTTGTCATAGGACAATAATACTCATTTTCAAATGACTATGGTGTATAATATTTTCAAACGTAGGTTTATGTATTAGAATAATGATAAGATGGATGAAGTGTGGATAAATTATTGTGGCATGCAACTTTATTTTGGGTTGAAGAAGTTTGCCATAGTTACTTAACTAAAATGTCATCCTCCTTCTCAACCTATTTCTATTGTTACACAAAAAAAATACCCCGCACACCAAAGACAACAACAAAAAAAGGATCTAAGTCAGCAACTAAAACTGTCAAAAAATTCAAAAAGGTAAGTCAACTGACGGTGATAACTTGGTGTCCCTTGTTGGTTCAAGCTTCAAGAATATAAATTTGCTTCAAGAGTTGGAAAGTAAAAGGCTTTCAAAGAAGGACAAGCAATCATTGTGCTTAGTTTGGTTTGTACATAATATTCTTTCGGCGAAAGACGTTAACAACAACATATCACTTGGTTTAATAAAGCTCTCGGAAGATCTGGAGGCATTCAACAACTACCCTTAGGGTCATGAAAGCTTCATAGTGACTGTCAAATATTTGTTGACTCCATTAACGCCAAAGACAGTCAACTTATATGGCTTTCCATGGATTTTCATGGTAAATATTTATTTTTGTGTTTCAATTTTTTTTTATTGAATAATATTTTTGATTTGTTAGCATAACTTTTACAGGCTTGGGCATTTGAAGTCATTTCTTATCTCCGACAACAAGTGAAGGACTACCAAGAAGGGGTTTCTAGTCTTAGAATCCTGAGATAGTTGTCGGTCAAGAACGATAAAAAAGTAAAAGTTCTTGATCTCTTCAAACCACCCGAGAAGCAGTAAGTTTACTTTTATAGAGATTAACTTGACTTTATTTTTTCAAAATTTATATCTGTTGCAACACATTACACATCTGTTGCAATAGAATTCAATTATGAGTTAAACACTCTTTTAATACATCTAATTATTGATTTTAGATTGTGCATCCATGGCTTATCTCGACTAATCAAGAGTTAAAGATACCATTCCTTATTACTATTCTATTGCAACAGATGACTAATCTGTTGCATTCAACTTCTGGTTCTATCCCAGTACTGTCACCTGCGATAATATGAATCGAACATGTAAGTCATCTGTTGCAACAAATGATTAATCTTTTGCAACAGATTACCATTTTGTTGCAGCAGATGACTAACCTGTTGAATTCATGTTCAAAACCAGAAGCTTAATCCAACAGGTAAGTCATCTACTGCAACAGATGAGTTATCTATTGGCAGCAAATGACTTATTTATTGGATTAAGCTTCTGATTATGAACCAGCATGTCCAGCTAATGTAAGATGAATCCAATATGTAAGTGATCTGTTGTAACAAATTCCTCATCTGTTGCAATATATTCTTCATCTAATACAACAAATTACTATTATGTTGCAGCAGATGACTTACCTGTTGGATTCAGCTACTGATTCTGAACATGAATCCAACAGGTAGGTCATCTGCTGCAACGAAATCATCTGTTACAACAGATGACTTACCTGTCGGATTTAGCTGTTGTAACATGAATCCAACATGTAGGTCATCTGTTGCAACAGATGAACTATCTGTTGTATTTATTTACAACAGTTGTTGGATACGCTAATGAAAATTGCAGAAAAAATAGCAGATATACCCAGATGAGAAATTGAACTAAAAATTATTATTTTACTTACCAAAATCACCTATAAAGCTATGTCCAGTGATTACGAATAAAAATTGATCCAAAAATTTAGTCTAGTAATAATAGTAGCGACAGCAACAACAACAACAATGTCGACAAACAGTAGAAGAAGAAGATGATGATGAACAAGAAGAAGAAGAAGACGACACCAGCAACAACAACAATGCAAAATGATGAAATGGCGCGAGGAACGAGGAAGAAGAAGAAGAAGAAGGCACGACAGTTTTTCCCTCCCATTTTAGGTAATTAGGGTTTTATTTAATTCTCCCAAGATGAGTCCTATAGGTCAAAGTGTAAAAATAAAAACTTGAGGGCAACTCAAAAAATGAGTCAAAACTCTTTAATCCTAATTTAATTTTTATCACCTCTACTCAATTAAAATAACTTAAATTACTACAACTTAAATTTGAAACTATTTTGTCACCCTTAATCAATTTTCTTATGTGTCATTCCTTCTATGTATTTGTTTACTTGTTTAGGACATTGAAAGATGAAGCTCTTGACCTCCTTCATGTATGGTTAGTCATGTTTGTTCTTTTCAAATTAATTATAGACAGAGACAAATGTAAAGATACTAGAATTAAATTGGGTTTAGACTTAAAACGGTAATCTTAATTTGTTTATTGAAAGTCTTTTTACGATTTATTTTTAAAAATTTACACTTATTGAGATGAGATACACGCGTAATGCACGTATCTAAAAACTAGTATATATATATATATATGACATGATGATTCAAAGATTTGCTGGAAATGATTTCTCAAAGTTGAACTATTATTCTAGTTGGAAAATGTTATTCTAGCAGATATATCAAAGTGCCAAAAATTGAGAGAATTTAAAAGTTTTTAAAAAGTAATCATATATATAGAATCATATTGCTACCACTAGTTAATATATCCCAAGTTATATCTACCAAATAAATGACACCACATATTTATAACAACATGCTGTACACTCCATTCCATTTCCACGTGGAAGTGGAGTGGCACCGCAAGATCATTTTCGTTTTATTATATAGGTACTCGGATATCACATAAATTTATGATAAAATATTTATAACTTTTTGAATATATCACAATTAATTGAAAATTATTTTGAATAAATCTTATCATATATAATAATAAATTTTTTAACATAACTAGACTTACTATCTCCATTAAAATACGCATAAGTTCATGATAAAATATCTATAGCTTTTTGAATATATCACAATTAATTGAAAATTATTTCGAATAAATTTTATCATATATAATAATAAATTTTTTAACATAACTAGACTTACTATCTCCATTAAAATATTAACAATTTATAAAACTCTTATAAAATAAAGAGGCAATAGTTTAGGTCTATATTACATAGCTTAGCAACAGTTTTAACATTTACATAACATAGCACATTTTTAAGATATAATTTTTTTTTATAATAGATGTATCAATTTTTCAGTTTTTCTGATATGCAAATACAAATTTATAATAACAGTATTAATTTTTACGGATACACATAATTTTTCTTGATACTTAAATACAATTGATTGTATCAATATATTTCAATGGAAGAAGAAAATATTTTTCCTGATACATAGATCTGATATCAAAGATACATAGATATCAAAGATACATGTATCTGGTATCAGAAAAATTGATACATATATCTAGTACTCCCTCTGTCCACTTTATATGACTTACTTTCTTTTATAGTCAGTCCCAAAAAGAATAACACATTTCTATATTTAATAACAATTTAACTTTAAAATGTTCATTTTACCCATAATGAAATGATTTACAATCACACAAATATTTAACACTCATTTTACTCCACAAATTTTAAAGGTCTTCCTTTTTTTTTTAATTCATGCCAAGTCAAAGTAACTCATATAAAATGAGACGGAGGGAGTATCATTTTTCCTCAACCTTGCCGCCTCACTCTTACCATTTTCTCTCCTACTGCAACTCTCTTCGCTACCCTTTCATGGCTACCTATAGGCATCATCACTCTGAACAATCCAACACAAACCAAAATCAAAATTAGCAATGACTAAAACAAATCCACAAATCCACCATCGTTGTTTCATATCCTTCCAACAACAATCCATTGGTATCCACTCATCCAACAATCCACCAGTCGTTGTTTCACCTCTAACGCCTCGCCACGCTGATCTCAAGCGACGATGTCAGTCCACTGATAATCGATTCGATCGAAGATACTGAAGGATGAGTGTAGAGAGAATCAGAGAAGAGACAACGATGATGACAGAGAGGACAGTTGTGATGACGTGGAAGATTGGATTCCGCCGCATGAATTTTTGGCTAGGCAGATTGCGATAGTGCATAACTTCTAACTGAAAGAAAATTAAATTTTATTTTTGGATATAAAATATAGGGTGAGGAGTGTATTGTTGTAACGATCGGGTTCGTCGTTACGGGTAAACTTTTCGTGTCATATTTCGAGTTAGAAAATTTTCAGATTTGGGAGTTGAAAATTCTGGACTATGCTAGTCTCGGCCGATTTTGGAGCGAGGTATGATCTAAGGTAATCTGGGTAAGGATTGGGAAACATATCGTGATTTGAGCTAGTTTTCCTTATAGCTAAGACATAAAGGAGTTCAGAGGACTTTTCGAAAGTGAATTCGGGTAAGTAGAACTCTCGGTATCGAGGTTGATATGAAGGAATTATTCCAGAATATCGAGAAATTAAGTATGTTGTAAAATTGACATTTGTGGGGGATTTTATGACTTTATGTCCCGTATCAATCGTTATAGCAGTTGACACATTGTTGTAGCGACCTCTGCTATAGCAGAGAAATTATCGGTATAGTGAAAGTCAACGCTGGTCAGTACCGCTATAGCGGTAGGTTTCACTACGGTGGTACTGCTATAACGGAGTGGGGATCGCTATAGTGGAGCGATGAGATCAGAAAACTCAAAAACGAGTTTTATAATTTCATTCTCTCTCATTCAGCCCCAAAACAGACGAGGGTTACTCCAAGAACTCTCCTAGGCTGCTCCAAAGCTTGGGAGCCACGAGGAGGAGGGATCCGACTGAAAGGACGCGAAATCATGAATTCGGGCCTGTAGAATCGTCAAAAAATGCCTTCACGGAGCCAGAAAATACATTGTGCAACTGCTTGACGTCCAGGTAGGCTAGGTTCTTTCTTTGAGTAGACTTAGACCTGTTTTTTTTTTCATATTATTGATATAGAAGGAAAGGAAGAATCATGTTTAGGACTTCGGGCACGAAGTCTGGAGGAACATTGTATGGTTTGGTTTGTTTACTGATTAGGGATTGATAATGTCAGGGTGATGTACTTCATCCCGGGTTGTTTATACATGTCAAAATTGAGTTCAGAAAACTAGATTATTGATAAGATTTGGAAAATCAAAAGGCTATGGTTAATTAAATGACTAGTTTAAAGGGAGTTTCGGGAATGATTCTTGTATAAAGAAAGTAGAGTAAACTAGAATGGTTAAAGAACCAATGTTGGGGGATTTCTTTCCCATGTTGTATTTGTCTTAAGAAAAGTGTCCGAAATTGATGTATCTGTAAATATGTGCCAAAAAGGGGTAAGTCAGGTATTAGTCCTCGGGTGGGTCTAATTATACATTACTATTGTAGTTGATGATGATCCCATGAGTGGACCGAGTTTAATTGTTGAAACTGTGACCATTACATATTGGCATGTGAGAGGCCGGGTAGTTGAACTTAAGTGTGGGATTGGTCTTAGTGTGGACTGGGATGACATGTTGAACACTTAGGTGATGGTTATTGATTCCTGTATGCATTGTATGTTTGTGTACTTTTGACTAAGTATTTATATGATTTGCATTGCTTAGGGAATGATTTAGGAATGTCCAGAAGTCCTGTTTTCAGTCTTGTAAAATGAACTAGGTGTTATGGCTTATTGGTTTACAAGTGTTGATTGTTCATAATTTGTGACTGTGAATTTTGTGTGATATTCGGTTGGTTCGGGTACCACGCCTGATACAAGTTACTTATTGATTGGCTCGGGTACCACGCCTGGTATCAGTTACTTATTGGTTGGCTCGGGTACCACGCCTGATACATGTTACTTATTGGTTGGCTCGGGTACCACACCTGGTACAGGTTACTTATTGGTTGGCTCGAGTACCACGTTTGATACAGAAATTACAAATGGTTAGCTCGGGTACCACGCCTAGTACGAGAATTATAAATGGTTGGCTCGGGTACCACGCCTGGTATGAGTTTACTTTACTTGCTTGGTTGTATTCTTTACATGTTAGTTCCATGAGTGAAATGGATTATTTGTGATTGATTAAATTGGTCCTTGAGAGGCCAGGTTGTTACACTTAAATGTGGAGATGGTCCTGGGGTGGACCGGGCATCGCATGTTAACACTTAGGTATTGGTCTAGGGATCCTTACTTGGTCCGGTAATGAAAAAGGGTAAATGTCATATTTATTATTGTTTTGAATGATTGTTGAACCTGAACCCTGTGGTTGGTAAGTCAAAAGGTAGACTGAGAGTCTGGAGTTATACTACTGGTTGTTATTATATGTTGTACTGCTTTACTCAGTACGGGTGCACCATTTGTTCTTTATATATTAGGGTCCTGAAAGGGCCGAGATTTATTATCATTTTGCGTATAGTTGGTCCTTGAAGGTCGGGTTAGTGTGCTTAAGTGACAAGGAGGTTCTTCTGTGAACCAGGATCGTATGTTATTGTCCTAGGGATCCTTGTTGGGTCCGAGTTTCGTGAAAAGGATATATATTGTCATCACTGAAAATTGTCAATGTCGGTTAGACTTGTTGCGTATGTTTGATAAGATAAGAGAGAGACTTGTGGTCTGATTATAGCATTCGGCTGTTGTCACTTGCCGAGTATGACTCTGGGGTCATGGGAACAGTTTTGTACTAGTAGGTGGCGGTAATGATGGGTGCGATCTACGTCACTAAGTAGTGGAGTGTACTCCGGGTTGTTGAGTCATAGTGATTGACTTGGGTAAGAAAATGGTAGTCCGGGTATGAACATAGATGTTGGCAATGACAAGGTGACTTGGGAAGTCTAGGTGTCAAGGTGATTTGGGAAGTCTAAGGGATAGGCAGACTTAAGTTGACATTGGGTTTGATAAGGTGAATGTTGAAGGATTGAGTATTGTAATTAATTGTGCATTCCCTTGATTTCTTATATGATGGTATGAGTGGATTTAGGTCGATCGATGATGCCTACCAGTACATGTGTTTGTACTGATTCTACTCTTGCTATACCTTTTTGGGTATAGTCTGATTGCAGGGTTGGTGATGTTTCACAAGTTCAGGATGACGGTGATTCTCCCGCAGCTCCTACTTCTTGCTTCTATGGTGGGAGTCGTGTCTTCTTCATTTTTGTATCATCTTGTAGTAGCTCTTTTACCGGCTTAGACTAGGTCCTAGGGAGGGTGTTTTAAAGTTATAAAATGATTTTATTGTATTTTTCTTAGAGGAGGTTTCCTGAATAAAAGATTGTAAAGGTTTTCATGTATCAAAAATGAAGGTTTATGGTTATACTTGAGTTTTTTCGCATTTACCTATTGAACGGGTGATAAGGGTTCGTCTATCTAGGTGCATAGAGTAGGTGCCCGCACGGCCCGGTAGATTGGGTCGTGACAATTGTAATAGGAGAATTTGTTAGGAAAAAGGAAACTCTTGTTGAGTTGTGTAATTTTTTAAAACTATAACTGTGTTGAGTAGATATACTATCTATGTTTGCCTAGTTAAGTAATTTTTCCTAAAATAAATACATACAAAAATATATTGTAACTAAAGATTTTTTTCATAAATATTTAAGACATTTTAGAAAGACAGTAAAATATTTTTTTTCAAATTTTAATTTAAATCAAATGTTCTAAAATCAAGCACAATGTTATAGTAAAACTTGAAAAATTAGGCTTTACGCCTTCGACGCGGGACAAAGAACAACCGTAACCACCCGGGGTGTTACATCCTTCCCTCCCCCTTAGGAACATTAGTCCTCAAATGTGAAATAGAATGCATGAGTAAGTCTAAGAACCTTTCGAATTTCTAACAGAACCTCCCCCATATACAGGACTATACAACACCTGCAAAACAGCTAGAATACAAGCTACAAGCCTTACAAAGCCACTAGGCTCCACCAGAATCTCATCAGACTCTACACAACAAACAATGACACAAATTCATACCTTGAATGGAAACTTACCTTAAACATAAATGACCTCTCCTCGAGAAGGCCATGACACCTTGAATAAAAATTGACCTCACCACAAGGTATGCTAAGGTCTGACGATCATGAAGCACTATCGCACGATTTTGATAACTCAACTCTTAGGATTCGACTATATAGAACGATCTAAAAGATGAAAGAAGGGTAATCAATCCTAAATGCCGTGTAGTCTCCTAATTATAAGTGTAGTGCACAACATATCCATAAGTAAAACTCTACTAGACATGGCTTGTAGACTCCCTACGACACGATCATGCTCTGATACCAAGTTTGTCATTCCCCAAATTCAAGAAGGCGCGGCTAACACTCGGTGCCACACTTGATCGAGCAAAGCAACAAAAATCGAACTAAATAACATTGGTGGACCGTTAAAGCCAAGCCAAACAAAATAAAATGCATGAAAACAAACTCGAATATAACAAAATATAATACAAGGCCAATCAGGTCATGACTGACTATCAGACCCACAACAGGTATCTATAAGCCTCTAAGATGAAAACTGCTAACCACAAGTCACGATAGGGACCCTACATAACCATTATCAATATAAAGCTAAAAAAATTTCTAGACTCAATAACTCCGAAAAGAATGGAGCATACCAATCATCAACTAAACTCTATCACACACAATTAGGACCACTGTCTACCTGATAACCTGTAGGTATGAGTGCAGCGCCCCAGACAATGGGGATGTTAGTACAAAAGAATGTACTAAATATGTAAGGCGACAGAATAACATAAACAATATGACTCAAAACTGAAAACACAATCTGAAGGAAGTCAAAATAGAAACAATACCCACATCCTAGCTACGACCTGCACAGACACAACATTATCCCAAAACTACATTACTGTTCCCTACTCCAGGCCCCACAACAACCATAACCTCAACCACACGTCACCTCCGAAACTCAAGTTACAACTAATCCCAATAATTATAATATAGGAATGCAATACAAGATGAACAACACAAATACATAGGCTCACCCTGCAGAACGAACTCACGCCTTACGGGAGAGCAATACATAAGAAAGATCATGCGAAAAAAATACTCATGCCTTACAGGTCCTCATAATGCCATGATCTCGACCATACGAAAAGGTCTCATGCCTTACAGGTCCTCGCAAAGCCACGAGCTCAACCATGCGGAAAGATCTCACACCTTATAGGTTTTCGCAAGCCCTCTAGGCAATCACAACCACAAAATGCGATAAAACATAATACAATATGTAGCACGTAATACAAAATAATACAAGCTTAATAAGCAGCCCCCAAGTACCCAAAAACCATCGTACCTCCTTCGTACCATAACCATAATATCACGATCAATCCGACAGTCACCATAATCTAATAACCATAACCATATTTACACCACCTCTTACTTTAAACTTAATACGAAATCGACGTCACCGGATATATGTTTTTAACAAGAATAATACCAATAATAATTTAGAGACATCTAACAATCCACTCTCTGATAGAACGTTAGATACGATGATTTCAAATCTTAAGAAATCATGCCTAAAAAATGAAAGGAAATAGCCTTTACATACCTAGAGTCCAAGCTCGAATAACTTGATGTAGATAATCGATTTCCTTTTCGTGATCAAATATATCACCAAAATAATTACCTTTCCCAGAACCTTTTAACAGTGATTATATATATATCATATTATATTAAAAGTAGGAAGCTCCAAAGTATAAAGTTAGATTATAATTTTGTCCTTTCACTACATTCTAATTTAATTAAATATTAATATTTTAATTACATAATGATAAAATTTGAAGTCCAAGAGTTGCATTTTAATTCTTTAGTTATGATTTAAAACTTAGTTATTACTATATGTTAGAAAACTCTTACATCTTCTCCTAATTATTGAGTTTGAATTTGTCTGCGTCTCTTCACACGCTGTCTTTCTCATAAACTCCACATAGATGTGAGCTTTATCCACATTTGCATTTTGCCCTTAACATGCACTTAACATTTGCATTTCATCATTTCATCTTCTTTATGTTTGAGTTTTATCTATTGGTCTAACCTTTTTCCATAGGTAAGAGGAGATATTTTAGAAGACCATTCCAAGAAATTGTGAAAAATTCAGGTACTAGATATATTGTTTGCTATGTTTGCTTGTTCTCAGTTTTCTTCTTTTCTTAATTTGTGTTTATTTATGAGTTATAGTATTTTATAATATAACTTTTACAACCTCCTTTTTTGTTAACTCTGTACTTCCTCTCCGCCATCTTCTTCCTCTCTGGTCCGATTATCAGTTTTGTCACCACGCACTATCATCGACAATAAGTGATTTAACAACTTAGAGTAGCTTATGTTAAACTTGTGAATTTAGTCGGTTATTCCCATGTTTCTTTATCTTGCAGTAAAAATTTGCTATTATATTTGTTTATTTTCAATCATACCAAACTGATTCATAGTTATGAATATATGTAACTCTCATTTTTATTTCTCAATTGTGTTTGTATTATTGTTATGTTGTGCTATTTTTCTTGACATGACAGTCTCAATTATATTTAGTGATTACTTATTCGTATAATAAAGCTAATTAATATTATATTGTCTTTGCCTTCATTACTCCATACGAAGACTGCCACAATATTTACCGAAATCAAAATCATAACTATTACTACTAGACTATCAAAAAGGGCAAAAGTAATATCAAAAAGGACAAAAGTAATTAACTTTTTTTTTGTTTGTTGTTGGATTTACTAAATTCCTATTATTATAAAATTGGTGACTATATCTTCAACTTCCCTGAGATCTTTTGAGTTTGGTAAACGCTAGATGACTGACTAGTGCATTCATTCTTTTTTACTTTATGATATCCTACAATGGCAGATAAATAGGAGGGAGTAATGCTAATTTAAAATAGTTACCATATAGTTTTTCATATGATAAGAAGTTAGAAGCCTATCAAAATTAGATGGTTTAAATTTTGAAGTTTAGATGACATCGACTCACCAATGCCTTTTCAAGCCGAGTTTTCGATTTTGACAGTTACATTTTATATTACTCATTACACATATGTTTAAATATAATCCTCATCGTTCTAATTGAACGATAATAACTTATGCAACACCATGACTATTTTGCAAATAGAGCTTCTAATTTTCACAATAACATTATTATTAACTCATAAGAAAAGGATTTTATATATATATATATATATATATATATCGTTATAACGACACTACACAATTTAGCACGGAATATACGTGCAACGCACGTATCCAGAACTAATATATATATATATATATATATATATATATATATATATATATATATATATAACATGATGATTCAAAGATCTACTTGCTGGAAATGATTTCTCAAAGTTGAACTATTATTCTAGTTGGAAAATGTTATTCTAGCAGATATATCAAAGTGCCAAAATTTGAGAGAATTTAAAAGTTTTAAAAAAGTAATGATATATATAGAATCATATTGCCGCAAATAGTTAATATATATCCTAAGTTATAACTACCAAATAAATGACACTACATATTTATAACAACATGTTGTACACTCCATTCCACTTCCACGTGGAAGTGGAGTGGCACCGCAAAATCAGTTTCATTCCATTATGTAGGTATTCGGGTATCATATAGGTTCGTGATAAAATATCTATAACTTTTTTAATATATCACAATTAATTAAAAATTATTTTGGATAAATCTTATCATATGTAATAATAATAATAATTTTTTGAACATAACTAGACTTACTATCTCTGTTAAAATATATACAATTTATAAAACTCTTATAAAATAAATATGTACACAAATATATCATAACTAAATAATTTTTCATAAATATTTAAGATATTTTAGAAAGACAATAAAATATCTTTTTTTCAAATTTCAATTTAAATCAAATGTTCCAAAATCAAGCACAGTGTTATAGTAAAACTCTCAAATTTAGGCTTTACGCCTTCGACGTGGGACAAAGAACAACTGTAAACACCTGGGGTGTTACATGCCTGCTTAAGTAATATTTGACCCTGGATCTACTTATTCGTATGTGTCTGCATATTTTGCTTCGGATTTTTACATGATGTGTGAATCTTTTGCTAGGCCTATTCACATTACTACCCCCATAGGTGATTCTTTAGTGGTGGATCGGGTGTACCGATTCTGTGTTGTGACTCTTTTGGGTTATGATACCTGGTAGACTTGATTATCCTTGATATGGTTGATTTTGATATTATTTTGGGTATGAATTGCCTCTCTCCACATTATGCTCTCGTGGATTGTCGAGCTATGACTGTTGCTTTGAAGATGCCGGGTATGCCGAGGTTAGAGTGGAAGGGTACTCGGGGTTCATATCCTAAGAGTGTTATTTCTTTCCTTCGTGCTCAACGGATGGTTGAGAAGGAGTGTCTTTCTTATTTGGCTTAAGTGCGTGATACTAGTGCCGACTCACCTTCTTTGGAGTCTATAAGGGTGGTGAGAAAGTTTCAGGGTGTGTTCCCTACGGACCTTCCAGGTATCCCTCCAGATAGGGACATTAATTTGGAGCCAGGCTCCAGGCTTATTTCCACCCTTCTTATAGGATTGCTCCGGCAGAATTGAAGGAATTGAAGGATCAGCTTCAAGACTTGTTAGGTAAAGGTTTCATAAGGCCTAGTGTTTCTCCTTGGGGTGCTTCAGTATTGTTTGTAAAGAAAAAAGATGGGTCTATGCGTAAAGCACGAATTAGGAGGATAAATAGAGTTAAAATCTATGGCACGATAAAGAACATGAAAGAAGGGAGGTTTCCTAAACTTTTCACACCCTCTCCCTCATAAGTGTGGCGCGCTTCACACCCATGAAAAAGACTCTGCTAAATGCGGCTTTTCAAATATCCTAGGACTCTTGAACCTAGTGCTCTGATAAAAAGTTTGTAATGACCCGAGTCTACACTCTAGATGAGACACGCTGCTTGAAACCAAAAGTTATCCAAAGCTAACCTTTGGCACTGGCATAATACTAAACACATGCCGTTTTAACAACTAAGCGGAAGCTTAGACATGGAAAATGAGAAGAACTAAAATTTATAACTGAGTTTATGAAAGTAAACAATTATGAGAAAACAACAACTACAACTGTCTGACTATGTCTGAAAGCCTCTACTACTAATAACAATGAGTTATTGGGACAAGACCCCCAACTAACTCTAAATAACTGAAATAAAGTCTGAAATACCAAGATAAATCTAAAACTCCAAAGTCCACGAATGATGTGGACTTACCACGCTGACTGGGAATTCTTCTAAGCTAACTAGCCACGAGTTTGAGAGCGGGCACATGAATCTACATCGTGATAGGATGCATCGCAAGAGAAAGTATGAGGTCAGTACTATTGAATATACTGAGCATGTGAGATTATGTTAATAACATTTAAAATCAAAAGGTAAGCATACATCGTGAAAATATAGCTAAATAACATTTAAGAATGCATAAGTCAAAGATGTACAACATAAGTCTTTTACTAAAATGAGTATAGAAGTATGTCTGAACTGTAAAACTGTGAGATCATGATATTTAAACATAAGTAAGAACTGATACTAGGGTGTATCTTACAACCGACATAAACCATGTGAACAAACATGAAGTCCAACGTCTAGCCCACATGGGGAAGGGATGCTCTATACCTTGCCATCATAATAGAACCTAAACTAGGGTGGATCAACCACACTAAGCCTCAAGGGCTAAAGATGACCTATAATGGCACGTAGTTCTAGGACTCAGGTTATCTGAAACCCTTATCCTCTCGGTGCTAAATACTACTCCCAAACTATATTAATATTTGCTCAAAGCTTGGCAAAATTGTTTGTCTGAAAATAAAGCATGACACTCAGTTCAAGTAACTGTTTTTACTAAATTCTGACACTGTGGAACTAGTCATGCTAAATATTTGAGTCAGTGATGCTAAACCTTAATAATTCATGTAAAATAATTATTCATGCATATAGACTAGAATGGGATTATACAAATCATGCTAAACTCTTAAAATAAGGATCATAGTGATATGGTAACTTGCTAGAACTGGAAAATCCATAATCAGAAACTATTGGGCGTAAACGCTAATTCTTGAAATCATGAATTCATAATCAAACTCTGAAGTTTTTGGAATGAGGGCGAAAGAAATCCTTACTGAATACTCACATACCTGATTGCTGAAGAATCTTGGACTAGAATTGGAGATTGAGATCTGAAGATGAACCCTAGGCTTTTGTTTCTTTGAGAGAACCTTTTTGCTTTTCTGAAACTTAATCATTGGAATGAGGGGGGGGGGGGTGATTGACTAATCTAATATAACCCCCTTTTTAGGACTTAACACGATATAGTATAGGACTTAAAAATGGGTAAAAGACTAAATTACACCCAATGAATGAATTAAAAGGTGCATGAATTAAGGGTTGCATGGGTGGGTCTATGGTTCGTCATTCAGATCTACGGACCTTGGATTGAACTGTATTTACACTCTGAGATTTTGATGGCATTATGAACTTTATGCACGGTTGACAACGATTGACCGTAAACCTAGTCTACAGATCGTTCTATCACCTATGGTTTGACCTTAAGAAATTGACTCTCCTCTGAAGGTGGTTCTACAGTTGACAGGATGGACCATCATTCATATTAACGAACCGTCAAGTCACCCGTAGAGACCTGGGAAGACTAATGAAAAGTTGTCCTTCTACGGGTCACCCCACGAACCATTCTTCTGAATGACAGTCCATGGACCGGACCGTGAACCCTAGAAAAATTCTAAATTTCTTCAAAGTGCTATGAATATGCCGGTTCACATTCTGAGGTGTTAAACAATTCCTTTACAATATCATTTCCAAGTCAATTGTTTTCATGTATCATGAGATGAATGGTCATGCATGAACACAAAATGAAAAGTAAGCCAAGTACAATAAATATGTCCAAAATCTCAGAATTATAACAAATCCATGAACACATGCTACGAGCCTCGATATAAAGCAAGGAATCTAAGTCCTTGTCACCCAATATAATATAAGCCTCAATTTAGACATCACAATGGTAATTGATTTCATTTACTACTCAAATCCACGAATTCACCCAATCCATAGCATATTTTACACGATAAGTCCCCACCTAAGTTAAGTCTGAAGAAAGTTAAGCTACAACCTACCTCGACGCCGACCAACAAGTCTTTACTCAATCACACTTGAGCTTTCCCTTTTCAAATAGCATCCGAATGCAAGCAATCTACCAAAAGTAGGTTTTATACATAAACACAAATCTAACAATACCCATATTGCTATAGTTTTAATTTGGGTCCATAAAGTAAATCCAAAAGTCAACCCTGATCCCACAAGGGCAAAACTAAAATTTTATTAGAAAATCAATTTATCCAAAGCTTAAGGAGTTTAAATATGAAATTTTATCGAAAATGGAGTTAAAATTGACCTTGAAATCATCAAAAACCATTTTGCACTTTACCGAAAAAACCCAAAATTCCAAGTTAAAAAACCAAAATTTGAAGGATGGAAAAATAGTGTAAGAAACTTACCTGATGATGAAATCTCAAAATTTCCTTTTTGATATTCCCCAAAAGGAATTTCAAAGATTCAAAATTGAGTTATTGGGTTTGGAGTTTGAAAAATAAAATTTAAAATATGTCCCGGTGATTTTGTGCATAGCGATCGCGGGCACCGCCTTACGATTGTGACCTTGACCAACCCGGGTCCATCACGTCCGTGATGACTCGGTCGTGTTCACGATGAACGATTTTGAACCCGACATGGACCCCTCAAAAGCCTTCTTTGCGATTGCGATCCACCCACCACAATCCCGATGCTGAAGGAATTCCTTTCCACGATCGCGACAAGGTCCTCGCGAATGCGAAGAAGGATTGTGGGTTTTACCAGCAGCTGAAACATGAGCAAAAATCTCTCAAACAAACCTCAGAATTCGTTCAGAACCCTGTGAATACAAATCAACTATGCTACTAGACTAAAATTGACATTCCAGACTTAATGGAATCGTCGGATCTCCAACTGAGGTCATTATCAATAAATATTGACCGAAGTCAACTTTAGGCCAAAGCTTCCAACTTTCCAATCAACTACCCAAAATGCATCTGAATGCATCAGGACCAGAACCAACAGTGCTACTAGCACAAAAATAGCATTCCAGAGCTAACGAAACTGACAGAATTCTCATACGAAATCTAAATCTTCAAATGTTGACCAAATTCAACTTTAAAACCTTCCAAAATGAAAAACTCACCTCAAACCCAATGAAACACCTTGGAAACCATGTCAACCACTCCTGCAGACCACAGATACCATATTACAACTACGGAGAGGGATAAAATGGTCAAAATTCATAAAAATCCAAAAATTACTATGAGAGTTGTTACATAAGGATCGGATCGCCATGAGTCCTAAGGTCGCGCATCAAACCGTTAAAAATACATATGATACATTCCTCGTGTGAAGAATCTGGTGCAGCTGATGTTTCTATTCAGAAACAGGCTTTAGCTCGTCGAGGTGTGATGTTAAACATAGAGCAGATTGCTCTTCCTCAATCTCCGATTGACGCAGCAGATCCTAAACAACTCAAAAATGAAACAAAATGTTGCATGGAATACTTGTAAAGAGTGTTCTTTTACTAATGATACTAATGAATTGGCTATGGCGAATTCTCATAAATTAATTAAAGGGCAATAAACATATTTAGATTCTGGCGCAATATGTGATAAAAATCAGCATGTAGCATCTTGTCAACTAAGGAAGTGCAACAGCAGGGGTTGATTCGTCGAGATGTAAATTTACATCAACTGTGTGTTTCTCCATCTAGCTAGACAGATTTGATCGAACATGAAGATGACAATATAGGAGCTTTGCCTTATCAGTCTGCTGCTAATGAAATTGAAAAAACAAGTAAAGATCAACAAGAGAATATGGTGATGGTAGAATCTTCAGGTAAGTACATCTCTAACCTACAAGGTGAGGACATCTACGAGGAAGAAAACAACTTGGCTCAGTGTTTTGTCAATGTAGCAAAAGAAGCTGACATCTCTCCTAGGCAAATGATCAAGAAAAATAAATCTCATGTAAGAAAAAAGAGCCCGGACAATATTCAACTTATGAAGGCTGGAAAGCAAGTTACTTAGTCCTTTTTAGCTCTTATTTTTTGCATGCTTATTAAATAGTAGAAGTCCATTACCACATTAGGATTGGTAAGGTAATGCTTAGCCTTTTTGCTTGTGCTTCTCTTTCTTGAGGATTTTATTTTTTTTTATTAATAAAAATCCGCTAGACACTCAGTCAAGTGGTATAAATTCTCTTTAAAATGGTAAAATAATCATATGGCCGTTTTGTTATTGGGAAGTGGACATTAATCGCCACATAAAATTTTACATTACATATCCCGCATTAAGTTACCGGTATTAGCTAATCAGTATAACTTTTAAATCAATATCTTTGTATTATATATCTATATAGGATGTGAGATTATATCCCATCTTCTGGTGTTTGGTTGGGATTATAATCCATATCTTTGTTCAGAACCAAATGACTCCTTCGCAAATCAGATAGTGTTTAATGAAACTTTTTAGTATTAAAAATAAGATTGGTACATGTACATAGTCTAAATGTTGGTTAAGATAGTCATATGAAAACTATTGAGAGATATGCCAAAGAAATTAACTTATTGCCTAAAAGTGAATGAAGTCATTTTTCTCCTTTTTGTGAAAAAGGTTTCCACAAAAAAGAAAAAAATTGACAACCTAACTTATTTTTTCAAGAAAATATTTTTCGTTATCAAATACACTCGTAAGCTCCTATAGATTTTAACATTAAACCTACATATATAGGTGGAACTAAGTGTCCAGTTTTTAGGAATAGCAAATTTTTCTGACGAATCAATATGATCTAATACAGTCCAACAGCTCTTTGTCGCAATTTTTTCATCAGCATACTCCAATGGTCATAGTGACCATCAAAACAAGGAATGGCAGCTTGCACAAAGTTTCTCTCTGAAGCCATAGATGAATGATAAATTTCTAGGCTAACTCTCCTCACATGTGTTTTTTTTTGCTGGAATAAACCTTGTTGTTGATACCAGTGGCGGAACCAATTTTTTTAAGGGGGTTCAAAATATGAATATGTATACATAAGAACTAGTCGAAGGGGGTTTAACCTTTACTATACATACATAAAAAATAATTTTAACCATATATAAATAGTGTAATTTTCCACCGAAGGGAGTTCGGATGAACCCCCAAAGCCTAAGGTGGCTCCGCCCCAAGTTGATACGACTGATAGAATATCGCAAAAAGAACAATGAAGAAAGCAAATAGAAATACAGAACAGACTTTTACAGAGACTTTTCTGCTACACATAAAAGCCATAAACCCACAACTGCTAGGACTAGGGCTGTTCAAAACCGAATTGTAACCAATAAGTCAATCGCAAAATTGGCTTATTGGTATTGAATTATCAAATTAATGATTGGTGAATGGATTAAAATTTTATAGTTGATGATTTATCGGTGCGTGAGTGGATTACTTAATTTCCTTAATGGATAAATCGTTAACCCATTGAGAATTATCATACTTATATTTTTACCCCTAATTATATTTTTTTACATATTATTAATCTTAAAGCACAATTTAATATTTCGTCACTCCTTAAAATTGATCAAACCAAAACAAGTCTTCTTGTACAAAAGCAGATGTGCAATAAAAGTTTTAAGGCTACATCTTCTTATGTTGTAATTTGTTGAGACTTATATTAAATTTTGTAATGATATGATTTGGTGATACTTTCACAACCCAACTACCGGGCCATGAGGGTACCTACTCTAAATACCTAGATAGGAGAACCCTTACCATCCGATCCAACAAGTAATGCATAAATAAACCATACAGGAAGAAAGTAACCCTTTTTAAACAAGAAAAACCTTTACAAAATTCAGAACCGTAAAACCATTTACAACTTGAAAATAACCCTCCCTAGGAACTAGTCTAAACATGTACAAGAGCTACTACAGGAGAAACACAAGTAATGAAAAGAATACATAGCTCCCACCATGGAAACAAAGATTAGAAGCTCCTGGAGATCGCCATCGTCCTATACATAAGAACATCACTGATCCTACAACCAGACTATACCCCAAAAAGATATAGGAAGAGTAGTATCAATACAAATAACACGTACTGGTAGACATCATCGATCGATATGAATCCACCGCATACCATCATATAAGAAATCAAGAGAAAATATACAAAAAGTTACAGTAATCCCATCTTTCCTCATCCATCTCTACCTTTGTTCTATTACCCCTACAGCCCTGCACGCTTCGCTCCCAAGCCTTCCTACCCTGATCCACTGCCAACTCCACAGCTGGGAGACTCTGTACCATCCCATCCTAGTCCAACATAACACCTAGGACCTTCCCACATTCACTTTTAACACTAGGACCTCTTGGGCCACACTTAACTCTAAGACTTCCCAAGTCACTCTTAACACTAGACTTCCCAAGTCACGCCTTACACTAGACTTTCCAAGTCACCCATCTTACCAACCACTATAAGAACCTCAGTGATTCCAGTCTCAACAATCAGGTTTACTATCCATCCCTGCTAGCCATCTGAGAGGCAATCTACAAAACCTTAATTTACCATCCTGACTTAAGCTAGGATCCTAAGTCAAACACCTTGACCCTAGACGTTAGCCAAACAACGACAGACTACCGGTGAGTTCTGCGTATTCAACCTTCAAGGTTCCTTACCCTTGATATCCCATCGGCTCAAGCACTCATAAAATACTAGCCTAGTTTTACTAACCAGTCAAACCTGACTCCCTAGGACCCCAGTTCCTCCAATCTCACCCATCTTGGACCCGTCAAGCCATACGCCTCACCACCTCTAGTCCTAAGCCAAACTATCCCAGACATCACCGCTTGCCGGCCTGTCACTCTTATCAAATTAGAATTGCAAATGTATGCTATTGACAAAATATTACCAGACCATATGAACAGCCAAGTCTATATGACTATCAACAAGACCCCCAATCAACTACCGTACTAAACAACCATAAGTCATGCCCATATATTCAAGTAACTAGACCACCTAATATTGGGTCACAGCTTGCAAGTTACCCGGACCTCCCAAGGATCCCTAGGACATCATCTATGCCATTTAACATACGACCCCGATTTACAGAAGAAACCACCTTATCACTTAAGCACACCAACCCGACCCTCAAAGACTAATATATATGTCAGGTAATAATAAATCCTGGCCCTCTCAGGAACTCAACATGTAAAGAACAATAAGTAGACCCATACTGAGTAAAGTAGTACAACATGTAATAACAACCGGTAGTATAACTTCAGACTCTTAGTCTACCTTCTAACTCATCATTCACAGGGAACAGGTTCAACAATCATTTAACAACAAACAATAAACATGAAATTTACACTTTTTCATTTCCTGGACCCATCAAGGATCCCTAGATCAACACCTAAGTGTTAACATGCGATGTCCGATCCACCCCGGGACCATCCTCTCAAGGACCAATATAATCAATCACAAATTCAACAATCAACCTGGTCCACTCATGGAATCATCGACAAACACAGTCAAAATGCATAATTAAACCCGTACCAGGTGTGGTACCCAAGACAACCAATATAGAACCTGTACCAGGAATGGTACCTGAGCCAACCATTAGTAGCTCATACCAGGTATGGTACCCGAGCCAACCATTAGTATCCCATACTAGGCGTGGTACCCGAGCCAACCGAATGTCACAGAAATCCAACAATCAATAATTAAATAAACAGAAACACACTTGTATATCAACAAACAACAAAACCAAGTCCATTTCACATAATTGACACTCGGATACTTAGACATTCATAACTTCATTCCCTAAGCATGCAAGCACATACATCACTAAGCTAAAGTCACATGTACACACATTGCATTTAGAAAGACAATAACCATCACCTACCCGGCACCATGGTTCATAACCTCAACCTTGATAACCTTTCCAGAGACTAATTCCTGGTTTTACCCTATAGACATAGATAGTCGTTTACACCCGGACCCTTATTTAAGGACAACATAATTCAAGGAAAACATTCCCTAACATTTAGGCTCCAACTCTTCCTATTCCTCCCATTCTCTGTAATTGAATTATTCCCGAAAATCGACTATAATCAGCCACTTATTTTATTCATAACATTTCCATTTTCCTGAACCTACCCAATAATCTAGTTCCCTAGAATTTAACATCACGCAATACAATACACAAGAATTGGATCGAAAGCCCACGACATTATCATTCCTTCATAAATTAGGCAACCCAAATACCACATTATTCCTCCAGACTCCATGCCTGAAGGCCTAGGCATGAATCCTCCCGTTATTCTACACGATAATATATAGGAAAATTTGAGTCAAGCTACTCTATTAAACCTAGTCTGCCTGGATGCCAAGCAACCACTGCAGAGGTCTGAACAATAAAATTTGGCTCCATGAATGCGATTGCTGATGGAGGACGGATCCAGAATCCATGGTTTTTTGCCCTTCCATAGCCAAAATCTCCCATCCCTATGAATCCCAAGCTTTGGAGCAGCCTAGGAGGATTTTTGGAGCAACCCTCATCTATTTTTAACTGAAGAAGAGAGAATAGGATTATAAAACCCATTTCTAGGCTTTCTGGTCCCATCATTCCGCTATAGCATCCTTCCGGCCGCTACTGCGGTACCTCTATAGTGCCCTAATTCCCGCTACAGCGGCCTCAGATTTTCAGTACAGACAGTCTTCAGTAAAACAGTCATAACTTTTTACTCGGGAAGAGGATTAACGAATGGTTAGTGGCATTGGAAAGAGGACTCAGAGATCTTTAATTTGGAGGGTATCGGGACCCCTAAATATTTATATTATAAGAGGAATGATAGTTTGAAGTTGATCCTAGTATGAACTTAGCCCCAAACTAAATTGGTAAGGAAACTTTCAACTTAACTTTGTGCTAGGAGTATTGTATGACCTTAGTACATACCAAATGTACTCTCATACTAAAGAATTAATCCTAACGCTTATTATAAATGAGAGACACCTGCCTTGACCGCAAATATTTTCAGTAATGATGGAACAAGTCAGTACAATAGATACCAATTTACCTATTGTTCGTCCCCGAACGATATCTAAGGAAGAAGGAAAATAATGAGCCAGCCCCTTGAACCTTAACGCTCTACCATGACAGCGTAAATACAGCCTTACGTGAACCACCAAAACTTTCAAATCCCCCAGGTGTACCCAACTCAACTGAAATTAACTTCGATCCCTTTCCGCCAAGGAATTCTCTCTCCTCCTCTAGTGCCCAAGAAAACTGGGGTCTCGTCAAAATACCAGAGTGAAAGAATTTCAAACATAACGAACCCAAAACATAATTCCATGCTGTGAGGAACCAAAACCCACTGTGACGACCCAGTCCGCTATAGAAGCCTCACTATAGTGGCACCGCGGTAGCACCTCGCCTCTCGCTATAGCGGTATAGGAAAGGAAGTAACTCTGAACAGTCTCAGTTTGGTCAATTTTACAACACAACACCCAGATTTTGACCTCCCCAACTAACTTCTTTATGTTAAACACAATACCCAGAGTTCTACTAACCCGAACTCCATTCCAAAAAGTCCTACAGGTTCCTTATACCCTTAGCTTATATCAAATCAAGATAAACTTTACTAGACGTACCCAATCCATTTCCGAATTTTCCTAGACCATATCTTGCTCAGATTTTGTCCAATACTAGCCTAGCCTTAAAATTCTAACTCCCAACCCGAGAAAAATCTTAACCTAGGCAATTACACCCTAAACTATGATATACAACACATAACATCACCAAACAATACACTGTGTTTTCCCTTTGGGACATCTACCTTATGACCCCTTTCACCCTTCCATGCTCAACACATAAGAATAGACCATCTAGAGTATAACCACTAACCGATACACCACTATGGGTTTCATTAATGCATAGATTATCCACCACAATTTACATTGGTCTATTTTACCCTTATCAAACAATCGTTTATAATCAACCCACTTTTTAGTTATCACTCTAGGTCAAGCTATACTTATTTAGCCTCGCAACTAGCTTATAATTAGTCAAATTACTGACTCAACATGTCTCAATCACTCAAGGAAAAATAACAATCAAGTAATACCATATCTACCCATTTATTTTATCGCACATGGATGTTAATCCTTATAATTCATGCACTAGCTCAAAGCTCAACTAGCGATTTAAAATAACCCAAAAACAAAAAAAACCGAGGAAAATAGGACAGGGATCCTACCCTGCCCAACCCGCTATAGCGGCTAGCACACCGCTATGGCATCCCCCAACAGTAGCAATCCAAAAATTTACCATTTTCTACAAAATTCCCTCATTCCCCTTCCCTATCTTCAACATTAACTTATAAAATTGCGTTATGGTCTTAAATATAACCTCAAGACCAACCCCAACTATGCATAATTGACAATGTAGCACCACATTATCATAAAATTAGTTACAAAATGTAATAACTGGGTTCGTCATTACGAGTAAACTTTTTGTGCCAAGTTTCGAGTTAAAAAACTTTTGGGGTTGGGAGTTGGAAATTCTGCGATAGGCTAGTCTCGAAAGGTTTCTGAGCAAGGTATGATCTAGGAAAATATGAGTAAGGATTGGGTAATGTGTCATATAGTGAGCTAGTTTTTCCATTAGCTAAGACATAGAGGAGTCTGGAGGACTTTTCAGAAGTGAATTCGGGTATGTAGAACTCCTGGTATCGAGGTTGACATGAAGGGGTTGCTCCAGAACATCAGGATTTAAGGTTTGTTGTGAAATAGGCACTTCTGGGAGATTTTAATACTTTTTATCCCGTGTCAACCGCCATGGAGGTTGACACAGCATGGTAGCGACCACTGCTATAGCGGAATAATTTTTGCTATAGCGGAAGTTAACTTTGGTCAACAGTGCCATAGCGATCGGTTGCGCTATAGCGGCGATGCTATAGTGGTGTACGGACCGCTCTAGCAGAGTGAGTCAGGATTTAATGCAGAAACTTCCCCAAAATGTTCAGTTTTCATCAAGAACATTTTAGAGAAGGGCAAGGGCAATTTTGGGCGAACCTTGCTCGTTTTCCGTCATTTTTCATCCCAAAGGTAAGGTTTCTACTCCCATAACTTAGTACTATCTTTCCTACATTGTAGAATTGCTAGTTTGGACTTGGGGGGAAGGTTTGGATTGACCTAAGAATGGTAGAATCTGAGGAAAAAGAATATTCTTGGGCGTAAAAGTTCTTGGGTCTTGAATATTCCTGTTGGGATATGATTAATTAGCCATAATTCTCTAAATGTATCCATAAAAGTGATAGACTTAGGTGAATTGATGGTGGAAAATCTAGGGAATGGGTGGAATGATCATAATTTGGCCTAGGGATTGGATTTTGCATAATCTGGGTAATTAGTACGCCATGTGGACTGATTTTAGTATCTTGTAATTATTTTTAAACCAAGAACAAGCACAGTCTTTGAAATACGGGAAGGCTCCGATCTAGTAGAGCTTTTGTGTAATTCGAGGTAGGTGATGGTTATTGTTTCCCAATATGCAATATGTGTTCATGTACTATCGCTTAGTATTGTGTGAGTTTGCATGCTTAGGGAATGAGATTATGAATGTCTACTTATCCGATTATCAGTCTTGTGAAATGAACCTATTTTGGTGATTGTCGGTTTACAAGTATGCTTTTCTTCATTGTTTATTGATTGATTGGATTTTTTTGTGACATTCGATTGGATCGAGTACCATGCCTGGTACAGGTTACATATCGGTTTTATCGGGTACCACACCTGGTACAGGTTACATATTAGTTGGCTTGGGTACCATGCCTGGTACGAGAATAATATCGGTTGGCTCGGGTACCACACCTGGTACGAGTTCTATATATCGGTTGACTCGGGTACCATGCCTGGTATGGGTTTGATTTACTTGCATTGATTGTACTCTTTCGATGGTCCTATGACTGGACCGGGTTGTATTCTTGAATTGTGATTTCTGCATATGGTCCATGAGAGGCCAAGTGATTATATTTATATATGAGGTTGGTCTTGGTGTAGACCGGGATAGTATGTTGAAAGCATAGGTGGGGACCTAGGGATCCTTGGTGGGTCTGGGTTGTGTAAAAAGGACATATGCTTATTGTCACTGGTTTATCATTGGTTGTTAATTGGTACATGTGGTCGATAAGTTAAGGAAGGGACTTGTAGTCTAGTTATATTGTTGACTTGTTACATGTTTACTTTGTTTTACTCAACTTTGGTTTACTGTTCATATCATGTTTATCGGAGCTGGACGATGATCCTACCATTACACGGTGGTTGTGTACTAATTCTGCACTTGCCTTTCTTTTTGTAAGTACAGGACATCTTCTGGCGGCTGACACGCGACCTCACTTGTAGTCCCAGCATATTCAGATCTCAAGAGTGAGCTACTTCGATCGAGCTAACTTGTCTTCTTTATTTAGTTGTAGCCCAATTATTTTGGGCTTGAACTCGCATTTTGATTTTGGGGTTGCATCTCCGTACTCTAGACTATTGGTAGAATGTTTAGGTACGGTGACTTTTAGGTTCTAGGGAGGTTTACCACAAATTCTTACTTTTTTGTGTTTTGAGATTATGAATGTTAGTTCTTTTATGCAAACTGATTTTGAGCTGTTAGATTCCACTAAGTGTTGGGTTGTTAACTAGTTCGCTCTTCCGGGGGTTGGGTGGGTGCCACTCACGGCGGGTTGAATTGTGACAAAAATGGTATCAGAGCCCTAGGTTCATTGATCTCGTCATACCAAAACGAGTCTAGTGGAGTCTTGCAAAATGGTATGGATACATCTGTACTTTTCTTCGAGAGGCTATAGGACTTTAGGAAAACTATCTCCTCTTTCTTCTTTCATGCTATAACTTAATTTCAATTGGTATCTGGTGATAAAAATTGGTATCTAACTTCTTTCACTCATTGTCCGTAGATGGTTAATATCAGGAATAATGGAGTGAGAGCAGCGGTCCCAGTAGCGGGCCCAGCTGTCAGAGGTAGAGGAAGGGGCAGGGGCAGGGGCTTAGGTAGAGCAACACCCACTAAGAGTGGAGATCAAGCAGCTGCAGGAGCATGAGAAGCGACCCCTCCCCCATCCCAGGATCCAGTTGAGGAGAAAGTTGAGGTTGTCATTGAAGAGGGCGCAGGTCAGGTGGAGGAGGCACCAACTAGAGGTGCAGGCCTTCCTCCTATCATGCTCGAAGCATTTCAGCAAATGTGGAGCTTCCTTAGTAGACTGGTTGGTGCGGGAGCCACCCCCAAGGGTAATGTAGATCAAGTTTCGGGCACCTTACCAGCAATCACAACGGCTCCTAGGATGGATACGGCATCATATACTAATGAGTTTTTCCATCTAATGTAAGGATCGGTTATGACAGGGAATGAGCACGAGATGCTGACTAAGTTTTTAAAGCTGAAACCTCCTACGTTTCAGGGTAATGAGAAGGAAGATGCTTATGAAATTATCTTGGAATGTTATGAGAGGCTGCACAAGCTGGGCATTGTGCAATAACATGGGGTTGAATTCATCACTTTTCAGTTGTAGGGTGATGCTAAGCAATGGTAGAGGTCTCATGTGGAATGTTGGTCATCTGTTTTGCCTCCATTGACTTAGATAAAGTTTCATGCTCTCTTCTTAGAGAAGTATGTGCCTCGTACCTTGAGGGATCACAAAAAAGATGAGTTCCTGGCTCTAAAATAGGGTGGCATGTCGGTCTTAGCTTACGAGGCCAAGTTTCATGCCTTGTCCCATTTTTCTACTCAATTGTTGGGCACCGAAGAAGAGAGGATTTGGTTGTTTGTGAAAGGTTTGAATACTGAATTGCAAGTGTTGTCCGTGCACATGACTTCTGCAGGGAAGAGCTTCAATAAGGTCATAGACTATGTAAAGAAGTTAGAAGGGGTCAGACAGGTTGTGCAGGCTAAGGTGTTGGCCAAGAAGTCCAGGAAAGATAGAAATTTCAGTGGTTTGTATTCTAGGGGCCACAATCAGCAAGTGTATTCTGCCCATCCTATTCAATCCTCCTTGCCAGCTATTACAGGTGATCTTCCGAGAGCTAGTCAACAGTTTTCAACTCCTAAAGGCTAGGGAGCTTCTTATACATCTACCAACAGGCCTACTCTGGATCGCAGGTGTTTCTATTTTGGTGATTTGGGTCACTTTAAGAGGGAGTTCCCTCGCAGACAGATGGGTAATCAAACTCAGCAGCAGTCTAAGGTTGTGGTTCCAGCAGGTAGAGGTGGCTATGCTAGAGGTTGTCCACAGGGTGGGCGAGGTAACTTTCAGGGAGGCCGGGGAGACAGAGGTAATGGTGGCATGGGCAGGGATGTGGCATAGCCAGCTAAGGAAGTTGCTCGAATTGATGACCGAGCTCACTATTATGCTTTTCCAGGGAAGTCTAAGGCTGAGGCATCATACATGGTGATCACATGTACAATTCTAGTTTGTGATAGGATGGCTTCTATACTTTTTGACCCAGGTTCTACCTACTCTTATGTTTCTGTGAAATTTTCTTTGGGTATGGATTTGATTTATGATGTCCTTGATTCCCCTATCCATTTTTCTACCCCAGTTGGAGAGTCTGTGATAGTGACTCATGTTTATCATACTTTTCCTGTGGTGTTTGTGGAGTTACAAACTTGGGTGGATTTGGTTATTCTTTACATGCTGGATTTTGATGTTATATTGGGTATGACATGGTTGTATCCTTATCATGCAGTATTGAATTGTAATACTAAGACTGTGACTCTAGAGATTCTGGGTAAGGATAGATTAGAGTGGGAAGGTGTGTACAAGCCTAAGCCGGCTAAGATCATATCATTTGTCCTGGCTAGGAAGCTAGTGGGGAGAGGTTGTTTTGCCTTCTTGGCTCATCTCCGGGATGATAGTGTAGAGTCCCCATCAATTGAGTCAGTTCCATTTGTTTTGGAATTTTAAGAGGTGTTTCCGGTGGACCTGCCTGTTATGCATCCAGATAGAGATATCAATTTTTGTATTGATTTGGAGCCGAGAACTCACCCAATTTCCATTCCACTATATCGTATGGCTCTGACAGAATTGAGGGAACTTAAGATTCAGCTTCAGAAACTCTTAGATAAGGGTTTTATCCTTTCCAGTGCTTCACCCAGGGGTACTACGGTATTGTTTGTGAAAAAGAAGCATGGTAGTATGCGGATGTGCATAGACTACAGGCAATTGAACAAGGTTACCATCCGGAACAAGTACCCTTTACCCCGTATAGATGATCTCTTTGACCAGCTACAGGGTGCGTCTGTGTTTTTGAAAATTGACTTAAGGTCAGGGTACCATCAGTTAAAGATTAGGCCTGAGGACATCCTTAAGACTGCTTTTCAGACTCGGTATGGGTATTACGAGTTCCTAGTAATGTTGTTTGGGTTGACCAATGCGCCGGCAACATTCATGAGTTTGATGAAAGGGGTATTCAAATCTTATCTGGATTCATTCGTCATTGTGTTTATAGATGACATCTTGATCTACTCCAAGAATAGGGAGGAGCATGCTGAGCATCTCCACATGGTGTTGAACATTTTGACGCACCAGAAGCTTTATGCAAAATTTCCTAAGTGTGAATTTGGGTTGACTTCAGTCGCTTTCCTTGGGCATGTAATGTCAGAAAAAAGGAGTGATGGTGGATCCCCGGAAAATTGAGGCAGTTAAGAGTTGGGTCCGACCTAGCTCTGTGACTGAGGTGAAGAGTTTTGTGGGGCTTACAGGCTACTACCATAGATTTGTCAAGGATTTTGCGTCCATCGCTACTCACTTGATGAGGTTGACTCAGAAGGAGTTACCATTTATATGGTCCGACAAGTGTGAGGAGAGTTTCCAAAAGCTCAAGACACTTCTTACCACAACTCCCATCCTATCGTTGCCGGTTGAATGTAAGGATTTCATTGTATATTGTGATGCTTCACATTCGAGTTTGGGTGGTGTGTTAATGTAGGACAGGAATGTTATAGCATATGCCTCTAGGCAATTGAAGGCTCATGAGAAAAATTATCCAACCCATGACTTGGAGTTGGCAGCGGTGGTTTTTGCACTTAAGATTTGGAGACACTATCTCTATGGTGTCAAGTGTGAAGTGTTCACCGATAATCGAAGTCTGCAACATGTATTTATTCAGAAGGACTTGAATCTGAGGCAGAGAAGGTGGATGGAGTTATTGAAGGATTATGATGTGACCATTCAGTACCACCCAGGTAAGGCTAATATGGTGGCAGACGCATTGAGAAAGAAGACCATTAGAATGGGAAGTTTGGCTTGTTTGGGGGTGTCCAAACGACCATTCGCAAAAGAGATTCGGGCTTTAGAATCTAAGTTCATACGACTGGGCATCTCAGAACAGGGTGGGGTATTGGCCAGTATTGAGGTCAAATCCACATTCATAGAAGAGATATAGGCCAAGCAATTTCAAGATGCACAGTTGAACAAGCTTCAGAGCAAGGTAATATCCGAAGAGTCCAGGGATGCCACGTTGGACTCTGGCAGGGGATGAATTTCAGAGGGAGGATTTGTGTTCCTCAGATCGATGACATAATTAATAAGGTGTTGGTAGAAGCTCATGGTTCGCATTATTTGATTCATCCGGGTATAACCAAGATGTACAGGGATTTGAGGCAACTTTACTGGGGGCCTGGGATGAAAAGGGACATAGCTGATTTCATGTCCAAGTGTCAGAATTGTCAGCAGGTCAAGTATGAGCACCAAAGTCCTGCAGGACTACTTCTGAGAATGCCCATTCCCGAGTGGAAGAGGGAAATGATAGCCATGGATTTCGTGGTGGTACTTCCCAAGACTTTGCGAAAGTATGACTCTATTTGGGTCATTGTGGACAGGCTGGCCAAGTCATCCCATTTCATTCCAGTCAAAGTGGACTATAATTCATAGCAGTTGGTTAAGATCTATGTTAAGGAAATCGTGAGACCGCATGGGGTACCACCGTCCATCATTTCAGACAGGGGTATGCAGTTTACCTCTAATTTCTGGGGTAAGTTAAATGAACAATTGGGCACTCAACTCACTTTCAGCACAACATTCCATCCTCAGACAGACGTTCAATCGGAGAGGACAATCCATGTGTTGGAAGATATGTTGAGAGTATGTGTGATTGACTTTGGGGGTCATTGGGACTAGTTTCTACCGTTGTGTGAGTTCTCATATAACAATATCTACCACTCCAGTATCGATATAGCAACATTTGAGGCTATGTATAGGAGGGGATGTAGATCAGCCATAGGGTGGTTTGAGGAATGTGATGTGAAGCCTCTGGGCGTAGACTTGGCAAGGGAAGCGCAGGAAAAAGTAAAGGGCATTCATACCAAGTTGCTAGCAGCCCAGAGCAGGTAGAAGGAGTATGCGTATTGCAAGGTAAGAGACATGGACTTCCAGGTTGGTGAGCAGGTATTATTGAAAGTTTCACCAATGAAGGGGGTTATGCATTTCAGTAAGAAGGGCAAGCTCAGCCCCAGGTTTATCAGTAAATTCAAGGTCCTTGAGATTGTAGGGACAATGGCTTACAGGTTAGAGCTGTCGCCTAGTTTGTCAGGAGTCCATCTAGTCTTCCATGTATCCATGTTGAAGTGATACCATAGGGATGAGGAATACATTATTAAATGGGATGAGATATTACTAAACAAGGATCTTCTGTAAGAAGAGGAACCGATTGCGATTCTTGATCGGGATGTCCAGAAGTTGAGGACAAAGGAGATCAAATATGTGAAGGTTCAATAGAAGCATCGTATGGTTGAGGAAGACACTGGGCAAACCAAGAGGGACATGCGGGACAAGTACCCTCACTTGTTTGAGGATTCAGGTACTACGCCTTTCCCTCTTTTATTTTGTCTTTTTGGGTTTGATCGTTCAGCAATAAATGATGGATAAATTGGTATCTGTTGTAACGACCATGTTCATTGTTATGGGTAAACTTTTCATGCCAAGTTTTGAGTTAGAAAACTTCCGTGTTTGGGAGTTAAAAATTCTGGGCTAGGCTAGTCTCAAACGGTTTCTGAGCAAGGTATGGTCTAGGGAAATCTGGGTAAGGATTGGGTAATGTGTCTTTTGGTGAGCTATTTTTTATATTTTCTAAGATATAGAGGAGTCTGGGAGACTTTTCTGAAGTGAATTCGGGTAGGTAGAACTCCCGATATCGAGGTTGACGTGAAGGAGTTGCTCCGAAACGTCAGGATTTAAGGTTGTCACACCCCTTTTCCGATGGGAGAACAGAAGAAGAGTTTTTACAACTAAAGTGACTATTTTTAATAGGGATTAATTTATTTACAGAGACGCCACTTGGAATTGAGTTTCGATGGTGTTCCAAGTCACCTCTTTGAATCCCTAATCAAAATGAAATGACTCTTATTTTGGTTTGCGAAAATAAAAGACCGGTTAAGGAATTTTGTTGACCGAGGGGAAGGTATGACGTACCCCTCGAGTCCCCTGGTTCTACCATGGTCACTTTTTGTCATGAACCAGGCCGTCATGAGTGGCACCCACCCAACCCCCGGATAAGCAAACCATTAGAGTCCAACTCTTAGCCTAGCCTATCAGCTTAAAACCAGTGCAGTAATGTAATCTAACATTCAGTCATAAGTAAAACCAACTCTATAAATAAAATAAACTGCGGAAATCCCTCCCTAGAATCTGAAAGTCATCGTACCAAAAACATCTACCAAAAACTAGAGTACGGGGATACAACTCTAAATATTGAAATAATTTGAACCCGAACAAATGAGGTACAACTCAACTAGATTGACACCAAGGAAGCTCGGTCGAATAGGTCACCCTTGATATCTCAAAAAGTCAGGTCTACAAGTGAGGACGTGCATCAACCGCCAGAAGATTTCTTGTACTCACAAAAAGATAAGCAAGTGCAGTATCAGTACGCAACCACCGTGTACTGGTAGGATCATCAGCCAATTTCAAATAAACAATGTATGAGCAGCACAAAAATCAAGTAAGAGTACAGGAAAACACATAGGCAAGTCAACATGTATTCCTAGACTACAAGTCTCTACATAACTTGTCCCACATGTAAACCACTTCACAGTTATGATCATTAATCAACAACAATAACAGTCATATCATGCTATATATCCCAGACCCACCCTGGATCCCTTTTAGACTACACCTAAGTGCCAGACATACCACCCGGTCTACACCAAGACCAAAACTCATAAAGCAATTCAATTAATCCCGGCCTCTCAAGAACAAAAATACACAACCACAATTCAAGTTCACAACCCGGTCCACTCAGGGAACCATTAAATAAGGATGCAATCAACACAATAAAGTAAACCCGTACCAGGTGTGGTACCCGATCCAACCATTAGTATTATTCCGTATCAGGCATGGTACCCATTCCAACCATTTGTATTATTCCGTATCAGGCATGGTACCCGATCCAACCGTTAGTATATTTCGTACTAGGCGTGGTACTCGAGCCAATCGTTAGTATTATCCCGTACCAGGAATGGTACCCGAGCCAACCAAAAGTCAAACAATCCACAGTCACAAAAATAAATAATCAACTTGTAAACCAACAAGCACAATACAACATTCAATTTACCAGACTGCTAAACAGGACTATTAGACATTTCTAATCATTCCCTAAGAAATGCATTTCATACAAATACTTAGATAAGAGTACTTAAACACACAAAGCATACATGAAGCAAAGCATCACCTACCTCGAAATGATCCAAAGCTCTACTCATCCGAAGCTTTCCCATTTTCTGAAGTTCTTGCCAGTTCTTGGTCTAAAACAATGCACAATAACCAAGAATCAATCTTTATGGTCTAAATTTGACCCGGATTATGCAAAATTCCAAACCCCAGACCACCCATGATCATCCCACCCCTTTTTTTGGGCTTTCACACCATTAGTTCACTGAGTTCTAACGTTCTCATGGAAACAATTAGGAATTAAGGTCACATATCATAAAGTAGTGGATTTAACAACACCCAAGAACTTCTACACTTTGAATCCTCTTCTTTTCCCGGATTCTACCATCCCTAAGTCATTCCAAATCCTTCCCCAAGTCCACTCCTAACAATTATACCACATAGAAAAAGTAGTACGGAGTTCGGGGAGTAAACCTTACCTTTGGGAGGAAAAACGATGAAGAATGGAGGTAATTCCCCTGAAATTTCCCTAGCCCTTCTCCCAAATAAACTTGTGAAAACTGAATGTTTTTGGAGAATGTTTCTACATTAAATCCCATCACTCTCTGCTATAGCGGTCCATCCCGCTATAACGGTACCGCCGTAGCAGAGTCAACCGCTATGGCGGAGGTTGACCAACTTGACTTTCGCTATAGCGGTAATTTTTCCACTATAGCGGAGGTCCCCGTGGCAGAGCGGTAGCGCTTGTCATGGATAGAATGTCAAGAATTCTCCAAATTGGTCCATTCTACAACACACTTACTTTCCTCGATGTTTCAGAATAACCCCTTCATGTCAACCTCGATTCTGGGAGTTCTACTTACCCAAATTTGATTTCGAAAAGTCCCTCGGACTCCCATATGTCTTAGCTACACGGAAAAATAGCTCAAGCCAAGACATCTAACCCAATCCTTACCTGGATTATCCTAGACCATACCTTGCTCTAAATCTGGCCGAGACTAGTCTAGCTCAAAATTTCAAACTCCCAAATCCGAAGTTTTCTAACTCTGAAACTTGGCACGAATAGTTTAACCATAACGATGAACCTGGTCGTTAGAATAGATACCAATTTACCCATCGTTCATCCCCGAATGATCAAATCCAAAATTATAGAAGTTAAAGAAGGACAGTGTTGTACCTAAATTCTCAAACAGGTGAGGGTACTTGTCCCGCATGTCCTTCTCAGTTTCCCAAGTGGCTTCCTCAACCGGATGATGCTTCCATTGAACCTTTACCATACTAATCACCCTTGTCCTCAATTTCTGAACATCCCGAGCAAGGATCAAAAGTGGTTCCTCTTCATAGTGAAGGTCCTTATCGAAAAATATCTCATCCCACTTGATGATGTAGTCTCCATCCCCATGGTATCTCTTAAGCATGGATACATGAAATACCAGATGGACACCGGTCAAACTACGCGGCAGTGCTAACTTTTAAACCACTGGCCCCACAATTTCAAGAACCTCAAACGGACCGATAAACTGAGGGTTGAGCTTGCCCTTTTTAACAATACGCATAAATCCCTTCATTGGTGATACCTTCAGCAGTACCTGCTCACCAACCTGAAATTCCATGTCCCGGACCTTGCGATCCGCATATTCCTTCTGCCTGCTTTGGGCAGCTAGCAACTTGTTCTGAATACCCCTCACCTTCTCTTGCGCTTCCCTCACCAAGTCTACTCCTAAAGGCTTTACATCGCCTTCTTCAAACCACCCAATCGGTGATCTACAAACTCTCCCATACAATGACTTGAATGGTGCCATGTCAATACTGGAGTGGTAGCTATTATTGTACGATAATTTGCACAATGGTATAAACTGGTCCTACAGACTCTCGAAGTCCATCACACATGCTCTCAGCTGTCCTCCAACACCTGGATCGTCCTCTTTGACTGACCATCAATATGAGGATGAAACGTTGTACTAAAGGTGAGTTGAGTGCCCAACTCCTCATGCAACTTGCCCCAAAACTTGGAGGTAAACTGTGTACCCCTATCTAAAATAATGGACAGTGGTACTCCATGCAACCTCATAATATCCTTCACGTAGATCTTAGCCAATTGCTGCGAATTATAATCTACCCTGATCAGAATAAAATGAGTGGACTTGGTCAGCCTGTCAACGATGACCCAAATTGAGTCATACTTCCCCAACATCTTGGGAAAACCTACCACGAAATCCATAGCTATCCTTTCCCACTTCCACTCTGGAATGGGGATTCTTTGAAGTAGTCCTGAAGGTCTCTGATGCTCATACCTTACCTACTGGCAGTTTTGACAATTGGACAAAAAATCAACTATGTCCCTTTTCATCCCGGGCCACCAGTAATGCTGCCTAAAATTTCTGTACATTTTAGTCACACCCGTATAAATTGAGTACCGCGAACCATGAGCCTCTGCTAAGATGTACTTAATCATATCATCAGCCCGAGCAACACAAATCCTTCCTCAAAAATTTAGTACTACACCAGAGTTTAACGCAACATCCCTGGACTCCCCGGATATTACCTTACCTCGAAGCTTACTCAGTTTCAGATCCTGAAACTGCTTGGCCTTTATCTCCTCTATGAAAGTTGCTCTAACCTCAATACTGGCCAACACCCCACTTGTTCTGAAATATCCAAGTGCATGAACTTGGACTCCAATACCTGAATTTCCCTTGCGAGAGCTTCTTTGGACACCCCTAAACAAGCCAAACTGCCCATGCTAAGTGTCTTTCGGCTCAATGCGTCAGCCACCACATTAGCCTTACCCGGATGGTACTGAATACTCACATCGTAATCTTTCAACAATTCCATCCACCTTCTCTGCCTCAAATTCAAGTCCTTCTAAGTGAAAACATGATGCAGACTGCGGTGATCAATGAAAACTTCACACTTGACACCGTAGAGAGATAGTGCCTCCAAATCTTGAGTGCAAAACCCACCGCTGCCAACTCTAAATTGTGAGTCAGATAGTTTCTTTCATGCACCTTCAACTACCTGGAGGCATAGTCTATCACATTCCTTTCCTGCATCAACACAACACCCAAACCAGAATGTGAAGCATCACAGTAAACAATAAAGTCTTTACCTTTGACCGGCAAGGACAAGATAGGAGCCGTGGTCAGAAGTGTCTTGAGCTTTTGGAAGCTCTCTTCGCACTTGTCGGACCACACAAATGGTACATCTTTCTGTGTCAACCTTGTCAGGTGAGTATAAATAGATGTAAAATCCTTGAAAAAACTACGATAGTAGCCTGCAAGCCCCATAAAACTTTTCACCTCAGTCACCGAGCTAGGCTGGACCCAACTCTTGACTGCCTCAATCTTCTGGGGATCTACCATCACCCCCTGTTATGACACTACATGCCCCAAGAACGCGACTGAATTCAATCAAAATTCACACTTGGAGAACTTCACGTAAACCTTTTGGCGCCTCAAAATGTCCAACACTATACGGAGATGTTCAACATAGTCTTCCCTACTCTTGGAGTAGATCAAAATATCATCAATGAAAACGATGACGAATGAATCCAAGTAAGATTTAAATACCCCATTCATTAAACTCATGAATGTCGCCGGTGCATTGGTAAAACCAAATGACATCACCAAGAACTCATAATGCCCATACCGAGTCTGGAAAGTTGTCTTAGGGACATCCTCAGACCTAATTTTCAACTGATGGTACCCTGACCTCAAGTCAATTTTCAAAAACACCGATGCACCCTGTAACTAGTCAAGCAGATCATCAATACGGGGTAAAGGGTACTTATTCCAGATGGTAACCTTGTTCAACTGCCTGTAATCTATGCACATCCGCATACTTCGATCTTTCTTCTTTACGAACAATACCGGAGCACCCCAACGCGAAGCACTGAGACGGATAAATCCCTTATCTAGGAGTTCCTGAAGCTGAGTCTTAAGTTCCCTTAACTCTGCTGGAGCCATATGAAATGGAGAATGGAAATGGGACGAGTGCCCAGCTCCAAGTCAATATAAAATTCAATATCTCTGTCCGGAGGCATACCAGGTAAATGCGCTGGGAATACCTCTCGGAACTCTGAAACAACTGGAACTGACTCAATAGAAGGGGACTCCACACTATCATCCCGAAGATGAGCCAAAAAGGCTAAACACCCTTTTCCCAACTAGCTTCCTAGCCCGAACGAACGATATAACTCTGACCGGCTTAGACCTGTACACAACTTCCCACTCTAGCCCATCCTTACCCAGAATTTCTACAGCCATAGTCTTGGTGTTACAATTCAACACAGCATGATACGGGGATAACCAAGTCATGCCCAAAATAATGTCAAAGTCAACCATATCTAGGATTACTAAATCTATCCAAGTATGCAGCCCCATAAACAACCAAACAGTTACGATAAACATGAGTCACAACAACCGACTCTCCAACCGGGGTAGAAACATGGATAGAGGAATCAAGGATATCACATACCACGTCCAGACCCAACGCAAAACTCACAGACACATAAGAATATGTAGAACCTGGGCCAAATAGTACCGAAGCAATTTTGTCATAGACGAGAATAGTACCTGTGATTACCGCATCTGATGCCTCAGCCTCGGTCCTCCCTGGAAATGCATAACAGTGAGCTCGGTCATCAATCCGGGCAACCTCCCTGACCAGCTGCGCCGCGCCCCTGCCTGTGCTGCCATTTTCTCTGTCTCCCTAGCCTCCCTAAAAGTTACCTCGCCCACCTTGTGGATGACCTCTACCATGACCACCTCTACCTACCGGGACCACAACCTTAGGCTGCTATTGAACCTGATTATTGGTCTGCCTCTAAGGGCACTCCCTCTTAAAGTGGCCCAGATCACCACAATGGAAACAACCACGGTCAAGTGCAGGCCTGCTAGCAGATGAATAAGTAGCTCTCTGGCCCGTAGGAGCTGAAAACTACTGATTAGCTCCAGGACGACCACCTGTAGCAGCTGGCAGAGCTGACTGAATAGGACGGGCTGAGTATACCTGCTTATTATGACCCCTGGAGTACGAACCACCATAATTTCCCTCATTTCGGGGCCTCTTGGCTAACACCTTAGCCTGCCCCGCCTGCCTGACTCCCTCGAGTTTCTTTACATAATCCACCACTTCATTAAAGCCTTTCCCTGAAGAAGTCATGTGCATAGACAGTACCTGAAGCTCAGTATTCAACCCTTTGAAAAACAATCGAACCTGCTCCTCCTCGAAACCCAGCAATTGCATAGCGAAATGAGACAAGGCATGAAACTTTGCCTCGTAAGCAGAGACTGACATGCTACCCTACTCCAAATTTAAGAATTCATCCTTCTTCCAGTCCCTCAAAGTACGGGGTACATACTTCTCTAAGAAAAGAGAGTGGAACTGCTCCAAAGTCAGTGGAGGTAAAATAGACGACCAACACTCCACATGAGATCGCCACTACTGCTTGGCATCACCCTACAGCTGAAATGTGACGAACTCAACCCCATATTGTTGCACAATGCCCAGCTTGTGCAGCCTCTTATAACAATCCAGTATGTACTCATAAGCATATTCCCTATCAGTACCCTGAAACATAAGAGGTTTCAGCTTGAGAAACTTGGCCAGCATCTCATGTTCATTTCCTGTCATCAGTGGGCCTAGCATTGGCCTGAAGAAGTCACATGTGACTGAAGCTGCATCCATCCTAGGAGCCGTAAGATCTGCTGGTTGAGTGCCCAAAGCCTAATTTGCAACACCCGTGGTATGGATCCATCATTAACCAAACCACTCAAGAAGCTCCAAGCCTGCTGAAATGCTTCGGGCATCATTGAGGGAAGGCCTGCACCTCCAGAGGGGTTGCCTCTCATGCTCCTGCAGCAGCTTAATCCCCAACCTTGGTGGTTGTGGCTCTTCCTCGTCCTCTGCCCCTTCCCCTGCCTCTACCACGGATAGCCGGGCCCACTGCTGGGACCGCCGGTCTAGCTCCATTGTTCCTTGTGTTAACCATCTGCAGAGAGAAGAGTGAAAGAGTCAGATACCAATATGTATTACCAGCTACCAATTGGACGATGGAAGAAAGAAAATATAGTTTCCTAAAGTCCTATAGCCTCTCGAAGAAAAAATACGGACGTCTCCACACCGTTCCGCAAGACTATACTAGACCTATTTTGGTAAGACGAGATCAATGAACCTAGGGCTCTGATACTATCTTTGTCACGACCCAGGCCATCGTGAGTGGAACCCACCCAACCCCCGGATGAGCGAACCATTAGAGTCCAACTCTTATCCTAGCCTATCAGCTTAAAACCAGTGCAGAAATATAATCTAACATTCAATCATAAATAAAACCAACTCTATAAATAAAATAAATTGCGGAAATCTCTCCCTAGAATCTTAAAGTCATCGTACCAAAAACATCTATCAAAAACTAGAGTACGGGGATGCAACCCCAAATATAGAAATAATCTGAGCCCAAACAAATGGGCTACAACTCAACTAGATGGACACCAAGGCAGCTCCATCGAATAGCTCACCCTTGATATCTCGAAAAGTCAGGCCTACAAGTGAGGTCGTGCGTCAACCGCCAAAAGATTTCCTGTACTCACAAAAAAAAAGCAAGTGCAGTATCAGTACACAACCACCGTGTACTGGTAGGATCATCAACCAGTTCCAAATAAACAATGTATGAGTAGCACAAAAATCAAGTAAGAGTACAGAAAAATAAATAGGCAAGTCAACAGGTATTCCTAGACTACAAGTCTCTACATAAATTATCCCACATGTAAACCACTTCACAGTTATGATCAATAATCCACAACAATAACAGTCATATCCTACTACATATCCCGAACCCTCTCTGGATCTCTTCTAGACAACACCTAAGTGCCAGACATACCACCCGGTCTACACCAAGACCAAAACTTATAAAGCAATTTAATTAATCCCGGCCTCTCAAGGACCAAAATACACAGCCACAATTCAAGTTCACAACCCGGTCCACTTAAATAAGGATGCAATCAACACAATAAAGTAAACCCGTACTAGGTGTGGTACCCGAGCCAATCGTTAGTATTATCCCGTACCAGGCGTGGTACCCAAGCCAACCGTTAGTATATTTCATACTAGGCATGGTACCCGAGCCAACCGTTAGTATTATCCCGTACCAGACGTGGTACTCGAGCCAACCAAAAGTCAAACAATCCACAGTTACAAAAATGAACAATTAACTTGTAAACCAACAAGCACAATACAACATTCAATTTATCAGACTGTTAAACAGGACTATTAGACATTTCTAATCATTCCCTAAGCAATGTATCTCATACAAATACTTAGATAAGAGTACTTAATCATAAAAAGCATACAGGAAGCAAACCATCACCTAACTCGAAATGATCCAAAGCTCTACTCAACCGGAGCTTTCCCGTTTCTCGAAGTTCTTACCGATTCTTGGTCTAAAACAATGCACAATAACCAAGAGTAGATTTTTATGGCCTAAATTTCACCCGGATTATGCAAAATCCCAAACCCCAGACCACCCATGATCATCCCACCCCCTTTTCCGGGCATTCCCACCATTAATTTACCTAGTTCTACCATTCTCATGAAAATAATTAGGGAATTAAGGTCACATGATCATAAAGTAGTGGATTTAACAACACCCAAGAACTTCTACACTTAGAATCCCCTTCTTTCCCCGGATTCTACCATCCCTAAGTCATTCCAAACCCTTCCCAAGTCCACTCCTAGCAATTCTACCGCATAGAAAAAGTATTACGGAGTTCGGGGAGTAAAAACCTTACCTTTGGAAGGAAAAACGATGAAGGATGGAGGAAATTCGCCTGAAATCACCCTAGCCCTTCTCCCAAACGAACTTGTGAAAACTGAATGTTTTTGGGGAATGTTTTTGCATTAAATCCCATCACGCTACGCTATAGCGGTCTGCTCCACTATAGCGGCACCGCCGTAGCGGAGTCAACCGCTATGGTGGAGGTTGACCGACTTGACTTCCGCTATAACGGTAATTTTTTCGCTATAGCAGAGGTCGCTATGGCGGAGCGGTAGTGCTCGTCACGGATAAAATGTTGAGAATTCTCTAAAATTGGTCCATTCTACAACACACTTACTTTCTCTGACATTCTCGAATAACCTTTTCACATCAACCTCGATTCCAGGAGTTCTACTTACCCGAATTCGATTCTGAAACGTCCCCTAGACTCCCTTATGTTTTAACTACAAGGAAAACTAGCTAAAACCAATACATCTAACCCAATCCTTACCCGGATTGTCCTAGATCATACTTTGCTCCAAATTCGGCCGAGACTAGCCTAGCCCAGAATTTCAAACTCCCAAATCCAAAGTTTTCTAACTATGAAACTTGGCACGAATAGTTTACCCGTATCGACAAATCCGATCGTTACACTTTTATTGACTTATACTTAGCTTAAATAATTTTTTTGGATAGATTATGTTACAATCCATGGTTCGCTCGTATTTTATTTGTTAAACTTTTATTGGTCCTAACTTAGATGCGTAACCGCATTCTTGGTCAAAAATTAGTGAGGATTAATTGTTAATGATTTGGCCAAGGTGCGTAACCGCATCCTTGAAATTTTGTGTTTTTACTATTTGATTAATTATTTATTTATTTTTAAAGCATCTCCAGGAAAAGGTGCGTAACCGTATCCTTAATCAAAGCGTGATTTTATTATTATAATTATTTATCGCTCCTAAAGCTCGTCTAGCGTTAGAGGTATTTGTTTGTCTCTTGTAAACTCGAGACTATTTGTTCTTTCCTTTTTTTTTACTCTCTCTCCTTCGCAACAAGTTTTGGATTAATTCCACAACTCATCTCGCTCCCTCACAATTAGTTTTTCCTCTTTTTTCTTTTATTGATTACAACGGATCTTGAATGGATTCGTAACCCGTATCACTCATGCTCAAATTAGTAATTAGGCCTCAAATATTGATTTAGGCTCAACAAAATCTTTAATACAAAAGAATAAATTAATCCAATATTTATTACGACACCCCAAGTAAAATAACATTTTCAATACTACGAATTACATGTAAAATATTAAAAAAAAACGTAGAGAAACTAACGCATGCATGCTATCCTGTTATCAACACAATAAGTAGGTAATCAAATAAATGAGATTAATTAACTCATCCGATTCCAAGTTGGAGCAAAATAAATGGGAAAAATGCTAAAACCCAATTTGATACATCACGAAAATATTACGTAAGAAAACTAATGAAAATCATGAGTTCTAAGGTATATGAACAAAGTTCAGCCAAAAAGAAAACGCAAATAGAACCTGATAAAGATTACTTTTGGAGAATAAATTGATTAATCCATTTTTGAGAAGACAAATTAAACCAAATCCAGGAGAAGTAGATTTTGACCACCCATCACTGTGATTAGCTCATTTGTTTTTAAACAATCTACGTAAAAAAAACTTCATCTCCTAACTCCAATCTCATGTCAAAACCTTAAAACATACATTTCATATTAAACAAAGCTAACAAGTTTTAACAAACTTCGGCAAAAAATTACTTCACATAAATAACCAACTCTACATACCAAATAACTCATGAAAGCATTTACATAATTTTATTCATGCTTTGGATCACAATAAAGTTACTAAAATAAAGAGAAATGAACTGAATAAGAACCTGTGTAGTGAAATAACTAAAAGTTGAAGCAAGAGCTTTATCACCGGAAACTCGAAACAAGCACCAAAACTCAAACTCTAACCCGCAAAGCTTGAAGAATACTCTCCATTTGTTTTCTCTTTTGATCGCTGTTTTTCTCTCGTTTTTCTCGTCTTCTCTATGTGTGTCTCCTTTGTTCGTGTTTTTCTCTCTATTTTTTTACTCTTTTCTCTTTCTCCTCTCCATGTCTCCTACTTCTAATCTGGTGTTGTGTGCCTATTTATAATGTTTGTGTGTGTTGTGTCATGGGTGAGTGTGTTTGTGAGAGAAGTGGGGAAGTGGGGGTAGGAAATTGGGGTAATGGGTTGGGGGTTTAGGATTGGTTTTAGGAAATTGCTTTTTTGTCCCTTTTTTGTGTTACTTAGAAATAGAAATAATGATGAATTAGATAACAAAATATATGAAAAGTTAAATAGCTAGACTAAAATATAACTAAGAAAATACTAAAATTACTAGTTTATTTATCAAACTATTAAGAGAAAAATATATTATTTTTTTAAGATTTCTTATTATTTGAAAAGTAAAACAACAAAACTCGTCCTAAAATATGACTCTATTTTTTGAAATATTTTTCATCATTTTAAAGTAAAACCTACTAAATATAAAATAAAGATTAGACTTGAATTAAATATTTAAAGTTCAAACTAGCTTAAGACTCGAAAATGGTCAAAAATCACGTGTCTATAGTTTGCCCCTGTTTGACTGAAAAAACGAAGAGTTTTCAGACAAAGAAGTAGACAACGAGATTGATTTTGACCCGATCGTTATTAGAAAGGAAGAAGAAAAGAAGAAAAAGATGCGTTCGAGCTTTGATTTTGGACAGCCTACATATTTCGGGTTATAAGAGAATTAAGTCACGTGTAGTTCAAGGAGATGGAGTGATGAGTTTGGAGAGTCGAATGAGGTCCCATCGAGTTTTCGGTCTGTAACTCTTGTTCTTACATCAAAATAAAAACTAAAAATAAAAAAAATACTAGTACAAGATCCTATTTATGCAGCTTCTCTTGAATCTTTGCTTGGATCTTGATCTTTGGATATCGCGCTATTTTCTTGTGAGTTCCTTGATCTTGAAACTTGGAGTGAGCCTTTGATTCTCTTCTAAATGACAGTTTGAGGATGTTCTTGGATACTTGTTTCTTGATCAGTAGTTGAAAAGAAACGAATCTCACGACGCGGGGCTGTTACATGCATTTGAACAACTGACTCCGGCTATCATTGAGATTGAGTGTTCTAGAATGAGATGAAACTTTGTTCGTGAATATCACGGTCATTATTTGCTAGGGAAAACCTGCAAGCCATCATAAACAAAAGAAACAAACAAAAAAAATTTTCCCAGTTTTCACTGAATTTTTTTTGTGAGTTGTTAGCAAATGTGAAAAATAAAACTCAGAATAAGAAGTGTTTATCATAGTAGAACATTAGAAATAACGATCTCAGACTAGGAAGTGTTTAACCTAGGAGAAAATGAAAAATAACTGTCTCAGACTAGGAAGCGTATAACCTAGGAGAAAATGAAAATAATTATCTCAGACTAGGAAGTATTTCTCCCAAGAGAAAATAAAAATGATTGTCTCAGACTAGAAAGTGTTTATCCTAGGAGAAAATAAAAATAACTGTCTCAGACTAGGAAGTGTTTATCCTAGGTGAAAATAAAAAAATAACTGTCTTAGACTAGGAAATGTTTATCCTAAGAGAAAAAAAAAATAACTGTCTCAGACTAGGAAGTGTTTATCCTAGGAGAAAAACAAAAAAAAACTATCTCAGACTAGCAAATGTTTATCGTAGGAGAAAATGAAAAATAACTGTCTCAGACTAGAAAGCATTTATCCTAGGAGAAAATGAAAAATAATCATGTCAGACTAGGAAGTGTTTATCCTAGTAGAAAAATAACAAATAACTGTCTCAGACTAGAAAGTGTTTATCCTAGGATAAAAAAATAACTGTCTCAGACTAGGAAGCGTTTATCCTAGGAGAAAAGAAAAAATAACTGTCTCATACTAGGAAGTGTTTATCCTAGGAGAAAAATGAAAATAAAAGTCTCAGACTAGGAAGTGTTTATCCTAGGAGAAAAGAAAATGGATAACAAAATCCCATTGTCCAAAAAGGTCCTGCTAGTCCCATTTTTCAGGAGGGTCCTGCTACTAAAAATAAATCTCATTGTCCAGGAGGGTCCTGCTATGCTAAAATCTCATTTTCCAGGAGGGTCCTGTTAGTCCCATTTTTCAGGAGGGTACTGCTACTAAAAATAAATCCCATTGTCCATGAGTGTCCTGCTAGTCTCATTTTTCAGGAGGGTCCTGCTATTAAAAATAAATATCTTTGTCCAGGAGGGTCCTGCTATGCTAAATCCCATTTTCCAGGAGGGTCCTGCTACTAAAAATAAATCTAATTGTCCAGGAGGGTCCTGTTAGTCCCATTTTTCAGGAGGGTCCTGCTACTAAAAAAAATCCCATTGTCCAGGAGGGTCCTGCTAGTCCCATTTTTCAGGAGGATCCTGCTACTAAAAATAAGCCCCATTTTTTAGGATGGTCCTGCTATTAAAAATAAATCCCATTGTCCAAGAGGGTCCTGCAAGTCTCATTTTCCAGGAGGGTCCTGCTACTAAAGTAAATCCCATTATCCAGGAGGATCCTGCTACGCTAAATCCCATTATCCAGGAGGGTGGTCTTGTCCATCTCATTTTTCAGGAGGGTCATGCTACTAAAAATAAATCTCATTTTTTCAAGAGGGTCCTGCTACGCTAAATCCCATTATTCAGGAGGGACCTGCTAGTCCCATTTTTCAGGAGGGTCCTGCTAGTCCCATTTTTCTGGAGGGTCCTGCTATACTAAATTTCAAAGATACACAAGACATTATTTTTTTGCCCCAGTTTGAATCAGGATTTTTTTTTGATATGAATGCAAATTTGTTGTGCCAAAAAGGAAAAATGCAAGATTGATATGCAAATAGGGTGTTTGTTCCCTATGATAAAAATGCAACTAAGGTGTTTGTTCCCTTTGCAGAAAAAGATATAGGGTCTTTGTTACCTAAAATACCACTAGGGTGTTTGTTCCATAAGGTCAAGATGCAACTACGGTGTTTGTTCCCTGTGCTGAAAAAGAGATAGGGTGTTTGTTCCCTAAAATACTACTAGGGTGTTTGTTCCCTAAGGTCAACGTGCAACTAGGGTGTTTGTTTGCTGTGCTGAAAAAGAGATAGGGTGTTTGCTCTCTAAAATACCACTAGGGTAGTTGTTCCCTAAGATCAAGGTGCAACTAAGGTGTTTGTTCCCTGTGCTGAAAAAGAGATAGGGTGTTTGTTCCCTAAAATACCACTAGGGTGTTTATTCCCTAAGGTTAAGGTGCAACTAGGGTGTTTATTCCCTGTGAAAGCATGGAGATTTTTTTTAGAGAATAAAAAAAAAATTGCCCCTGTGTTGATATTGAGTAACTCATTTTTTTAATCTTTTAAATAAAGAACTTTCTGGATGTAAGAAAATTTTATTTAAAGAGACCGAGCCTCCACTGTAGGACTACCTATGTATCCTGTCATTGCAAGAATCAGGTCAAACATAGTTCATACAAAAACACAAAACTTTCCTCCCTTTTTTTTGAAGAGTATTTTTTACAAAAAAATATTGAAAATTAAGTAGAGAAAAACCAATTCATTGGTTGAACATGTCTTAACTTCAGTTGATACCAACAAATAGAATTATGCATGTGATACCATCAATAGCTTTCAGATAAATTCAGAATCAACTTAGAAGTAATTCCTATAGTTCAAATGGTACCTCAAACATACTTAAGTATTGACAAGATCTGATTATCTTGCCTCAGACAAGGGTTTAAAATTATTTTTATCCTCAGGTTTCAAGGGCTCTTATAACAAATAAAGTCTTGTTTCACTCACACTAGAATCATTTAGATCTTAGGACTCTCTGAAAGTCACTCACACTCAGAAAGATGTTCAATGCATGTTATTGAGATACCATATACTTGGTCCTCATGTAAGTATCCACTAATGTAAGAACACTCAAAATGGGATCAAGTAGGACTTGTCATCAGCTTATCGGGTAGGCTTAGGGATGGGTAGGATATTCATTTGGGATAAAGTGATTATCCCTCCTTAAGCATTGAACTATGTGTTCAATATTTTCTATTTTCGCACTTGATTTGCTTTGATGCTTCTTTTCATTCTTCTTTGATTTTTTTTTTTTTTTTATTTTCCTCCTTTTAGAGTTTTTTTTCAACCTTTTTTTTCTTCACATTCTTCACCTTCTCGTTTTCCCCTCAAACTTAGTTCTTTGTTAGTGCGCTCAAGGAGGCTAGGCCCAAAGAAGGGTAGCGCATTTATGCACTAAAAAAGATATAGGTTGAAATGTGATTATCCAACAAGGCTTTAAGCTAAAAAGGGGAGGTCTAGGAATTACATGCCATTTGACAGGTTTGAAAGGCACAATACGATCAAAGAAAGTCTACAATCCTTCTCCAAATTAAAGTGTTGCTCGAAATTTCGCCTCAACAAACATTCGGGCCAAGTTCTAGATCAACAAAGCAATGTCATTAAATTTTCAATCTGAAGCTCACCACACAATGCACATGAAACGACGAGGTCAGATTTATTTTAACTCAGATTTCAGCAAAAGAATTTCTCAAATGTCATTTAAGTATAATTAAGAGGTACCAAAAGAATTTATGGTTCACAACAAAATTGGTCCTCGCAATAATATCAAATCACTTAATATATTTTTTCTCATGCACACTTCTAAATATGTTGGTACCAACAAAGTCAAAAAAATGCTTTCATTTTTTTTGTGAGACCAAACCTTAAGAAAGGTTTCCTACATATCTTGTCGAGACAAGAATTAGGTCAGACGTAGTTCAAGAAACTTGAAATATGAAGTAACTTTTTTTTTTTGAATTTTTGAATAAAGGAATTTTTTTTTAATTTTCGAATAAAAATAATAATTTTTTGAAAAAAGATTGTAGCTTTTTTTTTTTAATTTTGAATAAAGATCACCGAACCCGAGGAGGGTTGCCTACGTATCTCACCGAAATGAGAATCAGGTGTGCGTAGTTTGTCCAGATTTGACATTTAGAATTTTTTTTGAAAGGTTTAAAAGTAACTTGAAAAATGTGATTTTGTTTTTTGTAAAAATGATATGAAAGAGAAGGCTTTTGGTTTTCTTTTATGAAATATACAAAATAAACTAAAAAAAAATTTTTGTAATTTTTATTAAGAAAAATAAAATCTTTTTGAAATTTTCTTTTTAAGAAATTCATAAGACCTTCGATAATAAGAAAATATTTTTATTCTTTTTTTTCCTTTATTTTTGTAAAAGTTGAAGGACATCTCTTTTTCCCATTTCACTAATCACCCTAAAATTTGTCAACATGCTAATACCTTCTGAATAATATCACAAATAGCATATAGGATGTACATGTTAGTCTCAAAAGAGGGTACCTATCCTAGACGAACCCGGCCCCTATGTCGAGTCCCATTAAATCAAATGCAAATGATGTGAAGCGGAGCCTACAAGGGATAACCATGTCTGTGTTTCAATCTTGCTAGGTGTAAACTTGATGGAGATAGGTGTCTAGACTGGCTTACCCGAGCGGACACTCGAGCCAGGGAGGGGCAACTTGCCAGTAGCAGTGCTATTCCAGCTTTATAGCTTGTCCAAACCCCACCTAACATGTGTGACTAATAATCCTTCACCAGGTTCCAAGGCACTCCGGCTATCTCAACAGAAGGTAGGATGCATAACTGCATTCTTGTGATCATGTGTGAAGTGTTGAGAGACTTAGAAAGGTGCACGAGAGAAGACAATTTATAATACAGTTCAACGATATCAAAGCGATAAATAAGCGGCAAGTAGCACATTAGGCCAGCATACACAATATATTCAAATAATTAAAGTAAGTATAAGTCAATATCACAAAGCTCAAATTCTGGTTATTCCCCAGCAGAGTCGCCAGAGATGTCACACCCCTTTTATCCGACGGGAAGAAGAGATGAAGAATTTTTCCAACTAAAGTGAATATTTTGAATAAGAATTAATTTATTTACAGAGTCGCCACTTGAAATTAAGTTTCGATGGTGTTCCAAGTCATCTTTTTGAATTCCTAATCAAAAGAAAATGATTCTAATTTTGGTTTGCGAAAATAAAAGACCGAGTAAGGAATTCTGTTGACCGAGGAGAAGGTATGAGGCACCCCTCGAGTCCCGTAGTTCTAGCACGGTCACTTTTGTTGACTTATACTTAGCTTAAATAATTTTTTTGGATAGATTATATTACAAGTCATGGTTCGCTCGTATTTTATTTGTTGAACTTTTATTGGTCCTAACTTAGATGCGTAACCGCATTCTTGGTCTAAAATTAGTGAGGATTAATTGTTAATGATATGGCCAAGGTGCGTAACCGCATTCTTGAAATTTTATTATTTTACTATTTGATTAATTATTTATTTATTTTTAAAGCATCTCAAGGAAAAAGTGTGTAACCGCATCCTTAATCGAAATTTGATTTTATTATTATAATTATTTATAGCTCCTAAAGCTCGTCTAGCATTAGAGGTATTTGTTTGTCTCTTGTAAACTCGAGACTATTTGTTCTTTCCTTTTTTTTTTACTCTCTCTCTTTTGCAACAAGTTTTGGATTAATTCCGCAACTCATCTCGCTCCCTCACAATTAGTTTTTCCTCTCTTTTCTTTTATTGATTACAACGGATCTTGAATGGATTCGTAACCCGCATCACTCATGCTCAAATTAGTAATTAGGCCTCAAATATTGATTTAGGCTCAACAAAATCTTTAATACAAAAGAATAAATTAATCCAATATTTATTACGACACCCCAAGTAAAATAACATTTTCAATACTACGAATTACATGTAAAATATTAAAAAACAACGTAGAGAAACTAACGCATGCATGCTATCCTGTTATCAACAGGATAAGTAGGTAATCAAATAAATGAGATTAATTAACTCATCCGATTCCAAGTAGGAGCAAAATAAATGGGAAAAATGCTAAAACCCAATTTGATACATCACGAAAATATTACGTAAGAAAACTAATGAAAATCATGAGTTCTAAGGTATATGAACAAAGTTCAGCCAAAAAGAAAACGCAAATAGAACCTGATAAAAATTACTTTTGGAGACTAAATTGATTAATCCATTTCTGAGAAGACAAATTAAACCAAATCCATGAGAAGTAGATTTTGACCACCCATCACTGTGATTAGCTCATTCGTTTTTAAACAATCTACGTAAAAAAAACTTCATCTCCTAACTCCAATCTCATGTCAAAAATTTAAAACATACATTTCATATTAAACAACGCTAACAAGTTTAACAAACTTCGGCAAAAAATTACTTCACATAAATAACCAACTCTACATCCAAATAACTCATGAAAGCATTTACATAAATAAAGTTACTAAAATAAAGAAAAATGAACTGAATAAGACCCTGTGTAATGAAATAATTAAAAGTTGAAGCAAGAGCTTTATCACTGGAAACTCGAAACAAGCACCAAATCTCAAACTCTAACCCACAAACCTTGAAGAATACTCTCCATTTTTTTTTCTCTTTTGCTCGCTGTTTTTCTCTGGTCTTCTCTATCTGTTTGTCCTTTATTCGTGTTTTTCTCTCTGTTTTTTTACTCTTTTTTCTTTCTCCTCTCCGTGTCTCCTACTTCTAATCTGTGTTGTGTGCCTATTTAAATTGTTTGTGTGTGTTGTATCATGGGTGAGTGTGTTTTTGAGAAAAGTGGGGGAGTGGGAGTAGGAAATTGGGGTAATGGGTTGGGGGTTTAGGATTAGTTTTAGGAAATTGCTTTTTTGTCTTTTTTTTGGTGCGTTACTTAAATATATAAATAATGATGAATTAGCTAACAAAATATATGAAAAGTTAAATAGCTTGACTAAAATATAACTAAGAAAATACTAAAATTACTAGCTTATTTATTAAACTTAAATTAAGAGAAAAATATATATATATTTTTTAAGAAGATTTCTTATTATTTGAAAAGTAAAACAACAAAACTCGTCCTAAAATATGACTCTATTTTTTGAAACATTTTTCACCATTCTAAAATAAAACCTACTAAAGATGAAATAAAAAATTAAAATAAAGATTAGACTTGAAGTACATATTTAAAGTTCAAAATAGCTTAAGACTCGAAAAAGGCCAAAAATCACGTGTCTACAAAGGTGTATTGTAAAATGGGCACTTCTGAAGGATTTTATGACTTTTTATCCCGTGTCAACCACTGTTGTCAACCACCACAGCGGTTGACACAGCGCAGTAGTGTCCACTGCTATAGCGAAATAATTTTTGCTAGATCGGAAGTCAACTTTGGTCAGCACTGCCATAGCGGTCGGTTCCGCTATAGCGGTGGTGCTATAGCGGTGTACGGACCGCTATAACGGACTGAGTTGGAATTTAAAGCAAAAACTTTCCCAAAACATTCAGTTTTCATTAAAAATGTTTTGGAGAAGGGAAAGGGCAATTTTGGGCGAACCTTACTCGTTTTTCATCATTTTTCGTCCCAAAGGTAAGGTTTCTACTCCCCTAACTTAGTATTGTCTTTCCTACATTGTAGAATTGCTAGTTTGGACTTGGGGGGAAGGTTTGGATTGACCTAGGAATGGTATAATCTGGAGAGAAAAGAGGATTCTAGGGCGTACGCAAAACTCACCGATAGTCTGTCATTGTTTGGCTAAGGTCTAGGGTCAAGGTATTTAACTTAGGATCCTAGCTTGAGTCAGGATGGTAAATCAAGGTTTTGTAGGTTGCCTCTCAGCTGGCTAGCAGGGATGGATAGTAAACCTGATTGTTGAGACTGGAACCACTGAGGTGCTTATAGTGGTTAGTAAGATGGGTGACTTGGAAAGTCTAGTGTAAGGCGTGACTTGGGAAGTCTAGTGTTAAGAGCGACTTGGGAAGTCTTAGAGTTAAGTGTGGCCCAAGAGATCCTTGTGTTAAAAGTGATTGTGAGAAGGTCCTAGGTGTTATGTTGGACCAGGATGGGATGGTACATAGTCTCCCAGCTGTGGAGTTTGTAGCGGAGCAGAGTAGGAAGGTTTGTGAGCGAAGCGTGCAGGGCTGTAGGGGTAATAGTATAGAGGTAGAGACAGATGAGGAATGATGGGATTCCTGTAACTTATTGCATATTTTCTCTTGATTTCTTATATGATGGTATGCGATGGATTCGGGTCGACCGATGATGCCTATCAGTACATATTATTTGTATTGATACTACTCTTGCTATACCTTTTTGGGGTATAGTCTGGTTGCAGGATCAGTGATATTCTTAGGTACAGGACGATGACGATCTCCAGCAGTTTCTACTCTTTGTTTCCATGGTGCGAGCTGTGTCTTCTTTTCATTACTTGTATTTCTCCTATAGTAGCTCTGTACCTGCTTAGACTAGTTCCTATGGAGGGTTATTTTCAAGTTGTAAATGGTTTTACAGTTCCAAATTTTGTAAATGTTTTTCTTGTTTTTAAAAAGGGTTACTTTCTTCATGTATGGTTTATTTCCGCATTACCTGTTGGATCGAGTGATAAGGGTTCTCCTATCTAGATGCTTAGAGTAGGTTCCCGCACATCCTGATAGTTGGGTCGTGACAAATGATATCAGAGCCTAGGTTACCAGTCTCCCAGTAAAAGAGCAAAATATCGAATAGTATCTTGCGGATTGGTGTGTTGACGTTCACATCTAATCTTTGGGAAGTTATGAAGCATTCTAGGAAACATCACTCTTCTTTTATTCCTTTCATGTGGATTGTTACTTGCTTGTATGGGTTGAGTCCAATTGGTATCTCTCTATTCCAATTTGTATCTCGACAAGGAAAAAGGATGTCATTTGACTCCGATTGAACTGACACAAGCAAGGGAAATTGGAACTGGGAAGGTTCCAATTGTTATCTGGCCTGGGAGTCTATGTAAAAGTGTGTATGAATCAGCTAACGGTCATCCATGAGATAAATAAAAGATAATGAACCTGATTTGATTGAGTTCTGAAGCTTGAAACTTGTGATTGTATTGCAGCATTATTTGAATGACTGCGAATGTGTGGTGTGTAATTCCTTGAGTTACTTTTAAAATTGTGGTTAGTGAAGAGTCTTAACTTAGTTATATGTGATTGGTTAAAGGGTTAACTTAGTTATATAATCACCCGGCCTCTCATGGAACATATGAAAAAATCACAAATCAAGAATACAACCCGGTCCACTCATGGAACCATTGAAACAGTACAATCAATGCAAGTAAATCAAACTTGTACCAGGCGTGGTACCCGAGCCAACTAATATATAGAACCCGTACCAGGCATGGTACCCGAGCCAATCGATATTATTCCCGTACCATACATAGTACCCGAGCCAACCAATATGTAACCTGTACCAGGCGTGGTACCTGAGCCAACCGATATGTAATCTGTACCAGGCGTGGTACCTAGGCCAACCAATATTATTCTCGTACCAGGCGTGGTACCCGAGCCAACCAATACGTAACATGAACCAAGCATGGTATCTGAGCCAACCGATATGTAACATGTACCAGGCATGATACCCGAGCCAACCGAATGTCACATAAAATCCAATCAATCAACAAACAATGAACAAAAGCATACTTGTAAACCAACAAACAACAAAATAAGTTTATTTCACATGACTGATAACTGGATAAGTAGACATTCATAATCTCATTCCCGAAGCATGCAAACTCACACAATACTAACTGATAGTACATGAACACATATTGCATATTAGGAAACAATAACCACCACCTACCTCGAATTACACAAAAGCTCTACTGGACCAGAGCCTTCCCGTGTTTCGAAGCCTGTGCTTGTTCTTGGTCTAAAAATTATTACAAGATACTAAAATCAGTCCACATGGCCTACTAATTACCCAGATTATGCAAAATCCCAATCCCTAGCCAAACTATGATCATTCTACCCATTCCCGGATTTCCCATCATCAATTCACCTAAGTCTATCATTTTTACGGATATATTTAGAGAATTATGGCTAATTGATCATAACCCAACAGGAATATTCAAGACCCCCAAGGTTCCTTCTCCTTTACATCCCATCGGCTCAATCACTCATAGAATACTAGCCTAGTTTCACTAATCAGTCAAACCTGACTCCCTAGGACCCAGTCCCTCCAATTTCACCCATCTTGGACCCGTCAAGCCATACGCCTCACCACCTCTAGTCCTGTGCCCAACTATCCCAGACATCACCGCTTGCTGGCCTGTCACTCTTATCAAATTGGAATTGCAAATGTACGATATTGACAAAATATTACCAGACCATATGAACAGCCAAGTCTATATGACTACCAACAAGACCCCCAGTCAACTACCGAACTCAACAACCATAAGTCATGCCCATCTATTCAAGTAACTAGACCACCTAATATTGTGTCACAACTTCCAAGTTACCTGGACCTCCCAAGGATCCCTAGGACATCATCTATGCCATTTAAGATACGACCCCAATTTAGAGAAGAAACCACCTTATCACTTAAGCACACCAACCCGGCCCTCAAAGACCAATATATATGTCAGGTAATAATAAATCTCGGCCCTCTCAGGAACCTAACATGTAAAGAATAATAAGTAAACTAGTACGGAGTAAAGCAGTACAACATGTAATAACAACCAGTAGTATAACTCCAGACTCTCAGTCTACCTTCTAACTCATCATTCACAGGGAAAAGGTTCAACAATTATGTAACAACAAACAATAAACATGACATTTTCGCTTTTTCATTTTTCGGACCAATCAAGGATCCCTAGACCAACACCTAAGTGTTAATATGCGATGCCCCGTTCACCCCGGGATGATCCCCATATTTAAGTATAGAAACCCGACCTCTCAAAGACCAATATAATCAATCACAAATTCAACAATCAACCCGGTCCACTCATGGAACCATCGACAAACACAGTCAAAATGCATAATTAAACCCGTACCAGGCATGGTACCCGAGCCAACCAATATAGAACCTGTACCAAGCATGGTACCCGAGCCAATTGTTAGTATCCCATACTAGGCATGGTACCCGAGCCAACCGTTAGTATCCAATACCAGGCGTGGTACCCGAGTCAACCGAATGTCACACAAATCTAACAGTCAATAATTAAATGAATAGAAACACACTTGTAGCACCAACAAGAAACAAAACCAAGTTCATTTCACATAATTGACACCGTGATACTTAGACATTCATAACCTCATTCCCTAAGCATGCAAGCACATACATCGCTAAGCTAAAGTCACATGTACACACATTGCATTTGGAAAGACAATAACCATCACCTACCCGACAACATGGTTCATAACATCAACCTTGATAACCCGTCTGAAGACTAATTCCTAGTTTTACCCTATAGACACAGATAGTCATTTACATCAACTCTAGACCCTTATTTAAAGACAACGCAATCCAAGGAAACCATCCCCTAACATTTAGGCTCCAACTCTTTCCATTCCTCCCATTCCCTGTAGTTGAATTATTCCAGAAAACCCACTATAATTAGCCACTTATTTGATTCACAACATTTTCGTTTCCCTGAACCTACCCAACAATCTAGTTCCCTAGAATTTAGCATCACGCAATACAATACACAAGAATTGGATCAAAATTTCACGACATTATCATTCCTTCATAAATTAGGCAACCCAAACGCCACATTATTCCTCCATACTCCATGCCCAAAGGCCTAGGCATGAATCCTCCCGTCATTCTACACAATAATATACAGGAAAATACGGGTCTAGCTACTCAATTAAACCTAGCCTACCTAGACACCAAGCATCCGTTGTAGAGGTCTGAACAATAAAATCTGGCTCCGTGAATATGATTGTTGATGGAGGATGGACCCATAATCCATGGTTTTGCCCTTCCTTAGCCGAAATCTCCCCTCACCATGGCTTCCAAGTTTTTGAGCAGCCTAGGAGGGTTTTTGGAGCAACTCTCGTCTATTTTTAACTGAAGAAGAGAGAATGGGATTATAAAACCCATTTTTGGTCTTTCTGGTCCAGTGATTCCGCTATAGCAGCCTGCCGGCCGCTACCGCGGTACCGCTATAGCGCCCTAATTTTGGCTACAGCAGCCTCAGCTTTTTAGCATGGACAATCTTCAGTAAAATAGTCATAACTTTTTACTCAGGAAGTAGATTAACAAATGGTCGATGGCGTTAGAAAGAGAACTCAGAGATCTTTAATTTGGTGGGTATTGGGACCCCTAACTCTTTATATTCTAGGAGGATTGCTCGTTTGAAGTTGACACTAGTTTAAACATAGACCGAAACTAAATCAGTAAGGAAACTTTCAACTTAACTTTTTTCTAGGAGTATTGTATGACCTTAGTACATACCAAATATACTCTCATACTAAAGAATTAATCCTAATGCTTATTACAAATGGGAGACACCTTTCTTGACTGCAGATATTTTCAGTAACGACGAAACAGGCCATTACAAATACTTGTGTTGGAAGTGTGTGCATCTTAAGAAGAGCTAGAAAATTTATTTTGTTTGATGGAAGATCAGTATATTGGTGAGTGAAAGTGAAAGAAGGGAGCTTGAAATGATTGAGCCAATACACCGATAACCGTTTGATAAATACTAACCCAATATTGAAGCAACCGATATTTTATTGATTGGCTAGCGGATTAATATATTTAAAAGTCGATATCCAATAAGCCAAACCGTTAATCATAAATATTTGCTTGACCCGTTCGATAAGCATCCCTAGTTAGGACTCCTAACAGACTCTACTATCTCAACTACAAACACGCCCACTTCCTAATAACTAGGAGCTGAACAATTCAATAAAATAAAAAGACCAACAAACATTAAATAAATGATGCCTTAAAAAAAGGACAATTCCAACAAACACTAGACATTCCCTAACCGGTAGAGGTACTATATAAACACCTACGAGTTAAGTGTTTCTCTATGAATTCAACCTTTTATATAACAAGTTATTTTTATCTTGTATCTCCTCGTTATATTCGAAGAGGAAAATTCTCAAACTGTAAAGGAATAGATAATCCAATAGCAACTTCGAATTATGGTATTATAGAAGAAGTTTGTGTGATGCTAGTTGATAATGACAAAGAGCTTTTTACTGAGATGGTTTATTTTCTAAAGTCTTTCAACTATAAAGGTGACATCTCTAAAAATATATATAGAACTTATGAGCTTTGGTTCTTTTATGACTAAATTTTGTGTGATTTTCTTTTTATAAGAGATTTAATTGATATGATGCTTGCTATCTCATTTGTTATTTTAGCATTGATCTCTTTTTAGATTCATTATATATCTTGTAAAATGTAAATCTTGTATTTCTCTTTTTCTTGTTTCCATAACACTTTCTATGCTTGTATTTTTTGTTTTCCTAGTTAATAAATGAGTTTTGTGTGGTTATAAAGAACAAAATTAGATTCTCTATTTTTGATTTTTTATATAAGCATGGCATACACCTGATTAGCTTCCTCTATAAAGATGTACATGATTTTTCAAAGGGGGTTAATAATTTTATGTTAAAATCTGTGTCGTTGCAATTTTATTGGATGACCTGGGTGGGAGACAATTTTATATTAATTTTATTTGTCTAATCAACTTACCTTTGAATGGGGAGGGAATATTTTCTTTGTCAATTGATTTAGAATGACATAGATTTGGAGTAGAAAATTAATTAAATTTATCAAAAATAAATTTTGAAGTTATAAATCTTTGATATTTATCAATCAATAATTTTGAAGATGTATATCTTTAATTTTTACCAATCTATCTATCATTTTAAAAAAATATTTTGCTTGGATGGTGAAGGCACAAGATTAGGGTAGCGAGAGGGAAGAGAAAGAGCAAGAGGACAAGATAAGAATTAATCTGACTATCTATTATTGAGCTTGAGATAAAAATTTTTTGTCTTTTATTGGATGTAGACAAAAACAAATGTGGGGATAGTTGATTTTCATATAATTAAAACATGTTTCTTCCTATTTTTTGCTTTAATTAAAAATTTCCCTCTTAATTTAACGGAGTATTTTTCCCATTGTAATTCAACAAAAACAAATTGCATCTTTTAAAAAGTTTTTACTAATATTTTTTAACATACACATGTTATTTCATCTTTTTGACTGTGGGCACACTTTGAATTTCAAAATATTTTTATTTGATTAACTTTTTCCATAATTTAAAAGGAATTTTTTTGGCTCTAGTTTAATGGCTACTTGTCGAATATTTTATTTATTTTGCTCAACCTTAATGGTCATTCAATTACTTCCTCTACTTAAATTTGTGAAGACAACAGACAATTTTCAGAATATTTGAAAAGAATAATAAGTAAATGCTACTACAATTATCTTACCCGAAAACTATCTTGAAACAATGATTTTCTTGAACTATTTCACCCTGCAAAAAAAAGTATATAACTGACAATTTTAGTATAGTTTAGGTGTGTTTTATGGATTTTTCCTTATTTATTTTTGTTTGGTTTCTCAATAACTTTGTTAGAATTTATTGATTGTTCCATGTTCAAGGTGTATTAAATTGTTTTGACTAGAACTTTTTTGCTAGCTAATTGGAATAGATTTCTTTGGAAAAACCTCAAATATGACATCGAGCTTTCATAAATGGCTCAACCATATCATCCGTTAATAGTTGACTTATTTATGCCATCACCGTAACACATTTATTTGTACCACTAACAACTAACGGAGCCCTACTACTATATTTTGCCATGTGGCATTATCTAAACCCTTCATTACTTACCATCCCCCACCTCCTTTTATGAGTGGTATATACAAGTCATTTCATTAAGTTAAGTGACATATATATTTGAGCCTTTTCCTAATTCCTTATCACATCCCAACCACATACATACTCTTAATTCACACACTCATATATCCTTTCACACCTAACTACACCTTATTAGTGTACTCTCTTTTACACCCAACTCTTTTTTTCTTAAACAAATTTTGTGTCATTTTCCCAAGCCACCATCACGGCACATCCACTGTTGCCCCAAATTCCACCTTGAAAAAACATACATACTCTTAATTATATAACACACTCACGTTTACTTTACTTACCCAATTATACCTCATTATTCTCTTTAAATCCCGTCTTTTTTTTTCCTTAACAAATTTTATGTCCTTTTGCCAAGCCAATACCATGTCCCAGTCACTGTAATACCATCTCTATACTGCATACCTATTCTTTTACTTTCTTATTTTAAGACAAAATTATAATTTAATAGATAATTCATTGTTATTTAGCGACGAAGATTATTTTGTCTCTAAATCCATCGCTAAATCATATTTTTTTGTAATGACCCCGAATTCCACCATAAAAACACATAAATACTCACACACATACATACTCTTAATTTACATACTCATATGTACTTCTCATGTAAAACTACACTTCCATTAGTATTGTCAAATACAAAACTACACTTTCATTAGTGTACTCTCTTTTAAACCCTTTTTTTTCTTAAACAAATTTTATGTATTTTTTAAATCTTTTTCAAGATTCATAAAATACGTGCAAATTTTGAATGATATAGTATAAGATTAGATTCATAATCCAAGTAAATAAGAGATATATTTTTTCCATATAAAATAATAATATTATTCGTATAAGGGGCAAACTTGTCCTTATAAGTTTGTTACATAAAATTATAAGTTATTTTCACTAAATTAGAAAAGATGGAGGTTTATATAGGATTTTTGTTCAAAATGGTTGAACGTCATGCATCAATGATAAAACAGAAAAATAATATAAATAAGTTTTGTTATCCAAGAGGATAATGTATTATAAGGGATTGGGAAAAGACTCAAATATGCCACCAAACTTATTAAAGTGACTCACATATACCACTCATAAAAGGGTATAGGGGTTGGTAAGTAATAACAGGTTTAGATAATGTCACATGGCAAAATGTGGTAGTAGCAAGACTTTGTTAGTGGTTAGTGGCATGAATGAACCAAATATGTATCACGGTGATGGCATAAATAAGCTCAACTATTAATGCATGAAATAGTTGTTCCATTTCTGAAAATTCGACGGCATATTTGAGCTTTTTCCCTAGATTCTTTAACAATATATTCCTACATGATCTTTTCTATTCTATAATTCAATTATTTATCCTAAATAATACAATATATGGCTTAGTTATTAAACCTGTCTTAGATTGCACACATTGATTATAATATAAGTTGATTAATATGTGCAATTACATAAACTAAAGAGTAGAATATAATCTAAAGATTTATAATTGAATTTGTATATGAGAAATAAAAAACCCTAATGGTAATTTTGTGTATAATTGTTTTCACTGACTTCCAAATAGCATTGATACAGTTAACATGGTTGGTATGTCTTCAACAACAATGTCAATGCTCTCCAAAGGAAAGGATTAAATCGATGTGATGATAGTCAATCTCCATTCAACAGACCAGCCTTCTTTTCACCTCTTAGCTCAAGATGTAGCCTTGGATATAATTTCACTAGGTAAATATTTATTCTTTTATTTCACTTATGACGTCTACTATAGGTAAAGTCAATTATATTAATTAATACACTACAAAAAATAGCTATAAAATTCACCATTGATCTATCGTTAAATCGTTTGTAGCTAAATAAATTTTCTATAATCCATCATTAATTAGGATTAGAAATGAATTTTATTGTTTAGCAACATAAATTGTCAGTCTCTAGTTACTATTTTTTAGTATATGATAAACACTTGTTTAGTAATATAATTGTTATAATGAATAAAACCCTGGCAAATATGCGTGAAATTTACTATTCACATAATTATGTATAATATAATTCAATTCTAATTGATAGCTTCTCAAAATAATTATGCAGTTATATGTGATGAACATAATGAACTCGTAGAAAAGAAGGCTTTCTACAAGGGACCTTATCTTTGTGTTAAGAAACCATTTGACGGGGAAATTGTGAAATACTTATGGCAATTTGTATTGAGGGAAAAAATGCAAAAAGAGAAAGTGACAGAAGGATCAGGAAAAAATAGAGATCAAATGAATGTTGATGAAATTGGTAGTAATAATATTTTTGGAGATAATGAAGAACAATCTGGAGAGAGGAAAAATGTGTCCTATAATGAGGAACCGAGAAATAATATTCATGAGGCTGAAAACAATATTGTATCAAATGAGAAATACAAGATGATGAGGAAGAGAGGTAGAAAAAGCTCAAAAGAGAATAATGAAGGAGAACGCCAAACAAGTGCTATTAACAAGGCTATTAGGCGAAGGGTCTGCATAAAATGGGCTGAGGATCTTCATGCCAAAGTCATGGAAGTTGTACAACAACTTGGTGAAGGAAGTAAGTTTACTTTAATATTAGTTAAATTTCTTGCATTCCATGGAACGATATGAACAATGAGAATTCATACTTATAGCTAATGTTAACTTGTTTGGAATTAAGGCATGTTATTATATTTATATGTACCTTAGTTTGATCTAAGATTATTATAGTTATTAAATTAAACTTACATTCTTATGGAACATGTAGTTTGTTACCCCAAAGAGATTCTTGAGGTGATGAATGTGCCTGGTCTTACCAGGATGCAAGTTGCAAGCTACCTTCAGGTACATCACTACAAAAATTAAGTGGTAAATAATGTATCATTTGTGTGCATGTGTATGGTACGGACAAAGTTATTTTAAAAAAATAATGTTTTTTATAAAATAATTTTCTCGTATTTGGTTAGTAGAAAATATTTTTTCTTGGAAATTTTTCTTCATCGAACGCTTCTTTGAGAAGTTATTTTTTCTGCAACTATTTTAATTTTAATTTTATATCAAGAATTATCTAATTTTGTTTCACTTTCGCCAGTTAATATTTAGACATTATTATCAATTTTTAGTACTCAAAAGTCTTATCAAAACACTTAATCATTAAAGAGGATTACTGATAGACTTTTATTACATGTTTAGTGATAGAAGTTAATTATTCGTTATTAATTTGTATTATTTTGTAGTTCAATGAAATAATATTATTATGAATCCTTAATTCATATTGTTTCAAAAGATTTTTATTGTTCACCAATTACAAAACACCAAAAATATTTTCTATTAGAAATGACTTCGGTCTTTTCAAGCACACCTAAATTACAATGAGTTCAGATGATAAATATATCCATGATATTACTCTATTTTAATTTCTTTTGTTCTAACACCTCCCAGAAATGTCGTAGAAACAATTGGAGAGCTCCAAGAGGGCATAAATATATTTTCACCCATTCGGCCAGACATCCTCAAGTGGTTCTCAACAAAGAAGTAGCTTTAAAAAATTTGGGACAGTGGCTCGTCTTCAAACAAATGTACCAAATTTGCAACGTAACCCAGATCAAACCAAAAGAGGCACAAATTTTCCATTTTCAACTTTCAATATCAATAATATTTTTGCTAGAGGAGAGAGTTCAATTCAAAAATAACTCTATCGCCCACAATTTCAGGTTCAATCGCACTACCTCAGCATCGTCAATAATTCAATAACCCATTTTTTCCAGCCCATAACAATGTTGATGGTGGGCTACAACAACATGCACCATTATTTGGAATGTTGGGTTTACAAGGACTACAAGATCCAACTATTGGGAACACTAATTATAGGCCTAGTCTGGCGTTTAACAATAGGGGTCATCATACTCAAAGTGATTATAGTTTGGATCTCAATGTGGCCCATGGAGCAACATATTTAGGTAGCGGAATAATGTTTGGCATAAACATTGTAAATGCGACAATAATGGCTATAACTTGAATGCCAATGTGGACAATGTGACAACATATTAAAGTAGTGCAATGATGTTTGATACTTATACTGAAAATGTGACTAATAATGGATTGGGAGTAGAAAATGCAAATTTTCAGCAATATAGTGGTGAATCAAACATGTCTGATCCAAGCAATATTGTTGCGGCATCATATGAGAGTGATACTGAAGAAAGTGATACAAATGATAAGGAAAATTGTGATGTGCATTTTGATTTTAATGTGGCTTATCCCTTCCAAAATCTTGGATCTCCGAGTGCTAACCTACCTAATGAACAAGGCAGTGAGTTTGATCAAGTTTATTTTGATGATCAGGTTAGTGCTTCTATCTAATTTGGTTTACATATATTCCATCTTTGATTATTTGTATTAGCTAAAAAAAATTAAATCATCTTTTGTATTATATATCAATATCAGACACAGGATTAAATCCCATTTCCCTGTGTTTGGTTGGGATTATAATCTCTAATATCTCTTTCTAAATCAAGTGAATCCTTAGTAAATACTAACTCATTTTAACTCAATACCGACTTAATTTTCAAAAAATATTTTGTCGTTAGAACATAATCTCCTCTAGACTTTACCACAAAGATACATATGCAGGTGATAGGTACATCGAGTGTCCAATTTTCCAAAATAGCAAATTATTCTGACGAATTATCAATATGATGATCCAATGCTATCGAGACTATTAGTGACAACTCTCATAATGGCTCTTTGCGGTGACAAAAGTCATTTTCTCAAGTGAAAAATGCATCTTAATTTTATATTTTGGAGACTGTATTGTTTGGTAAGACATAGATTGCTAGTACGTTTTTCTTTTTCCATTTGGAACTAATTATGGGTGGTATTCGATTACAAGCTTTCTTTAATTTCTTGACTTGGAATTACTGTTTTGTTTGACATCGAACCTATTTATCCTGCCATTACATTACCTTTTGGTTTATTGATGATATATTGTATATGGGATCAATTAATTGTGGGACTTATCACGCATCTCAAAATTAGCACCAGTATTTTCTCAATTATATTTAATCTATCGTTAAATAGTTTGTAGCTAAATTAGTTTTCTATAATCCATTGTTAAATAGGATTAGCAATAAATTTTATTGTTTAGCAACATAAATTGTCAGTCTCTAATTATTATTTCTTAGTATATGATAAATACTTGTTTTGTAATATAATTGTTATAATGAATAAAATTTAGCGAATATGCATGAAATTTACTATTCACATTATGTATAATATGATTCAATTCTAATTGATAGCTTCTAAAAATAATTATGCAGTTGTATGTGATGAACACAACGGACTTGTAGAAAAGAAGGCTTTTGACAAGGGAGCTTATATTTACGTGAAGAAACCATTTGACGAGGAAATCATGAAATACTTGTGGCAATTTTTATTGAGGGAAAAATGCAAAAAGAGAAAGTGAGAAGAGGATTGGAAAAAATAGAGGTCAAATGAATGTTGAAGATATTGGTGACAATAATATTTTTGGAGAAAATGAAGAACAATCTGGAGAGAGGAAAAATGTGTCTAATAATGAGGAACAGAAAGATAATATTCATGAGGCTGAAAACAATGTTGTATCGAATGAGAAAAACAAGATGACGAGGAAGAGAGGTAGAAAAAGCTCGAAAGAGATTAATAAAGGAGAACGCCAAACAATTGCTATTAACAAGGCTGTTAGGCAAAAGGTCTACACAAAAATGGACTGAGGATCTTCATACAAAATTCATGGAAGTTGTACAACAACTTGGTGAAGGAAGTAAATTAACATTAATATTAATTAATTTTCTTGCTTTTACATGGAACGATATGAACAATGAGAATTCATACTTATAGATAATGTCAACTTGTTTGGAATTAAGGCATATTATTGTATTTACATGTACCTCGGTTTGATCTGGGAATATAATAGCTATTAAATTAAACTTACATTCTTTTGAAATATATAATTTGTTACCCCAAAGAGATTCTTGAGATGATGAACATGCTAGGTCTTACCAGGATGCAAGTTGCAAGCCACCTTCAAGTACATCATTAAAAAAAAGTGATAAATTATGTATCATATGTGTGTGTATGGTATGAGCAAGGTTATTTTGAATAAATATATTTCTTATAAAATTATTTCTCGTATTTGGTTACTAGAAAGTATTTTTTTTGGAATTTTTTCTTCATCTAACACTTCTTTGAGAAGTTATTTTTTCTGTAACTATCTTAATTTTAATTTTATATCAAGAAAAATCGAATTTTATTTCACTTTTACCAATAAATATTTAGACATTATTATTAACTTTTAGTACTCAAAAGACTTATCAAAACACTCACTTATTAGAGAGGATTATCAATAAACTTTTATGACATGTTTAGTGATAGAAGTTAATTTTTTATTGCTAATTTCTATTATTTTGTAGATCAATGAAAAAAATATTATTATCAATCCTTAATCTATATTGTTTCAAAAGATTTTATTGTTCACCAATTACCAACACCAAAAATATTTTCTATTAGAAATGACTTCGGTCATTTCAATCATACCTAAATAACAATGAGTTCAAATGAAAAATATATCCATGGTCTTACTCTCTTTTAATTTTTTTCTTCTAACACCTCTCATAAATATCGTAGATTCAATTAGAGAGCTCCACGAGAGCAGAAATCTATTTTCACCCATCAGGCCAGACATCCTCAAGTGGTTCTCAAAGATGTTGCTTTAGAAAATTTGGGACAATGCCTCGTCTTCAAACAAATGTACCAAATCTGCAACGTAACCTAGATCAAATCGAAAGAGGCCCAAATTTTCCATTTCCAACTTTCAATATCAATAATGTTTATGATAGAGGAGAGAGTTCAATTCAAAAATAACTCGATCACCCATAATCTCAGGTTCAACCACACTACCTCAGCATTGGCAACCATTCAATAACCCATTTTTGTCAGCCCATAATAATGTTGGTGGTGGGATACAACAACATGGACCATTATTGGAATGTTGGTTTCACAAGGACTACAATACCCAATTATTGGGAACATTAATTATGTGCTTTGTCTGGCGTTTAACAATAGGGGTCATCATACTCAAAGTAATTATAGCTTGGATCTCAATGTGGCCCATGGAGCAACATATTTAGGTAACAAAATAATGTCTGACAGAAACATTGTAAATGTTACAATAATGGCTACAACTTGAATGCCAATGTGGACAATGTGACAACATATTCAAGTAGCGCAACGATGTCTGATACTTATGTTGGAAATGTGACTATTAATGGATTGGGAGTAGAAAATGAAAATTTCCAGCAATATATTGGTGAATCAACCTCTCTTGATACATATAACAGAACCTTAAACATATCCAATTTTCTATATCCTACTGCTAAATACGTTTATGTTAGCCTCCAATATTTATTTATTATTGGTTTCAATAATGAAAATTTAATCCAACGTTCTGTTTCAGGCAAAAAGAAACAACATACAAGGGAGTATCAATCAAAGACACACATTAGGCAAAAGAATGAAGAATCACAGAAGTACTCAAGTAAATAAATCAAGGATCGCACTAATTGTGATCGTGATGTCCCTAATCAAAGGAAGACAAGGAACAGAAAATATCGAGCTTAGATTGATTGACTACACAAGGAAGAGCATATCAAAACATATCTCCACACAAGGAAGGAGTAGATATCACATACATATCTAATATGGACGTGATGCCTAATCAAGGATCTCTCAAAATATAAGAGGAAAAAGCATCATGGACATGTCTGATATGGACATGATTGGACAATGATACTCAATCAACTCAATCAAGGAACCACATCAGATCCTTGATTGAATGAAAATCCTTGGGTTTTCCTTTTGAAGAGCAACACCAGACCTACCTACTGAAGTATAAAAGCCAGCAACATCAGAGGAAGAAGATACGCAACTTCTCTTAAACCAGAACATTGTCTTACTTTTATCTTTGATAATACTTTGTACTCTCCAAGGTTACAATTGTAATCATAAAGAAAAATATAGAGTCAGTACTACTTATACAGGTAGAAGTTGTGTCATCATTGTAAAATTGAAGATTGTCGAGGAAAACTTATCTGTAATCTGAACTCTTCAAGAAGCTCTAAAGGAAACCCTTGAAACCTAAAGATTCTAGACTAGGCACCACATTGGTGATCTGAACCAGTATAAATTTTTTGTGTTATTCTTTACTTTCTATTTTTTATAATTTATTATACTCTGTCTACTAAACTAACCTTCAGGTAAGTGGACTAATAGGTAGCCACAGTCAACTTGGTCGAAAGAAATTTTCCAATTCACCCCTCCTCCCCTCTTGACTTTCAATTGGTATCAGAGTAGGTATTACTATACAACTTATTAACCACACATGAGAAAAGATAAAATGGCTAACTATCAAATTCCCCATGCTATTCTACAAGAGGGACACTCATCAAATTGACTTTCTTACTTCAATGGTCAACACTACTCCAATTGGAAGGAAAGATTTAGAATCTTTGTTCAAGAAAATGACTTCCAGACATGGGTCATAATCAGAATAGGTAACTTCAGTTGTACGAGACTCCTTTCTTCGTACAAATGCTCGTAGGCAAAAAATACCTTCCCTTTCTCCTATCGGTGGGATCAGCCATTCTCAGTAGAGGTCAGATGAAAACCCCTTAACAAACCTTCTATAGTACCTAGTCAAACCCAAAAAAACTCCTAATGTCTGACAGAGAAGTGGGTCTAGGCCAGTTCTTTACTACTTCTATTTTCTGTGAATCCACTCGAATACCCTCACTAGACACCACATGACCAAGAAAAGTAAATCAGTGCAATAAAAACTCACACTTGTTGAACTTAGCAAATAGTTGACAATCTTTAAGAGTTTGCAGCACAACCCTCAAATGGTTTGCATACTCCTCCTCACTCCAAGAATAAACAAGGATGTCATCTATAAAAAAATGATGAATATATCTAAGTACTGTTTGAATACCCTATTTATCAAGTCCATAAAGTTAGTCCAAAAGACATAACCACAAATTCATGGTGACCATACCAAGTTCTGAAGGTTGTCTTTGGAATGTCACTTTCTCTAACTCTGTGATGATGATAACCGGATCTAAGTTCAATCTTGGAAAATAAATGGCACCCTGAAGCTGGTCAAACAAGTCATCAATCCTAGGAATGGGATACTTGTTCTTGATTGTGACTTTGTTCAACTGACAGTAATCGATGCACATTCTGAGCAAACTGTCTTTCTTATGCATGAAGAGAACTGGGGCACCCCATGAAGAGATATTGGGTCTGATGAAACCTTTATAAATGAGGTCCTTTAGCTGATCTTTCAATTCCTTAAGCTCTGTTGCAGCCATTTTGTAAGGGGGAATAGATATGGGTTGCGTAACTGGAAGAAGATCTATCCCAAAATCAATCTCTCGCTCTGAAGAGACTCCAGGAAGATCATCAAAAAATACTTTATGGAACTCATTAACTACTAGAACTGATTGGAGAGATGGGATGTCGAACTTGGAATCCTTAACTCGAACTATATGATAGACATACCCTTTTGAGATCATCTTCTTAGCTTTAAGGTAAGATATGAAATGACCTTTTGACATTGGAGGACTACCCCATCACTCTAGGACAGGCTCATTTGGAACCTAAAATTTTACAACTCTAGTTTTGTAGTTGGCCGAGGCATAACAGGTGCGTAACCAATCCATGCCAAGGATGACATCAAAATAGGTCATATCTAATTCTACTAAGTCAGCTGATGTGACTCAATGGAGGATTGAGACTTGGCATTTTCTATATAATTTTCTAGGACTGACTCACCAACCGGGGTGGAAATAGAAAAGAGTTCTAGGAGTTGTTCAGGATAGACTCTAAAGCGGTCACAAAAGGTAATGTAGCGATTTATTCCGTCGTTACGAGTAAACTTTTCGTGCCAAGTTTTAGAGTTAGAAAACTCTGGGTTTGGGAGTTTGAAATTCTGGGCTAGGCTAGCCTTGACCAATTTTAGAATAAGGTATAATCTAGGGAAATCCGAGTGAGGATTAGGTTATATGTCTTAATTTGAGAAAGATTTCCACATAGCCAAGACATAAAGGAGTTCGGGGGACTTTTTGGAATCGAATTTGGGTAAGTAGAACTCCCGGAATCGAGGTTGACGTGAAAATATTGTTTTGGAATGTTGGGAAAATAAGTGTTTTGTAAAATTGACTAATTTTGGAGATTTTATGACTTTCTGTCCCGTGTCAACCACTATAGTGGTTGACAATCCACCATAGCGACCTCCACTGTAGCGGAGAAATTACCGCTACAGCAGAAGTCACCATCGGTTAGCCTCTGCCATAGCGGATGACTCCACTATGGTAGTACCGCTATAGTGGAGCGTGACGGGATTTAATGCAAAAACTTTCCCAAAAACATTCAGTTTTCATAAGTTCGTTTGGGAGAAGGGCTAGGGCGATTTCAGGTATTTTTTCTCCATTCTTCATCGTTTTTCTTCCCTAAGGTAAGGTTTCTACTCTTCGAACTCCGTAATACTTTTCCTATGCAGAAGAATTGCTAGGAATGGACTTGGGGAAAGGTTTGGAATGACTTAGGGAGGGTAGAATCTCGGGAAAAAGGGGGATTCTATGAGTAGAAGTTCTTGGGTGTTGCTAAATTTACTGTTTCATGATCATGTGACTTTAATTTCCTAATTTTATCCATAAAATGGTAGAACTAGGTGAATTAATAGTGGAAAGCCAGGGAAAAAGGATGGAATGATCATGGGTGACCTAGGTTTTAGGATTATACGTAACTCAGGTGGAATTTAGGCCATAAAGATTAATTATTGGTTATTATGTGTTCGTTTAGACCAAGAACCGGTAAGAACTTCATGAAACGAGAAAGCTCCAGTTGTGTAGAGCTTTTGATCATTTCGAGGTAGGTGATGGTTTTCTTCATGTATGTTGTGTGTGTTTAAGTACTCTTATCTAAGTATTTGTATGAATTACATTGCTTAGGAAATGATTAGAAATGTCTAATGATCCTGTTAACAGTCTGGTAAATTGAACGTTGTATTGTGCTTGTTGGTTTTACAAGTTGATTGTTTATTTTTGTGACTGTGGATTGTTCGACTTTGGTTAGCTCGGGTACCACGCCTGGTATGGGATAATACTAACGGTTGGCTCAGGTACCACGCTTGGTATGAAATATACTAACGGTTGGCTCGGCTATCATTCCTGGTATGGGATAATACTAACGGTTGGCTCAGGTACCACACCTGGTACGGGTTTACTTTATTGTGTTATTGCATCTTTATTTAATGGTTCCTTGAGCGGACCGGGTTGTAAACTTGAATTGGGGTTGTGTATTTTGGTCCTTGAGAGGTCGGGTTGTCACATTGCTTTACGAGTTGGTCTTGGTGTAGACTTATTTGTCTGACACTTAGGTGTTGTCTAGAAGGGATCTAGGGTGGGTCTAGGTTATGTAGCAGAATATGACTGTTCGTGTTGTGGATTATTGATCATAACTGTGAAGTGATTTACATGTGGGACAAGTTAGGTAGAGACTTGTCGTATAGGAATACTTGTTGATTTGCCTATGTATTTTCTGTACTCTTACTTGATTTATGTACTTTTTCATACGCTTTTTTACTTGGAACTGCCTGATGATCCTATCAGTACATGGTGGTTGTGTACTGATACTGCACTTGCTTATCTTTTTGTGAGTACAGAAAATCTTTTGGCGGTTGACGCACGACCTCACTTGTAGGCCAGATACTTCAAGATATAAAGGGTGCGATGTTCGATCGAGCTGCCTTGGTTTCTTTCTTATTGGTTGTATCCCATTTATTTCGGGGTTAGACTTTTTTTTTGTTTTGGGGTTGCATCCCCGTACTCTAGTTTGATAGATGTTTTCGGTACGATGACTTTCAGATTCTAAGAAGGGATTTCTACAGTTTATCATTTAGTTATAGAGTTGGTTTTATTCAAGATTGAATGCTAGTTTACTTTCTGCACTGGTTTTAAGCTGTTAGGCTAGGCTAAGAGTTGGACTCTAATGGTTCGCTCATCCGGGGGTTGGGTGGGTGTCTCTCATGATGGTCGAGGTCGTGACAAAGACGGTATCTGAGCCCTAGGTTTGTTGATCTCATCGTACCAAAATAGGTCTAGTAGAGTCTTCCAGAATGGTGCAGAGACGTCCGTACTTTTCTTCGAGGGGCTATGGGACTTTAGGAAACTATCTCTTCTTTCTTCCATCATGCTATAACTTGATTCCAATTTGTATCTGGTGATACAAATTGGTATTTGACTATTTCACTCTTCTTTCTAGAGATGGTTAACACAAGGAACAATGGAGCTAGACCAGTGGTCCCAGCAGTGGGCTCGGCTATCTGTGGTAGAGGCAAGGAAAGGGGAAGAGGACGAAAAAGAGCCACACCCACCAGGGGTGGAGCTCAGGCTGCTGCAGGAGCGCTAGAAGCAACCCCTCCCCCACCTCAGGAACATATTGTCGAAGATGTGGAAGTTGTTGTGGAGGATGATGGGGCGCAGGCTAAGGAAGAGGTGGCACCGGCTAGAGGTCCATGCCTTCCTTCTATGACACCAGAAGTATTTCAGAAGGCTTGGAATATCTTGAGTGGTTTGGTTGGTGCTGGAGCCATACCTGCGGCACTTGTAATCAGGCTCTGGGCACTTAGCCAGCAGATCCTATGGCTCCTAGGATGGATGCAGCTTCAGGCACAGGTAACTTCTTTAGGCCAATGCTAGGCCCAGTGATGACAGGGAATTATTATGAGATGCTGGCCAAGTTTCTCAAACTGAAACCTCCTACGTTTCAGGGTATTGACAGGGAAGATGCTTATGAGTTCATACTAGATTGTTATGAGAGGTTGTACAAGCTGGGCATTGTGCAATAGTATGGAGTGGAGTTCATAATATTTTAGCTGCAGGGTGATGCCAAGCAGTGGTGGAGATCTCATGTGGAGTGTCGGTCGTCTATTTTACCTTCACTGACTTGGGAGCAGTTCCATTCTCTTTTATTAGAGAAGTACGTACCTCGTACTTTGAGGGACCGGAAAAAGGATAGGTTCTTGAATTTGGAGCAGGGTAGCATGTCAGTCTCTGCTTATGAGGCAAAGTTTCATACCTTGTCTTGTTTTGCTATGCAGTTGTTGGGTTTCGAGGAGGAGCGGGTTCGGTTATTTATCAAGGGTTTGAATACTGAGCTTCAGGTAATGTCTGTGCACATGACTTTTTTAGGGAAAGGCTTTAATGATGTGGTTGATTATGTGAAGAAACTTGAGGGAGTCAGGCAGGCGGGGCAGTCTAAGATGTTAGCCAAGAAGCCCCAAAATGAGGGAAATAATGGTGGTTCGTACTCCAGAGGTCTGAGTCAGCAAGTATACTCATCCCGTCCTATTCTGTTAACTCTTCCAGCTGCTACAGGTGGTTGTTCGGGAGCTAATCAGTACTTTTCAACTCCTAGAGACCAGGGAGCTTCTTATTCATCTGCTAGAAGGCCTACACTTGATCATGGTTGCTTCCATTGTGGTGATCTGGGCCACTTTAAGAGGGAGTGCCCCCACAGGCAGACCAGTAATTCGGTTCAGTAGTAGCCCAAGGCTGTGGTCCCGGCAGGTAGAGGTGGTCATGCTAGAGGTCGTTCATAGGGTGGGCAAGGTAACTTTCAGGGAGGCCGAAGAGACAGAGGGAATGACAGTGCGGGTAGGGGTACGGTGCAGCCAGCCAGGGAAGTTTCCTGGATTGATGATCTGGCTCACTGTTATGCATTTCCAAAGAGGACCAAGGCTGAGGTATCAGATGCAGTAATCACAGGTACCATTCTCGTCTATGATAAAATGGCTTAGGTGTTATTTGACCCAGGTTCTACATATTCTTATGTGTCTGTGAATTTTCCGTTAGGTTTGGACTTGGTATGTGATATCCTTGATTCCTCTATCCATGTTTCTACCCCAGTTGGAGAGTCAGTTGTGGTGACTCATATTTATCGTAGATGTTCTATTGATTTTGTGGGGTTGCATACTTGGGTAGACTTGGTAATCCTGGATATGGTTGACTTTGAGGTGATTTTGGGCATGACCTGGTTATCCCCTTATCAAGTCGTGTTAAATTGTAACACCAAGACTGTAGCTCTAGAGATTCCAGGTAAGGAGAGGCTAGAGTGGGAAGGTGTGTACAGGTCTAAGCCAGTCAGGATTATATCATTCGTCCGAGCTAAGAAGCTAGTGGGGAGAGGGTGTCTAGCCTTTTTGGCTCATCTCCGGGATGATAATGTGGAGTCCCCCTCTATTGAATCAGTTCTAGTTGTTTCAGAGTTTCGAGAGGTATTTCCAGTGGACTTGCATGGTATGCCTCCGGACAGGGATATTGACTTTTGTATTGACTTGGAGCCGGGCACTCGTCCCATTTCCATTCCCCCATATCGTATGGCTCCAGTAGAGTTAAGGAAACTTAAGACTCAGCTTCAGGAACACCTAGATAAGGGATTTATCCATCCCAGTGCTTATCCTTGGGGTGCTCCAGTATTGTTTGTAAAGAAGAAGGATGGTAGTATGCGGATGTGTATAGATTACAGGCAGTTGAACAAGGTTACCATCCGGAATAAGTACTCTCTACCCCGTATTGATGATCTATTTGACCAGTTACATAGTACATCGGTGTTTTGGAAAATTGACTTGAGGTGAGGGTATCACCAGTTAAAAATTAGGCCTGAGGACATTCCTAAAACTGCTTTTCAAACTCGCTATGGGCATTATGAGTTCTTAGTAATGTTGTTTGGTTTGACCAATGCACTGGCAGCATTCATGAGCTTAATAAGTGGGGTGTTTAAATCTTACTTGGATTCGTTTTTCATCGTTTTCATTGATGATATTTTGATCTACTCCAAGAGTAGGGAGGAGCATAGTGAACATCTCCATATAGTGTTGGACATTTAGAGGCGTCAAAAGCTTTATGCAAAGTTCATCAAGTGTGGGTTCTGGTTGACTTCAGTAGAATTCTTGGGGCATGTAGTGTCAGAAAAGGGGGTGATGGTAGATCCCCAGAAGATAGAGGCAGTCAAGAGTTGGGCCCGGCCTAGCTCTGTGACTAAGGTGAGGAGTTTTGTTAGGCTTGCAGGTTATTACCGGAGGTTTGTTAAGAATTTTGCCTCCATTGCTACTCATTTGACAAGGCTGACACAGAAGGATGTACCATTTGTATGGTCCGACAAGTGCCAGGAGAGCTTCCAAAAGCTCAAGACACTTCTGACCACGACTCCTATTTTGTCCTTGTCAATTGAAGGTAAAGACTTTATTGTTTATTGTGATGCTTCACATTTTGGGTTGGGTGTTGTGTTGATGCAGGATAGGAATGTGATAGCCTATGCTTCTAGGAAGTTGAAGGTGCATGAGAGAAACTATCCTACTCATGATCTAGAGTTAGCAGTGGTGGTCTTTGCACTCAAAATTTGGAGACACTATCTCTATGGTGTCAAGTGTGAAGTGCTCACTGATCATCGCAGTCTGCAACATATCTTCACACAGAAAGATTTGAACCTGAGGCAGAGGAGGTGGATGGAATTTTTGAAGGATTACGATGTGACTATTCTTTTACCATCTGGGTAAGACTAATATGGTGGCAGACGCATTGAGCCGGAAGACAGCTAGCATGGGCAGTTTGGCTTGTTTGGGAGTGTCCAAACGACCACTGGCAAGGGAAATTCAGGCATTGGAGTCCAAGTTCATGCACTTGGGTATTTCAGAGCAAGGTGGGATCTTGGCCAGTGTTGAGGTCAAATCTACATTCATAGAGGAGATAAAGGCCAAACAGTTTCAAGATTCGCAGTTAAGAAGACTTTAGGGCAAGGCAATATTCAGAGAGTCCGGGGATACCACGTTGGACTCTGGCGGTGTGTTAAACATTAGAGGAAGGATATATGTTCCTTGAGTCGATGACATAATTCAGAAAGTGTTTGCAGAGGCTCATGCTCCGCGGTATTCAATTCATTTGGCTGCAACCAAGATGTACAGGAATTTAAGGCAACTTTATTGGTGGCCTGGTATGAGGCCTGGTATGAAAAGGGACATAGTTGATTTTGTGTCCAAGGGTCAGAATTGCTAGCAGGTAAAGTATGATCACTAGAGACCTGCAAGACTACTTCAGAAGATGTCTATTCCAGAGTGGAAGTAGGAGAGAATAGCCATGGATTTCGTGAGGGGTCTCCCCAAGACCTTGGGGTAGTATGATTCTATTTGGGTCATTGTTGACAGACTGACCAAGTCAGCTCACTTTATTTTGGTCAGGGTGAATTATAATTTGCAGCAATTGGCTAAGGTCTACATGAAGGATATTATGAGGTTGCATGAAGTGCCACTATCCATCATTTCAGATAGGGGTACGCAGTTTACTTCCAAGTTTTAGGGTAAGTTGCACGAAGAGTTGGGCACTTAACTCACTTTTAGTACAACCTTCCATCATCAGACTGATGGTCAGTCGGAGAGGATGATTCAGGTATTGGAGGACATGTTGAGAGCATGTGTGATTGACTTTGGGGGTCATTGGTACTAGTTTCTATCGTTGTGTGAGTTCTCATACAATAATAGCTACCACTCTAGTATTGATATGGCACCGTTCGAGGCTTTGTATGGGAGGAGTTGTAGGTCACTGATTGGGTGGTTTAACGAAAGCGATGTGAAATCTTTGGGTGTAGACTTGGTAAGGGAAGTGCAAGAAAAGGTAAGAGGTATTAAGTCCAAGTTACTAGTTGCCCAAAGCAGGCAGAAGGAATATGCGGATCGCAAGGTCCGGGACATGGAATTTCAGGTTGGTGAAAAAGTGTTACTGAAAGTGTCACCAATGAAGGGAGTTATGCATTTTGGTAAGAGGGGTAAGCTCACCCCCTAGTTCATCGGTCCGTTTGAGGTTCTCGAAATTGTAGGGCCAGTGGCTTACAAGTTAACACTGCCGCCTAGTTTGTCAGGTGTCCATACGGTATTCTATGTATCCATTCTTAAGCGATACCATGGTGATGGGAACTACATCATCAAGTGGGATGAGGTGTTACTTGATAAGGATCTTCGCTATGAAGAGGATCCGATTCTGATTCTTGATCGGGATGTCTGAAAATTGAGGACAAAGGTGATCAGTATGGTAAAGGTTCAATGGAAGCATCGTCCAGTTGAGGAAGCCACTTGGGAAACCGAGAGGTACATGCGGGACAAGTACCCTCACTTGTTTGAGGATACAGGTACTACTCTTTCCTTCTTTATATTTTCGTATTTTTGGGTTGATCGTTCGGGGACGAACGATGGGTAAATTGGTATATGTTGTAACGACCGAGTCCGTCATTATGGGTAAACTTTTTGTACCAAGTTTTAGAGTTAGAAAACTCCAGGTTTAGGAGTTTGAAATTCTGGGCTAGGCTAGCCTCAGCCAGTTTAGGAGCGAGGAATAGTCTAGGGAAATCTGGGTGAGTTTTAGGTTAGATGTCTTGATTTGAGCTATTTTTCCATGTATTCAAGACATAAAGGAGTCTGATGTACTTTTCGGAATTGAATTCGGGTAAGTAGAACTCCCGAAATTGAGGTTGACGCGAAGAGGTTATTTTAAAACGTCAAGAAAATAGGTGTGTTGTAAAGTGGACTAGTTTTGGAGATTTATGAATTTTTGTCCCGTGTCAACCGCTATAGTAGTTGACACTCCGCCATAGCGACCTCCGCTGTAGCGGAGAAATTACCGCTACAGAGGAAGTCAACATTGGTCAGCCTCCACCATAGCGGATAGAGAAGCGAAGCGAACCGCTATAGCGGAGCATGATGGGATTTAATGCAGAAACTTCTCCAAAAATATTCAGTTTTCACAAGTTCATTTGGGAGAAGGGCTAGGGCGATTTCAGGGGGTTTTCCTCTATTCTTCATTTTTTTTTTCCCTAAGGTAAGGTTTCTACTCCCCGAACTCCGTAATACTTTTCCTATACGGTAGAATTGCTAGGAATGCACTTGGGGAAAGGTTTGGAATGACTTAGAGAGGGTAGAATCCAGGTAAAAGGGGGGATTCTATGTGTAGAAGTTCTTAGGTGTTGCTAAATTTACTGTTTTATGATCATGTGACTTTAATTTCCTAATTTTATCCGTAAAAATAGTAGAACTAGGTGAATTAATGGAGGAAAGCCTGGGAAAAGGGTGGAATGATCATGGGTAGCCTGGGTTTTAGTATTATATGTAATCCGGGTGTAATTTAGGCCATAAAAATTAATTATTTGTTATTGTGTGTTGTTTTAGACCAAAAACTGACAAGAACTTTGGGAAACGGGAAAGCTCCGATCGTGTAGAGCTTTAGATCATTTTGAGGTAGGTGATGGTTTGCTTATTTTATGTTGTGTGTGCTTAAGTACTCTTATCTAAGTATTTGTATGAATTGCATTGCTTAGGAAATGATTAGAAGTGTTTAATAGTCCTGTTAGTAGTCTGGTAAATTGAACATTGTATTGTGCTTGTTGGTTTTACAAGTTGATTGTTCATTTTTGTGACTGTGGATTGTTTGACTTTGGTTGACTCATGTATCACGCCTGGTACGGGATAATACTAACGGTTGGCTCGGATACCACACCTGGTACAAAATATACTAATGGTTGGCTCGGGTACCACGCCTGGTACGGGATAATACTAACGGTTGGCTTGGGTACCACGCCTGGTACGGGTTTACTTTATTGTGTTGTTGCATCTTTATTTAATGGTTCCTTAAGTGGACCGGGTTGTGAACTTGAATTGGGGTTGTGTATTTTGGTCCTTGAGAGGTCGGGTTGTCACATTGCTTTACGAGTTGGTCTTGGTGTAGACTGGGTTATTTGTCTGACACTTAGGTGTTGTCTAGAAGGGATCCAGGGTGGATCTGGGTTATGTAGCAGAATATGATTGTTCATGTTGTGGATTATTGATCATAACTGTGAAGTCATTTACATGTGGGATAAGTTAGGTAGAGACTTGTAGTCTAGGAATACTTGTTGACTTGCCTATGTATTTTCTGTACTCTTACTTGATTTATGTACTTTTTCATACGCTTTTTTACTTGGAACTGGTTGATGATCCTACCAGTACATGGTGGTTGTGTACTGATATTGCACTTGCTTATCTTTTTGTGAGTACAAAAAATCTTTTGGCGGTTAACGCACGATCTCACTTGTAGGCCAGATACTTCAAGATATCAAGGGTGAGTTGTTCGATCAAGATTCCTTGGTTTCTTTCTTATTGGTTGTAGACCACTTATTTCGGGCTTAGACTATTTCTTTTGTTTTGGGGTTGCATCCCCGTACTCTAGTTTGATAGATGTTTTCGATACAATGACTTTCAGATTCTAGGGAGGGATTTTTGCAGTTTATTTCATTTATTTATCGAGTTGGTTTTATTCAAAATGGAATGCTAGTTTACTTTCTGCACTGGTTTTAAGTTGTTAGGCTAGGCTAAGAGTTGGACTCTAATGGTTCGCTCATCCGAGGGTTGGATGGGTGCCACTCACGATGGTCGGGGTTGTGAAGGGTAATGAAGCCTCGATGTCTAGTGAAGCATAAATATCAAGAGAGAAGACTTTTAATATGCTAGTGACTACATCTCGGGAATTCTTCTGATCTTGACAAGATGACATGGCATAGAAGTGGTTCCGGCGTTGTCCACTGCCTGTACCAGAAGTAGTACCCTACTGAGTTGTACGACCTGCTGGAGCTGCTGAAGTAGTGATTTGAGCTTGATTACCTCTCTGTCCCATCTTAGAAGAGGGGCACTCCCTCAACCTATGGTTGATCTGACCATACCCAAAACACCCCTCTCTACCAGTAAGACACTCACCTGGATGGTTCTTACCACACTTAGGGCATACTGAAAAAGTGTGGTTACCTAAAATAATTCCCTGAGACTTAGAGTTGGATGCTCTATTTTTCTGATCCTGTCGAGGTCTGGATATGGAGTAATAGATGAAGAAGGTGCTAGAGTTGAAGACCTCTGCTAAAACTGAGAGCGATTTCAACCACCCGACCTTTGTTGACTTTATTCGAAGTTACCTATCCTGGACCTCTTATTTGGCATGGGTTATGAGTCTGGATATGTCCATATCCCCAATCAACATAGCAGTCTTGCATTCCTTCTTGACCAAATCTGACATTCCGTAAATGAACTTACTCATTCTGGCCCTTTGCTTGACCACCATCTCCGGAGCATACCTTGAGAGCTGAGTGAACTTTAACCCATATTTCTTAACTAACATAGATCCCTGCCTCAGATTCACAAACTCCTCAGCCTTTGCCTCTCTCAACTCCCTTGGGAAGAACCTATTCAGAAAATCCCCAACACAATAGTCCTAAGTTATAGGAGTTGCATTCATGCCCCTACCATCCTTTCACTAGGTGAACCAGATATGAGTCATATCCTTGAGTTGATAGGATGCTAGCTCAACACTTTCAACTCCAGTCATTTGCATCACATCGAGAATCTTCTTCACTTTGTTAATGAAGTTCTACATATCCTCATCTACCTTTGACCCAAAAAAATCTGGCGGGTTTATGCAGATGAAATTTCTAACTCTGGCGGCAACTGACCCACTATTTGGATTAGCAAGAATAGGTGCCTGCTAATTAGCTTGAGCATTCATAGCTTGTGCCACCATCTGGATAGCACTCCTAAATTAAGTGTTCGTGACCTCGTGGTATGGAACTGGAGGGTTAACATTATGAGCATTGTTTCTGCGATGAGGCATGATCTGAAATGCATAACAAATAGATTATAAGGGAGAAATAGAGTTAAACTCGATCGTACGATATTGAACATGAAAGAAGTTGAGTTTCATAAAAAAGTCTTGTAGCCTTTCCCTCATAAGTGTGGCGTGCTTCAAACCCATGAAAAAGACTCTACTTAACATGTCTTTTAGACACCTTAAATATGATACTCTGATACCAAGTTTGTCACACCTCGAGACTACATCCTGGACATAACACGATGCTTAGAGCCACAAGTGACCCCAAGATAACCCATGGTCTAGCATGTACTAAACATTTTGAATAATAAAGTGTAATGAAAGCTAAACTGATTAAAAAGTTAGGGAAGTTGCCATAAAATAACTGAGAATATATGAATATCAAACCAAGTCTAGAAAATATAACCAATTGAAGTAGCTGAATGTCTAACTCTATGTCTGAAAGCGTCTACTACTGACAAGTTATTGGGACAAGCCCCCAGTTAACTCTAAAATACTAAAAACTGAAATAAACTAAAAGAAAGCATCATAAAAGTACGTCCTCGGATGATGAGGACTCACCACTGGTAGTCACTGAGGTGGCATTAGATCTTACTAGTCGTAATGCTGAGACTGAGCGCCTAAACCTACATTATGATAGGATGAAGCACAAAGAGCATGCGATCAGTACTTTGAATATACTAAGCATATAGGGTATGAAAACTAAAAGATAACTGAATATGCTAAAATACTGAACATCTGTACAAATGCAAACTAAATTTTGTAGTATAATGGCCCAAAATCATAAGATGCATGAAATTATAAATGCAGGAATATTCTGAAAAGACATAGTGAAAAGCAGTAAAACTAAACTGAGGGCCAAGTACATATCGTCCGAGTCTAATTTTGTGGGAGAGTTTGTTAACCAACATAAATCATGTGAGCTAAACATGGAGTTTGATGTATACACTCCATCGAGAGGACCAAATATTACCTTGTCAACGTATAGAGGCATGACTGGCGTGATCACTAATCTGAGGCCCAACTGAGGGGCTAAGTAGACCTACGATGGCACGTAGTTCCTGAACTTTGGGTGAAACTGGGGCCCTAGTCCAACTCGGTACTAAGTACTACTCCCAAACTAAATACTGATAGCTGGGTCAGAACTTAACTAGTCTGAAACCATTTTCTGAAAAAGCTGTAGACTGGAAATTTACTAAGTTCTATTTAAAACTGAATGCTAATACCCTGAGCTAAATTCTGAAGAAAATCAAATTCATGTGAAAATACTACAATTTCAGGCTAAATTCTTGTCTTCTCAAATCCTTGCAAAAGTCCATGCAAATTATTGAAACTGTGATATAAATCATTTAAAATAGGATATAAACCATGTAGTAATCATAAGGACTAAATTTTGTAGAAATCTGCATGATAAGGTAAGAACCCTAGTTTCACAAAAATCATAAAAATCGATATAAAAGTCGAAGGTTTTGGGAATAAGGGCAAACTAAACCCTTGTTGAACACCCACATACCTTAAGGCAAAGAAATTCTGAACTTTCTTGGTGCGTTAGAGCTTTGGAGAAGAAGACCTAGGTTTGGTAGAGAGAAGACTATTTCTGTTCTTTCTTTCTGACTTAAAATCTCCAATTATGAGAATGAGGGAAATTCAGTTGTAACTTCCCTTTAATCCCACCTAAAAGAGGCTAAAATGTCTTAACTTAGGATTTAAAAGAATAGAAAAAGTCTAAAATACCCCTGGGATCAAGACTTAAAAATTGAAAAAATTCTCAAAACAGGGTTCCATGGCTGGGAACCACGATCCGTGGTTCATTCCAGGAGCCGTGGAACCAGCTCATGGTTTCCTTGGATTTTCTCAGGCTGCGGGCTTGAGTTCTACGACTGTAAACCACGGTCCATGGACAATTCCAAGTGTTGGAAAATATTGAGAATCACGAAAACTTCACTAGCTTGAGGCGTGCCTATGGCACTATCCTTAAGGATATTTCACCGGTTATGATGTATTCTCCAGGATTCAACAAGTTCATCTAGTTATAAACTAGGAGCCAGAACTAACAAAGATTTATATTTCTCAAGAGAAAACTCAGCATACTCGGTATATAATTGATAAAAAGAATATTTCTTTTTCACTACTCACTCTTTCTGTCCCAAAATACACCCAAATATATATATCACTATATTTGTAAAACTTGCCTTAGAAAGAGGCTTTTACAATCTTTAATGGTAATAAAAGTGATTAATTACCTTTGACCAAAATGACCACTATCAATTCAAATGACAACGGACAAAAGACATTGAATAGAGAATATTCACCATTAAGATAATTAAATATATAATTAAGTCTTAAAAGGTAATTGAATAATAGTTATTAGAAGAGGCAATTAAAGAATAGTAATTATAGGTAGAAAAGAACAAATAATAAGATTAATTTTTAAGATACAATATAATATTTTTCTAACAATCCCCCATATATCTTAAAATTAATATAAAAAATAAAACAAAAGTTTTGCTGGGTTTTTACAAAAAATATAATGCATCGAATCTGGTGTCTCGTACACTATGAATCAGACCTAGATAAAATAAGATTAAACTCACAGAATAGTTGGTGAAATTTAGAACTTTTATGAACCAAAAATTCTTTTTTAAGTCCAGTGTCTTACTTCATCACATTATACTTGAACAACCTTTGTCGTTATCACGATTTTGCGCTAAGAGGCCATGCGCATGTCCTGGTATTCATGAGTACTCTAGAAATCTGTCACAATTTCATAGAAGCGGCACAACTCCACACCCATATAGGTCCACCCATCAAGTGTATTCTTCAGAGCAATACACCATCAAAAATGATATGGTAATGGATTAAGAGTTCACAACTCAACCTCATATTCCTTGCAGATTTGCACTATATGCACACCATAATAGATCATAGAAGGGACAATTTCTATAGTGCACAAGATCAAACAACGACTTGTTATTACCCATATGAACCTAATTCATGGGATCTCCAATCACATAGGTTGGGTTACCATCATGTTTGATATACAACTTGACAAAGTCTCATTCCCGTTGAAGCTTCACATATAAATATTTTCCCCAAAGGTTTAGTCAGTGAATTGACCAAATTCACTTCTGACCTCACATAATTTATGGATATAATTTCATCTCTTAACAGTTATTTTATCACTTTATGTCTCAAACACATGTATATGTTTTGCCATTGGAAATTTTTTTTTCCACTACAGCTAATGCTGCTTGACAACCACAATATATATATAGATATGTTAATTTTATATCAACCCAATCCTCACTAAGAATTTTCTTAGCCTCATTTTCAGTCAACTCCAAACCACAACCATAGATTTCACAACTGATCTAGTAACTATGGTTCATTTGACTAATTTTATGTTATTTCATCTCACCAAAAATAAACACATAATCACATATAAATTTGTGAGTCACTTAACATCATTGTACCCCTTTAGTACAATAAATATTAATTCACTATAACACTTTATCATTAGTTGCATCTCTTCAAAATAATGCACCAAGAAAAGAAATAACAACATAATAAATTTTAGGATCACTATCAACAAAATTAGTATAAAGACCTTCACCTAAATAGTTTCATATCCTTGTCATTTTTCCTTCTCCTCAAATTCCCATTCTCAAGACTATCTTGAACAACAAATCACGTAAGATATTATAATATATGCTCAAAATCATTTTTCTTCATATAATGTTATTCATAAAATTAATCACATCACTATTAATAAACACAGTTTATATGCAACAGTTTTAGTTAGCATAAAGTCATAAACATACAACCAAAAATATTATATCTTTCTTTTGCTTCTTTCAAAATCAAGTAGCACTACCTTAACAAGGTACCCCCATACTTTTAAATATTTAAATAACTTTTGTAAGACACTTTGCCCCCATATTTTCAACATTTAAAAAATAAGATAATAATATTTTCATAACTCATAACAAGTTAACCAATTTCTCATAAGATATTTCATCATGTTATTTCACAAAAATATTAAACAAAATAAATTCACCATGTCTATCAAATCTACTTAATATTACATTCTCATTATATAAAATAAATTAATTTACTAAACTTTAACATATATTATATATAGTAAATCAAAAAATCAATCAAGCAAATTACTAGCATTTTCATTCTTGACTAAAAACATTTAACACCACTAAATCATGATCACAATACTCTTTTTGCCAACAAGCAAATCATGCTTAATAAAAACACCCATAAAATTCTCAAAATAAACTTTACTCCAACATTTTCTAGTAATATCATCACATCAATTAAATTGGTTAAATACGAAGAACATGTAAACTCGTTTAAAGCCAATATTTCTTTCACATGTGAATTAAAGAAGAGCTTTTCTTTTTCAAGAACTTAAGTAGTTCTTCGATCAAGACGAATAAATTCTTCTCCTCTATTGACTTGGGTGTAAGTCACAATTTTATTTTTTTCACACAAAGCTCATCATTCAGTCACTCACATTGACCACATTATTTACTTGGGAAATAACCACAACAAGAAATCATCTGCTTCATTCAACTTAATTGGATTAGCAGGATTGTCAACTTTTTCAAACTCTTTTTTCAATTATATATTATTGGCTATGGTTTAAATGTAATCTCGTTTATCAATATTACCATTAGTAAAATTTAAAATACTACTTACATACCTCTTAGCATGATTCAGAAGGTGTAATAGTAGGATAAAGATTACCGTAGTGCAAATTCCAACAACAATAGAGCTTTCTTAAACATAGTGGTATTCATGTACTTCTACCCGTATCGCCGCCGGCATCTGGCTAACTTTGAAGCCTGACATCGATTGTATCTACAACTTTTGATGACCTCTTTCGTGCTATTCTTGAAAGTCGATTTCCTTCCAGATTTCGTATATCGATCCCCACTCCACTTCTGTTTACTAAAATGGTAATGGAGTATTGCTCGTTTTCGTGATTCATTGTGAGATATCCTTAAGATTGTTGGAACATATTGAGAATCACGAAAACTTCACTAGCTTGAGGCGTGCCTATGGCACTGTCCTTAAGGATATTTCACCGGTTATAGTGTATCCCACAGGATTCAACAAGTTCATCTAATTATAAACTAGGATCCAGAACTAACAAAGATTTATATTTTTCAAGAGAAAACCCAGCATACTCGGTATATAATTTATAAAAAGAATATTTCTTTTTCATACTCACTTTTTCTGTCCCAAAATAGACCCAAATATATATATATATATATATATATATATATATTATATATATATATATATATATTATATATATATCACTATATTTGTAAGACTTTCCTTAGAAAGAGGCTTTTACAACCTTTAATGGTAATAAAAGTGATTAATTACTTTTGACCAAAATGACCACTATCAATTCAAATGACAATGGACAAAAGACATTGAATAGAGAATATTCACCATTAAGATAATTAAATATATAATTAAGTTTTAAAAGGTAATTAAATAATAGTTATTAGAAGAGGCAATTAAAGACTAGTAATTATAGGTAGAAAAGGATAAATAATAAGATTAATTTTTAAGATACAATATAATATTTTTCTTACACCAAGGTTTATGGATTCTGACTTGTGGTTCTCGGGCCAAATTCTAGGCCTCACCCTGATTTTCACGAGGCCATCCATGGTCCGTGGTCTGTTTCACGGTCTGTGAAACCCGTCCGTGGTTTCTGCCTATCTTTTGACAGATTTACACTTAGAATTCTTGTCTAGTTCTTAGCTTAGAATTTTTCAGGTGTTACATTCATGTTTTAATTGAAATTGGTGATTGCAAACACTAGTTAAATTTTTAATTCTTGTCTTGCTTGAGAAAGAGGATAGGGGTTGAGAGAAGAAAATAATAGCAAGGACTTTCATTATTTCCATTTAATAATTTTTGCTAGAGATAGAATAATTTACTTGAAGTTTTGTTGGTTGGTAAAATGTGAATACACCTTGGGTTTGAGAAAACCCAAGGTGAATGTGCTTGTTGATTTAGAAATTATAAGCATAGCTAAAATCAATCTTACCCATATCCAATATCAATTGTGAAGTGAATTGAATGTCCCAAACACTATAGATAAACCCATATAAGCACATCCCTATGCTCTATTACTACGTATACAAACCTCGTTTAAAATCGTGTGGATCAAACTTACTAGATAAACTTTAAATTCAAGTAACCCCCCCCCCCCCCTTGTTACTGAATGCGATCAATTAGTGAGCCTTACACTAGTTAGGGTAAACTCTAATCATTTTCCCTGTGGAATCGACCCCGACTCTACATTGGATAAATATATTATGAAGACTATGAACATTTCTCAATTCGAGAAGTGGATTTGGGTGTTATCAATTCTGGCACTGTTGTCGGGGAATAAGATTTTAGATTTCCCTGTTTTGACTCATTTTTCGAATAGCAATAACTCCTCCAGAAGGATCATAAATTTTGCGAGAATCATTCCTAAGGGTGATGACATACCCTTTTTCTAACAATAGACTAGCACTCAACAAAATGTTTTTCAAAGAAGGAACATAGAACACATTGATATGGTTTCCACGCACCCATTCTTGGTTCTAAAAATGATATTACCCTTCTCTATTACATTCACAGTGGAGATATCACCAAACCAACCGTCAGATGGAAGCTTTTATTAAATTAGCAAAAGAAGACTCACTTCCAGTCATGTAGTTACTGCAGCCGGTATCCACATACCAAATAGCTTTCTCCTCAGGACCATTTTCAACATGGACTTCCATTAACAAGGTTTCTCCTTCCTTGTTCTCAACAAAATTTTACTTTTCTTATTTCTCATTAGGCAGCCTTGTCTAACAGCCAGATCGATAATGACCAAATTTATGACAACGATAACATTCTACCTTGGATTTTTCAAAATCTCTTCCTCTTCCTCTGCCTTTGATGTAGTCATCATTGGCTCTAAAATTTCTGCTACCATCTTTGTTGCCTCCATCTCTATTTCCTTGATCTCCTCTCCCTCTTCCTCTACCTCTACCTCTACTCGTTCCTCTAGAATTTAAAATATAAAAGTAGAAGCCTTCAAGGCATGCTCCTCAGAATTTGAACTACGGTTCATCTAATGCTCATGCACCAACAAGGATCTTTGAAATTCGTTAAATGATAAAGCATCTATGTCTTTTGACTCCTCAATCGAGCATATAACATAATCGTATTTCAGTGCCAAGGAACGTTGTATCTTTTCAACGACTGTGCATTGATCATTTTCTCTCCATGAAATCATATTTTGTTGCTTATCTCCATGGTTATAGCATAGTAGCCAGTGACATGTTTACCTTTCTTCATTTGCAAAGTTTCGAAGTCCCTCCTCAAGGCTTGAAGTTGTGCTCGCTTCACTGTTGTAGTGCCTTGATACTTCTTCTTCATGGAGTCCCATATGTCCTTGGAAGTTTATTTGCAAAGAATAGTTTTCAAGATAGAACGCTCAATATCCTGAAAGTGATAATTTTTTGCCTTTAAACTTTCAGCTATCTTGTTTCTAACTCCGTCTTTTAAGCATTCTTCAAATCTTTCCTTACGCTAGAGAAGTGATGCCATCATCGGCAATTGGCCAATACTCCTTTGACCATAAAAAATTTCATCAGCATACTCTAATGGTCATACTGACCATCAAAACGATGGCTTCTTGCACAAATTTTCTCTCTGAAGCCATTGATGAATAATAAATTTCTGGGTAAAGTACCCTATTTTTCCTTCTAGATTAAACCTTGCTCTTGATACCACTGATAGAATTTCGCAAATAGACCAACGAAGAAAGCAGATAGAAATACACAATAGAGGAAAATTAGAAGTACTTATGAGCAACTCTCTGTATTTCAATAGCAACAAGATAAGTCATTATATAGACTATGGAAGAAGAAAAAAAGTACCACCATAAACTATAGGTGAAATTTCATCAACATACCTTAACTATACGGGGGTCCTACTACCCCCTAAACTATTTTAAAGTATAATAAATACACACCACCCTTTGGTGTTGATGTGGCACAAAGAGTGTGCTCACTCTCTTGGAAGCACGTGGGAGGCAAAAAAATATAAGAAAAAACTAATCAATATTGGACACATGTCCTTTTTTTAATTGGATATCTTATAATTAGTTAGTATACATATTTACTACCATTAAAATCTATATATAAAAATATATATTTAATTATGTTCCTTTCTTTGTTTGTAAAATATTTATTTCCCTCCTCATTTTTATCTTCTTCTTTTTTTATCTTTTATTAATTTCTTATTTTTTTGCATTTAATAAATTTTAAAAAAAATTACAAAGTGTCCTTTAACTTTAGCTTTTTTATTTTTTATTTTTAATCTAATTTCCTTCAGTTTTTTTGGTATCTATCCAAATCAAAAGGAAAAAAATTGAAAGAAGTTAAAAAAATAAAAAATAAAAAAATTACGTTTATTTGAGAAAAGTTTAAATAAAAGGCAAAGAAAAATAAAAAAGTTTCATTTTTTGAGAAAATTCTAGATACATGAAAAATAAAAAAAATTACATGTATTGACTTATTTTAAACTAGTTTCTGGACACGTGCTTTGCACGTGTATCCCATATTAATTAGTGCAAACTCTTAAACTGATATAGTAAATAATATCAAATATATGTGTGCTGAATAGCACAAAATTCAAAGGAAAAAAATAAGTGCAAACTAATGAATAATTGTAACGACCGAGTTCGTTGTTACGGGTAAACTTTTCGTGCCAAGTTTTGAGTCAGAAAATTTCTGGATTTGGGAGTTGAAAATTTTGATCTAGGCTAGTCTCGGCCAGTTTTGGAGTGAGGTATGGTCTAGATAAATCTGGGTAGGATTGGGTAGCGTGTCTAGTTTTGAGCTAGTTTTCCATTTAGCTAAGATATAAAGGAGTCCGGAGAACTTTTCGGAATCGAATTCGGGTAAGTAGAACCCCCGGTATTGAAGTTGATGTGAAAAGGTTATTCCGGAACATTATGAAATCGAGTGTGTTGTAAAATGGACCAATTTGGAGGACTTTACAACATTCTATCCCGTGTCACTGCCATAGCAACCTATGCTATAGCGGAGAAATTACCGCTATAGTAAAAGTCAACGTTGGTCAGCACCTCTATAGAGGATGGTTCTGCTATGGTGGAACCGCTATAGCGGAGCGTGGACCGCTATAGTGGAGCGTGGACTGCTATAGTGGAGTGTGATGGGATTTAATGCAGAAACTTCCCCAGAATAGTCAGTTTTTCATCAAGATGTTTTGGGAGAAGGGCAAGGCAATTTTGGGCGATTTTCATCAGTTTTCCACCAATTTTAATCCTAAAGGTAGGAATTCTACTCCCCAAACTCCGTACTATCTTTCCTACGCTATAGAACTGCTAGGGGTGGACTTGGGAAAAGGTTTGGAATGACCTAGGATGGTAGAATCAAGGGAAAAAGGGGATTCTAGGATGCAGAAGTTCTTGGGTGTTGATAATTTCATTAGATTATGATCATGTGACCTTAATTCCCTAAATTCATCCATAAAAATGGTAGGAATAAGCGAATTAACGGTGGGAAAGCCCGGGAAAAGGGTGGGATGATCATGGTTGGACTGGGGTTTGGGATTTTTGCATAATTTGGGTAACTAGTAGGTTATAAGGATTGATTTTTGGTTATTATGTGTTGTTTTAAACCAAGAACCAGCAAGAAATTCACAAAACGGGAAAGTTATGGTTGAGTAGCGCTTGGAATATTTCAAGGTAGGTAATGGTTATTGATTTCTAATTTGTATTATGTGTTCAGGTACTATTTCATAGTAATGTATGAGTTGCATGTTTATGAAATGAATGGTGAATGTCTAGTTGTTCGGTAATCAGTTTTGTGAAATGAACTACTTTTGTTTGTTTGTTGGTTTTACAAGTATGTTTGTTCATTGGTTGTGGTTGATTAGAATTGTTATGACATTCGATTGGCTCGGGTACCACGCTCGGTATCGGAATTACTAACAGTTGGCTCGGGTACCACGCCAGGTATGGAAATGTCTAATGGTTGGCTTGGGTACCACACCTGGTACGGGTTGTTTTAATTGCATTACTATTTTCTTTCGATGGTTCCATGAGTGGATCGGGTTGTATTCTTGAATTGTGAATTCTGCATATGGTCTATGAGAGGCTGGGTGATTTTATTTAAATATGAGTTTTGTCTTAGTGTAGATCGGGATTGCATGTCTAACACCTAGGTGATGTTATGGGGATCCTTGGTGGGTCCGGGTTTTGTGAAAAAGGGTATTTATTGTTGTTTTTGGGTGGGGTCAATGGTTGCTTTTTGGTTCTCGTGTTTAACGAGCTAAGAGGGGGACTTAATATCTGGTTACTTGTTGGCTTGTTACATGTTTCCTATACCTTACTATGTTATGGTTTACTGTTCATATTATGTTTATTGGAGATGGCCGATGATCCTACCAGTACACAGTGTTTGTGTACTAACTCTGCACTTGCTTTTCTTTTGTGAGCACAGGCAATCTTTCGGTGGCTGACACGTGACCTCATCTGTAGTCCCAGCGCATTCAGACATCAAGGGTGAGCTGCTTTGATCGAACTACCTTGGTTTTTTCCTGTTAGTTGTAGCCCACTTATTTCGGGCTTAGACCTTGCTTATTTTGGGGTTGCATCCCCGTATTTTCTAGAGAATTTGGTAGAATGTTTTGGTATGATAACTTTCAGGTTCTAGGGAGGATGTTTCTGAAATTTACGATATAGTGTTGAGATTTTATTGCTAGTTTATTTTATATATTGGTTTTAAGCTACTAGAAGGGTTAAGTGTTAGGTCGGTATTGGTCCCCTCACTCGGGGGTATTGGGTGGGTGCCACTCACGGTGGTCTGGGTCATGACAAAGATGGTATTAGAGCCCTAGGTTCGTTTATCTCATTGTACCAAAACAGGTCTAGTAGAGTCTTGCGGAACAGATCGGAGACGTCCGTACTTTTCTTTAAGAGGCGATAGGACTTTAGGAAACTATATCTTCTTTCTTCCTTCATGCTATAACTTAATTCCAATTGGTATCTGGTGATACAAATTGGTATCTGACCTCGTTCACTCTTCTATCCACAGATGGTTAACAAAAGGAACAATGGAGCAACAACAGCGGTCCCAGCAGCGGGCCCGGCTGTCAGAGGTAGAGAAAGGGGTAGGGGCAGGGGTCGAGGTAGAGCGACACCCGCTAAGGGTGGAGCTCAAGAGGCTGTAGGAGAACGTGAGGCGACCCCTTCCCCACCCCAGGATCAGGTTGAAGAGGAGGTCGAAGTTGCTGTTGAGGAGGGTGTAGAGCTGGCGGAGGCAGCACCGGTTGGAGGTGCAGGCCTTCCCCCTATGACACTCAAAGAATTTTCAGCAAGTGTGGTCCTTCCTGAGTGGGCTTGTTGGTGCTGGAGCAAACCCTACGGAATGTCGTTCATCTTTTTTCCCCCACTGACTTGGGAGCAGTTCCACGCTCTGTTCTCAGAGAAGTATGTGCCTCGTACTTTGATGGATCGCTAAAAAGATGAGTTCCTGGATCTGGAATAGGGTAACATATCGGTCTCTTCTTATGAGGGTAAGTTTTATGCCTTGTCTCATTTTGCTACACAGTTGTTGGGTTTTGAGGAGGAGCGGATTCAGTTATTTTTGAAGGTCTTGAATACGGTTTTACAGGTGTTATCGGTGCACATGACTTCAGCAGGGAAGGGCTTCAATGAGGTAACAGACTATGTTAAGAAGTTAGAAGGGGTCAAGTAGGTTGGGCAGGCTAAAGTGTTAGCCAAGAGGCCCCAGAATGATGGAAACTTCAGTGAATCGCACTCCAGGGGCCACAATCAGTAGGTGTACTCTGCCCGTTCTATTTAGTCAGCTTTTCTAGCTGCTATAGGTGGTCGTTCGAGAGCCAATCAACAGTTTTCAGCTCCTCTGGGCTAGGGAGCTTCTTACACATCTATGAGCAGGCCTTCGATTGATCGTGGTTGTTTCCATTATGGTGATCTGAGACACTTTAAAAGGGAGTGCCCTCACACACAGACTGGTAATTAGGTTTATCAGCAGTCTAAGGCTGTGGTCTCAGCAGGTAGAGGTTGCCATGTTAGAGGTCATCCACAGGGTGGGCGAGGTAACATTCAGGGAGGCCGAGGAGACAGGGGGGATGGCAGCGAAGGCAGAGGTGTGGCGCAGCCAGCCAAGGAAGTAGCTCGGATTGATGATCGGGCTCAGTGTTATGCTTTTCCAGGAAGGTACGAGGCGGAGGCATCAGACGCAGTAATCACAGGTACAATTCTTGTCTATGATAGGATGGTTTTGGTACTTTTTAACCCAGGTTTTACCTACTCTTATATGTCTGTGAATTTTGCTATGGGTCTGGACTTGATTTGTGATATCCTTGATTCCCCTATCCATGTTTCCGCCCTGACTAGAGAGTCCGTGATTATGACTCATGTTTATCGTTCTTGTTCTATAATTTTTGTAGGGTTGCATACTTGGGTAGACTTGGTAATTCTGGATATGGTAGACTTTGATGTCATTCATGGCCTGACCCAGTTATCACCTTATCATGTTGTAGTAAATTGTAACACCAAGACTGTAGCTCTAGAGATTTCGGGTAAGGATAGGCTACAGTGGGAAGGTGTGTACAGGCCTAAGTCGGCCAAGATAATATCATTTATTTGGGCTAGGAAGCTAGTCGGGAGAGGGTGTTTAGCCTTTTTGTCTCATCTCTGGGATGATAGTGTGGATTCCCCATCTATTGAGTCAGTTCTGGTTGTTTCAGAGTTTCAAGAGGTGTTTCCGGGGGATTTTCCTGGTATGCCTTCGGACAGGGATATTGATTTCTGTATTGATTTGGAGTCGGGCATTTGCCCAATTTCCATTCCCCCATATTGTATGGCTCCGGCAGAGTTAAGGTAATATAAGACTCATCTTCAGGACTCCTAGATAAGGGATTCATCCATCCCAGTGCTTCACCTTGGGGTGCTCCGGTCTTGTTTGTAAAGAAAAAAGATGGTAGTATGCAGATGTGCATAGATTACAGGCAGTTGAATAAGGTGACCATCCAGAATAAGTACCCTTTACCATGTATAGATGATCTATTTGACCAGTTACAGGGTGCATCTGTGTTCTCAAAAATTGACTTGATGTCAGGGTATCATCAGTTGAAGATTAGGCCCGAGGACATTCCTAAGACTATTTTTCAGACTTAGTATGGGCATTACGAGTTCTTAGTGATGTCGTTTAGGTTGACTTATGCGCTGGCGACATTCATAAGTTTGATGAATGGGGTGTTTAAATCTTATATGGATTCGTTCGTCATCGTTTTTATTGATGATATTTGATCTACTCCAAGAGTAGGGAGGAGCATGCTGAACATCTCCGTATTGTGTTGGAAATATTGAGGAACCAAAAGCTTTATGCAAAGTTCTCCAAGTGTGAATTTTGGTTGACTTCAGTCGCCTTCTTGGGGCATGTAGTGTCAAAAAAGGGGGTGATGGTGGATCCCCATAAGATTGAGGCAGTCAAGAATTGGGCCTGGCCTAACTCTGTGACTGAGGTGAGGAGTTTTGTGGGACTTGCAGGTTACTACTGTAGATTTGCCAAAGACTTTGCATCTATCACTACTCACTTGACAAGGTTGACTCAGAAGGAGGTACCATTTGTGTGGTCATACAAGTATGAGGAGAGCTTCCAAAAGCTCAATACACTATTTACCATGGCTCCTCATCATTTCATTTCTGGTGGAAAGTAAGGATTTTATTATTTACTGTGATGCTTCACATTCGGGTTTGGGTGTTGTGTTGATGTAGGACAGGAATGTGATAGCCTATGCATCTAGGAAGTTGAAGGTACATGAGAGGAATTACCCAACCCACGACTTAGAGTTGGCAGCGGTGTTGTTTGCACTCAATATTTGGAGACACTATCTCTATGATGTCAAGTGTGAGGTGTTCACTGATCATCACAGTCTGCAACATGTTTTTACTCAAAAGGACTTGAATCTGAGGCAGAGAAGGTGCATGGAGTTGTTAAAGGACTATGATGTGACCATTCAGTACCATCCAGGTAAGGCTAATGTGGTGGCAGATGCATTGAGCCGGAAGACAGTCAGCATGGACAGTTTGTCTTGTTTGGGGGTGTCCAAATGACCGTTGGCAAGGGAGATTTAGGCTTTGGAATCTAAATTCATGCACCTGTGTATCTCAGAATGGTCTGGAGTGTTGTCTAGTGTTGAGGTCAAATCCACCTTCATAGAGGAGATAAAGGCCAAGCAGCTACAGGATTTGCAGTTGAGCAGGCTTCGAAGCAAGGCAATATCCGAAGAGTCTAGAGATGCCACGTTGGACGCTGGTGGGGTGTTGAATTTTAGAGGGAGGATTTGTGTTCCTTGGGTTGATGAAATTGTTCAGAAAGTGTTGGCAGAGGATCATGGCTTGTGGTATTCAATTCATCCAGGTGTAACTAAGATGTACAGGGATTTGAGGCAGCTTTACTGGTGGCCCGGGATAAAAAGGGACATAGCTGATTTTGTGTCCAAATGTCAAAATTGCCAGCAGGTAAAGTATGAGCACCAAAGACCTGCAAGACTACTTCAGAGGATGCTCATTCCAGAGTGGAAGTGGGAAAGGATAGCCATGGACTTCTTGGTGGATCTTCCCAAGACTTTGGGGAAGTATGACTCTATTTGGGTCATTGTGGACAGGATGACCAAGTCAGCTCATTTTATTCAGGTCAGGGTGGACTATAATTTGCAATAATTGGCTAAGATCTATGTGAAAGAGATCGTGAGATTGCACGGGGTACTTCTGTCCATCATTTCAGACAGGGGTACGCATTTTACCTCTAAGTTTTGGGGTAAGTTCTATGAAGAGTTGGGCACTCAACTCACCTTCAGTACAGCCTTCCATCCTCAGAGTGATGGTCATTTAGAGAGGACAATCCAAGTATTAGAGGACATGCTGAGAGTATGTGTGATTGACTTCGAGGGTCATTGGGATCCGTTTCTACCATTGTATGAGTTCTCATACAATAATAGCTACCACTTCAGCATCGACATGGCACCATTTGAAGCATTGTATTGAAGGGTTTGTAGGTCACCTATAGGGTGGTTTGAGAAAGGCGATGTAAAGCCTTTGGGCGTGGATTTGGTAAATGAGGCATAAGAAAAGGTAAGAGGCATTCAAACCAAGTTACTAGCGGCCCAAAGCAGGCAGAAAGAATATGTGGATCGCAAGGTATGGGACATGGATTTTCATATTGGTGAACAAGTGCTATTGAAAGTGTCACCAATGAAGGGAGTTATGCGTTTCGGTAAGAAGGGCAAGATAGACCTCGGTTCATCGGACTGTTAAAAGTTCTTGAGATTGTAGGGACAATGGCTTACAGGTTAGCACTGCCACCCAGTTTGTCAAGTGTCCATCCGGTATTCCATGTATCCATGCTAAAGCGATACCATGGGGATGGGGACTACATCATCAAGTGGGATGAGGTGTTATTTGATAAGAATATGCGCTATGAATAGAAACCGATTGTGATTCTTGATCGGGATGTCCGAAAATTAAGGACAAAGGTGATCAGCATGGTAAAGGTTCAATGGAATCATCTTCCAGTTGAGAAAGCCACTTGGGAAACTGAGAAGGACATGGAGGATAAGAACCCTCACTTGTTAGAGGATTCAGGTACTACTCTTTCCTTCTTTATTTCTATATTTTTGGGTTTAATCATTCGGGGATGAACGATGGGTTAATTGGTATCTGTTGTAATGACCATTTCATCATTACGGGTAAACTTTTCATGCCAAGTTTCGAGTCAAAAAACTTTTGGGTTTGGGAGTTGAAAATTTTGGGCTAGGCTAGTCTCGGCCAGTTTTAGAGCGAGGTATGGTCTAGGGCAATCTGGGTAAAGATTGGGTAGCATGTCTGGTTTTGAGCTAGTTTTCCATTTAGGTAAGACATAAAGGAGTCCGAGAAACTTGTCGAAATTGAATTCGGATAAGTGGAACTCTTGATATCGAAGTTGACGTGAAGGGGTTGTTTCAAAATATTAGGAAATCGAGTGTGTTATAAAATGGACTAATTTGGGGGACTTTACGATATTTTGTCCCGTGTCAACCGTTGCCGCACCGCTATAGTGGAGATATTACCGATATAGCAAAAGTCAATGTCGGTCAGCACCGCTATAGTGGATGGTTCCGCTATGGAAGAACTGCTATAGTGGAGCATGGACCGCTATAGCAGAGCATGATAGAATTTAATGCAAAAACTTCTCCAAAATAGTCAATTTTTCATGAAGAAGTTTTGGGAGAAGGGCAAGGCAATTTTGGGTAATTTTCATCAGTTTTCCACCAATTTTCATCCAAAAGGTAAGAATTCTACTCCCCAAACTCCGTACTATCTTTCCTACGCTATAGAACTGCTACGGTGGACTTGGGGAAATGTTTGGAATGACCTAAGATGGTAGAATCCGGGGAAAACGAGATTTTATGGTGTAGAAGTTCTTGGGTATTGATAATTTCATTAGATTATGATCATGTGACCTTAATTCCCTAAATGCATCCATAAAAATAGTAGGAATAGGTGAATTAATGGTAGAAAAGCCCGAAAAAAGGGTGGGATGATCATGGTTGGCCTGGGGTTTGGGATATTTGCATAATCCGGGTAACTAGTAGGTTATAAGGATTGATTTTTTGTTATTATGTGTTGTTTTAAACCAAGAACCAGCAAGAAGTTCAGAAAACGGGAAAGTTATGGTTGAATAGAGCTTGGAATATTTCAAGGTAGGTGATGGTTATTGATTTCTAATATACATTATGTGTTCACATACTATTTTATCTACGTATGAGTTGCATGTTTATGAAATGAATGATGAATGTCTAGTTTTCTGGTAATCAGTCTTGTGAAATGAACTTCTTTTGTTTGCTTGTTGGTTTTACAAGTATGTTTGTTCATTGGTTGTGATTGATTGGACTTGTTATGACATTCGATTGGCTCGAGTACTACACCTGGTACGAGAATTACTAACAGTTGGCTCAGGTACCACGTCTGGTACGAGAATTTCTAATGGTTGACTCGGGTACCACGCCTTGTACAGGTTGTTTTAATTGCATTATTATTTTGTTTCGATGGTTCTATGAGTTGATCGGGTTGTATTCTTGAATTGTGAATTCTGCATATGGTCCATGAGAGGTCGGGTGATTTTATTTAAATATGAGTTTGGTCTTAGTGTAGACCGGGATTGCATGTCTAAGACTTAGGTGATGTTAGGGGGATCCTTGGTGGGTTCGGGGTTTGTGAAAAAGGGTATATGTTGTTATTTTTGGGTGGGGTCAATGGTTGCTTTTTGGTTCCTGTGTTTAATGAGCTAAGTGAGGGACTTAATATCTAGTTACTTATTGGCTTGTTACATGTTTACTGTACCTTACTATGTTATGGGTTACTGTTCATATTATGTTTATTAGAGTTGGCCGATGATCCTACCAGTACACGATATTTGTGTACTGACTCTACACTTGCTTTTCTTTTGTGAGTACAGGCAATCTTCCGGTGGCTGACACGCGAGCTCATCTGTAGTCCCAGCGCTTTCAGACATCGAGGGTGAGCTCCTTCGATCGAGCTACCTTGGTTTCTTCCTGTTAGTTGCATCCCACTTGTTTTGGGCTTAGACCTTGCTTATTTTGGAGTTGCATCCCCATATTTTTTAGACAATTTGGTAGAATGTTTTGGTACGATGACTTTCAGATTCTAGGGAGGATGTTTCCTCAATTTACGATATATTATTGAGATTTTATTGCTAGTTTATTTTATGCATTCATTTTAAGCTGCTAGAAGGGTTAAGTCTTGGGTCGGTATTGATCCGCTCACCCGGGGGTATTGGGTTGGTGCCACTCACGGCGGTCTAGATCGTGACAATGATGAACTTATTTGATCGACGTGATAGATGAAAGTAAAATAATTAGATTTTGCTTGAACATGCAACGTGCATTCCACATTTATCTTGTGTTGATATTATAAAATTAATATTACAAAATAAAGAATTTTAATAATATATATGCATATTATAAAAAAAATGAGTTATTAACGCACTTGGATATTCATCATTAGCAAATAAATAGTTCTGTTATATTTTTTTTATTATTTTAAGCTCAATCTTGAAAGGAAAAGTTACATAACACACCAACATAAGAGGCCTAATTACGCTCCATGCCTATAGTTTAAATCAATTACGCTCCTTACCAATTAGTCAAAACTATTGGTATATAGTCTCTCCTTCTCCCATCTATATCTCTCGCCACTTTCCTCCCTCTCTCCCAATCTCGTTGGCCACTCTTTTCCCTCTCGCTCCCCTCTCCCTCCCTCTCGCTGCCTCTCTTCCTCCCTCCATCTCTCTCTCCTTTTCTCTAAACAGGGGATCTTTTTTTAACAAAATTCTCAAATGATACAGTTGTATTAGTATATAACATATATGTATAACACAAAGAGGAGAGAAAGAAAAATTGTATTCATTGATACGAATTGTATTTTCTATTTATTGATACGAATTACATTTGTATTCGTTGAGAAAATTGAATACAAATTGTATTTCGTTGATATGAATTGTATTTGTATTTGTAATATGTATAATACAAAGAGGAGAGAAAGAGAAATTGTATTCGTTGATACGAATTGTGTTTTCTATTTGTTGATACGAATTGTATTTGTATTCATTGATACAATTGAATACAAATTGTATTTCGCTTACGAATTATATTTATATTCGTTGATACAATTGAATACAAATTGTATTTCGTTAATACGAATTGTATTTGTATTCATTGATATAATTGAATACAAATTGTATTTCATTGATATGAATGTATTCATTGATACAATTATATTCGAAAGAAGAAAAAGAGAGGGGGGGCGGAGGAATACAAAATTCAAAGAGGAGGAGAGACAAAGAGAGAGATAACAATACAAAATACAAAGTGGAAAAGAAAAAGTAAAAGAGAAAGGGAGAGAGAAAAGAGAAAGAAGGAGAGAGAGGCGAGAAATAGAGAAAGAGGGAGAGAAATAGAAAGAGAGAGAGGGAGAGGCGTTGAAAACAGAAAGAGAAACAGAGACGGAGAGGCGACCTTTTTTTTTTTACTTGGCATTTAAATAATTGGTACGGATTGTAATTAGCAAAGTATTGGTATGAAGGCCTCATTAAGTTTATTAGGGTTGGTATTTTTTAAATTGTTCATCTTGAAATAGAAAATTTTAATGTGAAAGATATGATTGGAGACTATCTCAAATGAAATAATGATTTTCACTCATAAATTTCAAGTATTGAATTTTTTCCAATTTCAAGTAAATATAATCCAATTAAGATCATTTAGAACAGCTAAGTAATCCATATGACTTTTGACTTATTTTTATTATTATTGGCTTAAAATTAAATACTTAAAAGCATTTTTTTTATTTTATCTAAATATTATAAAAATACTTAAAAACTAATTTAACTTAAAAATATGTAAAATAAGTCAATCCAAATAGACTCTTAATAAGTTTATGCACATAGTAATTAATCAAGAAAAATAATAATTGAGATACTATAATGTGTATATTGTTTCACTAATAAATAAACAAATGCAATACTTGTTAGTACACCGTTGCAAAGACATATAGGCAATATATTAAAAGTTACAAATTCACAACAAAAGTCAAATGATAGTCACTACTTCTTAGCAACAACGAAGTATAAATTCAAGTAAAGTGAAATTCGTGGCTTTTTTATTTTCCTTTCTACTTTTCTTTTTAGAAGGTCATTAGAAATACATAGTCCCCAATTTGTGTAAATGTACTCTCTTACCCCATGAAGCTACCACCAATTTAACATGTTTTTTTGGATTATGTGAATGTAATTTTTCCTTTCTTTTTTTTCCTCTTTTCAGTTTTTCATTGAAGCACATTGAGTTTTTATATTAACATAAAATAATAGTTTGAATTTATAGGAGAGATGATATGATCATCCCAGAAAATTACTGATTTTTCGGAATTCTACATAATATTAAGAAGAAAAATTGTTAGCATAAAAAAAAGGAAAACGAAAACAAACTCAGAAAAGAAAAAGGAAGGAGAAGAAGAATGGAAAGGGAAGTTCCAATTATCCTTTTGAAGAAAATAATTCAAATTTAGTTTTTCCATATATAAAGTTGGATGAAACGGAAGTTTTGAGCGACTTTATTTGTCCTTTATGTTTTTTCACGTCTTTGTTTATTTTTTCTAAAACAAAACAAAATTATCAAAAAAGAAATTATGTTAAATAAACAAAAATAAATGTATAAGATTAGTGTCAGCGGTAATAATAAAATTAGAAAAAGTGATGTGACACCTCTCTTTGGCCAAAAAATATTATTTTCTTCTTTTATTTTAAACTTTTCTCTATTTTTTTCTTATTTATGTGCTATTTAAAAAAATATTTTTTAACTTTCTTAATTTATTAAATATGCAATGTTAAGAAACTAAAAAGTCATTTCCTAAAATTTACAATTTTTTTTATACTTTATAAATTTGTTTTCCTTTCAAAATAAAGTTAACCATTTCTCTAAGATTTTAAATATTTTTCTTTTTAATTTTTGCTCTTCTTCTAATTATAAAATGACATTAATTTTCAAGATTTTAAATATTTTTTCTCTTTTTTATTTAATGTATTTTAGAAGTAACTATTCATAACTCATATCTTTTTAATTTCTACTCTTAATAATAGTCATAATTCTCATAATTTTCATGTCCATAACCTCCAAACTTTAATTTATAAGTTAGTAATGCCTTATGATATTCCTCTATTTTGCCTATGTAAACTTATATTTTGTTTCACATGAAGATTCTCATCCAAAGTTATCCTCTCTTCTTGTAGCGGTCGGGTCCGTCGTTACGGGTAATCCATTCATGCCAAGTTTTAGAGTTAGAAAACTCCGAGTTTGGGAGTTTGAAATTTTGGGCTAGGCTCGCCTCGGTCGGATTTGGAGCGAGGTATAGTCTAGGAAAATTCGGGTAAGGATTGGGTGAGATGTCTTTATTCGAGCTAGTTTTCCATGTAGCCAAGACAAAATGGAGTCAGAGGGACTTTTCAGTATTGAATTTGGGTAAGTAGAACTCCCGGGATCGAGGTTGACGTGAAGAGGTTGTTTCGGATCGTCAGGGGAAGCAAGTGTATTGTAAAATGGATCAATTTTGGAGAATTCCCGACATTTTGTCTGTGACGAGCGCCACGGCTCTGCCATAGCGACCTCCGCTATAGCGGAAGAAAATCCCACTATAGCGGAAGTCAAGGCAGTCAACCTCCGCCATAGCGGTTGACTCCGCTACGGCGGTACCGCTATAGCGGAAGCCGACCGCTATAACGGAGCGCGATGGGATTTAATGCAGAAACTTCCCCAAAATAGTTTAGGTTTCTGCAAGTATTTTGGGAAAAGAACTAGGGTGATTTAAGGCGTTTCTCCCCCATTCTTCATCGTTTTTCTTCCCTAAGGTAAGGTTTTTACTCCCCGAACTTCATATTACTTTTCCTATGCGATAGAATTGCTAGGGGCGGACTTGGGGAGAGGTTTGGAATGATTTAAGGATGATAGAATTCGAGGATAAAGAGGGATTCTAGGGGTGAAAGCTCTTGGGTATTGTTAAATTTACTGTTTTATGATCATGTGACCTTAATTTCCCAATTTCATCCATAAAAAATGGTAGAACTAGGTGAATTAACGGTGGGAAAGCCCGGGAAGATGGTGGAATGATCATGGGTGGCCTGGGGTTTAGGATTTTGCGTAATCCAGGTAAATTTTAGGCCATAAGGATTAATTCTTGGTTATTGTGTATTGTTTTAGACCAAGAACTGGCAAGAACTTCGAAAAATGGGAAAGCTCCGATTGAGTAGAGCTTGGATCATTTTGAGGTAGGTGATGGTTTGATTTTTGTATGCTTTGTGTGTTTGAGTACTTATATCTAAGTATTTGTATGAGATGCATGGCTTAGGGAATGTTTAGGAATGTCTAATAGTCTTGTTTTATCAGTCTGGTTGAACTGTACATTTTGCTTGTTGGTTTTACAAGTTAATTGTTCATTGTTGTGATTGTGTATTGTTTGACATTCAGTTGGCTCGGGTACCAGGCCTGGTACAAAATATACTAATGGTTGACTCGGGTACCACGCCTGGTACGGGATATACTAATGGTTGGCTCGGGTACCACGCCTGGTACGGGTTTATTTTACTGCATTGTCACATTGACATTATTACATTGTGCACTTGTTGTTGGTTCCATGAGTGGACCGGGCTGTGTTGTTGAAATGTGATATTTGCTTATGGTCCTTGAGAGGCCGGGTTATTATTGTATCCGATTTTAGAGTTGGTCTTGGTGTAGACCGGGTTTTGCTTGTTAACACTTAGGTGTTGGTTAGAGAAGATCTCAGGGTTGGTCCGGGCTATATAGATAAGAGGTTGTTGTTTGTGTTGACTTTCATATAAAAGTGGTTGGTATGTAGAGACAAGTTAGGAGGAGAATTGCGTATCTAGAATTGATTGGTAACTGGATTATGTGTTTCTTGTACTTGTACTTGATTTTCGTACTACTCAAACATTGTATATTTGGAATGGCTGATGATCCTACCACTACACGGTGGTTGTGTACTGATACTGCACTTGCTTGTCTTTTGTGAGTACAGGAAATCTTCTGGCGGTTGACGTACGACCTCACTTGTAGGCCTGACTGTTCGTGATATCAAGGGTGAGCTGTTCGACCAAGCTGCCTTGATTTCTATCCATTTGCATTGTAGCCCAATTGTTTCAGGCTTAGACTATTTCATTTTTATTTTTGGTGTTGCATCCCCATACTCTAGCTTTGGTATATATTTTGGGTACGATGACTTTCAGATTCTAGGGGGGATTTCCTTAGTTTCGTTTCAATGAAATACCTTTTGCTTATTTGAATTGCTAGTTTACTTTCTGTTTTGCTATTTTTAGGCTGTTAGTCTAGGCTAATGGTTGAACTCTACTGGTTCGCTCATCTGGGGGTTGGGTGGGTGCCACTCACGACAACTTGGGTCGTGACAAAGATGGTATCAGAGCCCTAGGTTTGTTGATCTTATCGTACCAAAACAGGTCTAGTAGAGTCTTGCGGAATGGTGCGGAGACATCTGTACTTCTCTTCGTGGGGCTATGGGACTTTAGGAAACTATTTCTTCTTTCTTCCATCGTGCTATAACTTGATTCCAATTGGTATCTAGTGATACAAATTGGTATCTAACCTTTTTCACTCTTATGTCCGCAGATGGTTAACACAAGGAATAATGAAGCGAGACCAGCGGACCCGGCGGTTCGTGGGAGAGGTAGGGGAAGGGGAAGAGGACGCAGAAGAGCCACACCCACCAGGGGTGGGGCTCAAGCTGCTGCTGAAGCGCGTTAGGTAACTCCTCCCCCACCTCAGGATCAGGTCGTCGAGGATGTGGAAGTTGTGGTAGAAGAGGATAAGGCGGAGGCGGCACCGGTTGGGGGTGCAGGCCTTCCTCTTATGACACCAGAAGCCTTTCAGCAGGCTTGGAACATCTTGAGTGGGTTGGTGGGTGCTGGATCCATACCCGAGGCCATTGCAAATCAGGCTTTGGACACTTAGCCAACAGTTATTACAGCGCCTAGGATGGATACAGCTTCAGGCACGAATGACTTCTTCAGGCCAATGCTACGCCCGGTGATGACAAGAAATGAACATGAGATGCTGACCAAGTTTCTCAAGATGAAACCTCCTACATTTCAGGGTACTGATAGAGAAGATTCTTATGAGTTCATACTAGATTGCTATGAGAGACTGCACAAGCTGGGCATTGTGCGATAGTATGGGGTTGAGTTCATCATATTTTAGCTGCAGGGTGATGCTAAGCAGTGGTGGAGGTCTCATGTGGAATGTCAGTCGTCTGTTTTACCCTCACTGACTTGGGAACAGTTCCACGCTCTATTTCTTGAGAAGTACGTACCCCATACTTTGAGGGATCGAAAGAAGGATGAGTTCTTAAACTTGGAGCAGGGTAGCATGTCAGTCTCTGCTTACGAGGCTAAGTTCCACGCCTTGTCTCATTTTGCTACACAGATGCTGGGTTCCGAGGAGGAACATGTCCGTTTGTTAGTGAAGGGTTTGAATACTGAGTTGCAGGTGTTGTCGGTGCATATGACTTCTTCAGGGAAAGGCTTTAATGATGTGGTGGATTATGTGAAGAAACTTGAGGGAGTCAGGCAGGCGGGGCAGGTTAAGGTGTTAGCTAAGAACCCCCGAAATGAGGGAAATTATGGTGGTTCGTACTCCAAGGGTCATAATTAGCAGGTATACTCAGCCCATCCTATTTAGTCAGCTCTGCCAGCTGCTACAGGTGGTCGTCCGGGAGCTAATCAACAGTTTTCAGCTCCTAGAGGCCAGGGAGCTTCTTATTCATCGGCTAGCAGGCCTGCACTTGATCGTGGTTGCTTCCATTATTATATTCTGGGCCACTTGAAGAGGGAGTGCCCTCACAAGCAGACCGGTAATCAAGTTCAGCAGCAGCCCAAGACTGTGGTCCCGGCAGGTAGAGGTGGTCATGTTAGAGGTCGTCCACAGGGTGGGCGAGGTAACTTTCAGGGAGGCCGGGGAGACAGAGGGAACGGCAGCGCGGGCAGGGGTGCGGCACAACCAGCCAGGAAAGTTGCCCAAATTAATGATCGGGCTCACTTCTATGCGTTTCCAGGAAGGACCGAGGCTGAGGCATCAGATGCAGTAATCACAGGTATCGTTCTCGTCTTTGATAAAATGGGTTCAATGTTATTTGACTCAGGTTCTACATATTTTTATGTGTCTGTGAGTTTTGCGTTGGGTCTGAACTTGATATGTGATATCCTTGATTCCCCTATCCATGTTTCTACCGGGATGGAGAGTCTGTGGTTGTGACTCATGTTTATCGTGACTGTTCTGTTGTGTTTGTGGGGTTGCACACTTGGGTAGACTTGGTAATCCTGGATATGGTTGATTTTGATATTATCTTGGGCATGACCTGGTTATCCCTTTATCATGTTGTGTTAAATTGTAACACCAAGACTGTGGCTATAGAGATTCCGGGTAAGGATAGGCTATAGTGGGAAGGTGTGCACAGGCCTAAGCAGTTAAGATCATATCGTTTGTTCGGGCAAAGGAAGCTAGTGGGGAGGGGGTGTCTAGCCTTCTTAGCTCATCTCTGGGATGATAGTGTGGAGTCCCCATCTATTGAAGTCAGTTCCAGCTGTTTCTGAGTTTCGAGAGGTGTTTCCAGCGGATTTGCCTGGTATGCCTCTAGACAGGGATATAGACTTTTGTATTGATTTGGAGCCAGGCACTCGTCCCATTTCCATTCCTCCGTATTGTATGGCTCCGGCAGAGTTAAGGGAACTTAAGACTCAGTTACAGGAACTCCTAGATAAAGGATTTATCTGTCTCAGTGTTTCTCCTTGGGGTGCTCTGATTGTTGATACCCAATTTTAACCTCCCTTAACCTTTCTCGGGCTGTTATTTTACTAGTTATTCTTATTTTTTAAGCTTAATTTTCCTCGCGTATTGCTTTTATTTACTAAATAAATCATGTATTTTATCGTCGTCTTGACAGTTTTTAAATTCATATGCAATTTACAAATATATAATTTATCTCTTAATTATTACTATTTTATCATAAATTTTGTATAATATTACATGTCATTAATTTTACGTACAATATACATACGTAATTAATTTTGAATAAAATTCTTCGCTTGATAATTATCGTTAGTTATTATTTTATCTATTAAATTATATATACGTAGTGTTTTATTTATTAAATAGCAGCCCAATTTCAATTTTTCTTCCCAATTTATTTAAATTCTAGCCTCCTTTTATTCAATTTATTTAAATTCTAGCCTCCTTTTATTCAATTTATTTCAATTTCAAATGACCAATGTCAATTTCAACTGCCCAAACCCATTTAATCTATTTCGGATACACCTGACCCGCATTAAGATTGAATATCAACCATTGATCTAATACGATCAACGGCTGAGATCAGCTCCCATTATTCTTTCCTTTCACATTATACACACCCCCAAACCCTAACCCCATTCTCCTCCACCGCCCCCTCTATCTCCCTCAATCTCTCTCTCTCCTCTCTTCATCTCCTCCAACCACATCACCAACACCGCCCGCTACCTCCCTCTGTTTCTCCACCTCCGCTAGCTGCGGCGGTCCAGCCGCCTCACCCCTCAACTATATCCTCTCCTCTCTACTCCATACCACCAGAAAAACCACAACCCCTAGTCTCGTCTGCCCCCATCGATGAGCAGCGGCCCGCTGTCGCCACCTTGTTTCTCTGACCAACCCCCACTGTCGGCAAAACTCCGATGAACCACCACCTTCTCCCATCTCCTCAACGCCTCTGCCAGCCACACTAAAAAAGTGTCAAACAACGCCAAAAACCTAAATAACGGTGAAACCTGTATGAATCGTCGCCGCTCCACCATCGTTGGTGAGGTCGGACGACAACCAGTTCTCCTTCCTTCTCTCCTCACCAACGAGCGGTGGCCCACTACCACCGCCTTGTTTTTCCGACCAAATCCCACCATCGATAAAATCCCGACGAACCCAACGGCCGCCACCCTTCACTTCTCTCTCATTTCTCCTCTTCTTCGCCTCTACCAGAACTCCACCGCCAAAACCCCAACGATGACGAAATCCTGTCGTCCCAGTGTTGCCACCGATGATTTCTTCGAACAAATTCAAAACCCCAAAGGTTTTGTTTCTCTGATGGACGGCGGAAGACTCCGACGAGGTTGAACGACATTTTTGTAGATCCGTTTGGGGTCTGATTTTGTCTCACTTTTGTGCTCAAGGGTATCATCGTCTACTCTGTCTCATCCTTTTCTTTATAGGTTTTGAAAATCCAAATTTTGTTTATAAGAATCGGTATAATGTTGTTAAGATCTTGACTTGTGTGGTTGTCGGTACAAACTACAGCATGTTGAAAACCCAACTGGTAAAACTTGGACTGCGAATTTGTGCTTGAACTCTATGATGTTGTAATAAGTGTTCCATGTGGGCTATCATGTGTGAAAACCACCAATTTCTACAAGTCTTACTTCTGGCTTAATTCTGAAAATTCGATTATGTGTTTGTTTTGTTGGTAAAGTTGATGTATAAGCATGTCGGATTACTGTTGTTGTCCGAAGTCTGAAACTGATGAGTTGTCTTTGTTTGGTTGCTGTCCTTTGTTGCCCCAATGTATTATACATGTTAATCCATATCTTGGTTACTAGTTGTTGGAATACAGTGTTGTGACTTGAAAAATTATGCTTAGTTCTAAGATAGTCTTATATGGCCTGTTTGTGAGCATGAGAGTAAAATAATTGCCATGATTCCATTGCTTGACTGATTCTGTGATCCTTTATGCTCACTGTCAGTCGTAATTGGATCATTCCAAGCATGAATTCATATTCCTTTTTCCTTATATGGGTAGGACAGCTTTGATACTTGGCCTTTTGTGATGAAATTTTACTACTGATTAGCTCTCTTTTAACTAATTGTCACAACCTTAGCACTTGTATAATTATGATAATCTTGAAAGATCTGGCTCGTAATTGATTTGGATTATTTGTTTAAGGAGATACTCTACTCTGATTGATTCTCTGAATATTTTTATTTCTTCCCTCCCTTAATTGATTATCACAATCTTAGTATTTGGCCCCTTTTTATGGTAAGCTTTGATGTGAATCATTGATTGATTTCTGCCTGATTAATTAATTTCCTCACTCCTCTCCTTTAGATAAATTATCACAACTCTCGTACTTGCCTATTTATGGTAGTTTTTGCACTAATTGATTCTCTATGATTAATAAAAGAAGAGGCTCCCCTGATTTATTATTGGGATTAATTTCTTTCCTTTGGCAAAAGGCTCCTATTTTTCACTATAAAAGCAGTCCCCCCTCTTTTCATTATGACGGAGACTAGACAAACTTTACTCACTACTACTCTCACATATTAAGAACTTCTCTTTGATTGACAAAGCTGGCTGCTAAGTGTCGGACTTGGAATCTCTTCTTGTTGTCTACTATTCACTGGTTAGTTTCTGATCGTAGCCTAAATGCTTCTTTGTTCATCTATGTTTTGGAATATCCCGAGCCTTCCTTAATGAGGGAAAGTATGCGCGGACTCTTAACTTATGTGGGTTTAAATGTCTGAGACGATATAGAACTTGCCTGTAGGATTTATAACCAAGTTCTGCTTCTTGTAATTTGATATGTTTTCTTTTGCCTTGGTCATAAACTACTCTTACTTTCCAAAAATGCTTTGGCTAATTCCTGTTTTCACACTTGTTGTTTGTTAGTTTACATGACTACATTCAGTTCTGGCTTGGTTTTATTTTCGTTGTATTTTGTGGAATACGGAGGTCCTAATGTATTCTCATGCCTTGACAAAAGCACTGCCTAGAATCCATGAGATTCTCAGGAACTCTGACATGTCAAGGGTAGTTTCATGGATCATACTAGGATCTTCCGAATCCTATGCTATATTTGACAGGTTTCTATTAGAAGATGGTTACACAGTGAAGAGTTGCTCGGGATTTGGGAGTCTCCAAAGCTTTAGATTTGCTTTATTTTATTCATTCATTTGGATTTGTAATAATTTATTGTATAAACTCAGATAAGTAATAAAATTTAGGGGACTGCTATGGGGGAGGGGTAAACTACGTGCTACTTGCTTTAATTGTAAACCGTAGAAATCATGCCTATAGGATTTCTATTAATCTCGTTTGTTAGAAATTATGCCTATAGGAGTTGTATTAATATTGTTTGATAGAAGACATGTTTTAAGTCTTAAAATCAGAAATCACGCCTATAAGTCAAATTCATTTCGGCCTTCTAAATTATTTGGCCATCGTTTTAGCATGTTAACATCAGTTTCAGCATCTTCAAAATAAAATAGTTAATGTTTCGAATGTTAAAAATAGTTTCAGCATGTTAAAACCTGTTTCAGCATGTTTAAATCTATCAAATTTAAGTCACCATATTAAAATCAGTTTCAGCATATTTAAAATCAGTCTTAGTATATTAAATGGTTGTCGTTTATGGACTTAAGTTAGTTTCAGCATGCTAAATAATTAGAAGCTTTGTTCATAGGACTCTCATTAAACGACTTGCTCATAGGATTAATTAATAAATGTTTTGCACGTTTCATCGCTATATATCATGCTGCACAAAGTGTTATTTATACGGATGGTGAGGCTTATGTGAGATCATTTATGTGCTACTTGTTTTCCAGTCCATGTATGTTCTGTATGACGCTTACCCCCCCTCCCCCGTGTCTAATTATAAAATCTAAGATTTTATTTGTCTAGATCCATATCCAAGTTAGTAAGTCCAATATCTCTTGGACATTAAGTTGGGACGGGTAGGCATACTAAGGTACGTTAGACTTTTTATTTCTTTAGTACACGCTTTAGGTTAATAATAATCTTAATAACCAACTTAGGTGGGTAGATAGACAGACATGATGGAAATCGGCTCGAGCAGAATACGACAATGTCTTCGGAATTGTCTTCGATAAATAAGCCGGGCGCTGATCCGAATAGGTTAAAATTAACCTAAGTTTGTTTCTTTCCATTTGTTTGGGGTAGTTAACTAAGTCACTTAGTAATTAAGTTATCTTCTTTATATCATTTGTGTCAATTCTTTTCTCTTGCTTATCTCGCTTCTTATTTGTTCGTTCATGTATGTCAATTGTAATTTGCGCCGATTTCTTTTTCACTTAGATTTATTAATAATTTAATTAGCCTAGCTTACCTGTTTCTTTTTAAAAAATAAGATTTTTACTTGAATTTATTAACCGACCTTTGTTTATCACATACTCCCCACATAAATAACGAATCCGGCAGGGACCCACATTTGTGGACCTCGAAAGGTGATTAACACCTTCCTTTCGAGGTAACTTGAACCCTTACCCGATTCTCTGGTTGCGTGTCTAAAATTTAATTTAATTGTAATTAGTTAGAACGGTGCCCTAACGCGCCTTAAATTCATTAGGTGGCGACTCTTCACCCTCTTTCCTAAAAGAGAGTTGTCACATCGAAACCCGCTTTTCGCAAGAAAAATGGGGCGCGATAGAATGGCGACTCTGCTGGGGATACTTAGGTTCTAACCATTACGGGTTTGTATTTTATGTGGGATTTCTTGTTTTATGTATCTTTGTTTTTGTCACCTTTATAGGATTGTATTTGTTTTTATTTTTCGTCAAAAAAAATAAAAATTTATTGTTAATCTCTTTTCCTTTCTCCCTTATTTGTTTCCTTAAATAATCGATTTTGTTTCATGTTTAATAGCTTTTCTCATTCTCCTTATGTGTTTTCTTACTAGTATCTCATGATTAGTTTATTATTTATTTAGTTATTTAATATATCTCATGATGCATTTATTCCTTTCCTCTTATTTATTTACTTTTATTTCGTGATCTTGCTTTATTTATGTTGTTATTGTTTCGTTAAACTATTCAATGTGTTACTATTTTTCACTATATGCTACTTGTTACCGCTTTTCATAACTTTCATTCCGCTCATATTTCTCCCACTTGGGAACTTCACACTTTCACACACTATACACGTGAGTTGTGCCTTTGCACTTCTCCAAGATTCTTTCAAATACCCATTTTAGAGAGTTGGCATAGACGTGGGGTGAGCGAATAGTTTTGCTACCGTGTGACCACGTGCCTCCTCGCATAGGAAAACCTTGAGTCTGTGTCCATCCAAATCTTGGAAACTAAGATAGTGTTGTGCCCACCCCTTATACTTAAGTCATGCATGTATTAACTATAAATGCGTGTTCGTGACACAAAAATGATGCATATATTTATTTGCTATGTGTTAATCTTTATGTTACGTTATTATTTTACCTATTCGAATTCCAAGCTCTAGGCGATGTTAAAATTTATTTATTTGCACTTAATGCAAGTAATTTTATAGTACCATACCTTTTTCCTTTAGGCCCAAATCATACAATCTTAGGGCCTAGTCAAATCCTCCTTTATTCTAACGTTATGATTTGAGCTTGTCCTCTAGAAATCTTCTTTTGACATTCAAATCATCTCTTGATTTGATCTATTCCTTGATAGGATATCCTAGACACCTTTCTAACCTCTTAGGGTAATTTGTTACCTTTAGAATATCCTTGACTCATCCCGTTCTACATGGACATATTATTTTCTCTGTCAAAATCCTATTTATTTGGGTCCATATTTCATCGTAAGTTTGACTTTCAATCATCAACATTCGATGTTTGTGTCATCTTTCAACTCTCGCAACTTTTGAGTTGTATAGATCCCTCATAACCTTAATTCAATTCTGAATAAATCGTAATCTATTACTCAGATAAATAAGGCATTCCACTCTATGACTCCATAATATTGTTCTTCATAAGATATTTTCTTTCGTGCATCCCTCCTTTGTTAATCATGAATCTACTTCTCCTAAGGTTGACTAAAGTTGAACGTTAGATGAAAAGAATAATGTGGAGAGAGCTCTAGTGTTCAACAATAATCGACCTTGTTCATCCTACGACTCCCTTGTCTCTTAAGATTGCATCCTAGTATCGTGCCGAACCTTCGAAATCATAAGTTTTGTTACTATCATAAATTTCGTGCAAAGCTCAAATCTCTGCGTTTAGTTCACTCTTTAAATTTTAATTCTCGTTCATTTTGGGCGTTCTTTATTTTTAGTATCATTATCATTATTATTATTCAATGTTTCAAGCTTATGTGTGCTACATGATAATTTTATTTGTGTTTAATTTATTTTTTGCTCGAAGGTTGTCTAGCATTTGAACATCGATTCGACTAAGAATCCACAATATGACAAATATGCTCAGTATTCGAAAGAAAGATAGTCTTCTTCCTGCTAGCTCCAGGCAAAATACCTTTTGGACTATATCTCCTCTCTCCGTCCCTACTCATACACTCCCTGAACAAATGTCTTCAACCCACATTGATCATGGTACTTTACCGAGAATGATTATATCTGGCGAAAATGAGAACAACAAGCTAGGTGCATTGCAAAAAAGGATTCATGATTTAGAGGAGAGAGTGGATGAAAAATTATGCTCTGAAAATGTTTATGACCTGAGATATAAGAAATTATGTCTACATCCAGGAATTGAACTGCCGCTAGGGTACAAAGTTCCAAGATTCAATGTGTTTGATGGGCATGGAGATCCACTCACACATCTTAAGGATTATTGCAGCAGATTGGTTGGAACAGGACATAACGAGGCTCTTCTTATGAGGTTATTTATTCAGAGTTTATCAGGAATAGCACTCACATGGTATGTCAAACAAGACTTTGACAAATGGTATTCGTGGGAAGATATGACTCGAGACTTTGTAGAACAATATAAGTTCAACATTAAGGCCGATGCAACTATGCTAAATTCTCTCGGATTAAGAAAATTGAATCACGAGTCTTTTGAGAAATATGTAACACGATGGAGATTAGAAGCTTCTAAAATGCGTCCTTCAGTACCTGAAGAAGAATTGGTACAAACCTTCATAAGATCACTCGATGGTGTATATTATGAATCATTATACTTTGCAAGTATTCAAAGCTTTGACAATATGATTCGAATTGGGAAAGAATTAGAATATGGCATTCAGACGAGGAGAATCAATGATGTTTCTACAATACAAGCCACCTTTCAAACATCGAAGAGCTCACAGGATGAAAAAGGAAATAAGATATCGACCCCTATACCTCAAACACAATATCATCAAAACTCTAAACCAGTCCGTGCCATTTTTTATGAGCGTCCCCAGTCGTATAACCCACAAAGTTCTCTAGAGGTGTATCAAGCACCCGATTTTTCTCCACAAAAAGGGAGGAAACCTCGTACCTTTACTCCTTTAACGGAAACTTTGTCGAGTATATTCCAAAGATTGTGGGCTCAAGGAGTGTTGAAACCAATAAGGGGATGGATTCCTAGGTACTCATCTCCATGTTTTGATCCATTCAAAAGTTGTATTTATCACTCAAATATTCAAGGTCATGATATCGAGGAATGTTCAGCATTGAGACACAAAATTCAGACTCTGATTGAGAAGGGCAAAATAAAAGTGCAAAGAACACTAAACAGTAATCCTGCCATGATAAATGCAGTCATTGTTCAAGGTGATCCAACAAAAATATTTCCAAGACATTTAACAAGGAAGCGCAAGCTAAATCAAAGGAATTGACGAGAACAAGACTCTCATATGCAAAGTGTTATTATCCTCTATTTGTCTGTCTTATGATCAATAAATTTTTTCTGCTTTTATTCACTCTCTTTTGTATTCCTGAACTACATTTGACCTGATTTCCATTTGGATAAGTAGGCAGCTCATTATTGGGTTCAGTCTTAATCTAATAAAAACTTCTTCTCCTTTCACTTTCAAATCGAATTGGCCTTGACCAAGTTATCCACTCATTAAGCCTAAATTCTTTTAATCTGTCAAGTGGCCAATAATATCATAATGCAGATTGAAAATTAGGATCGTGATGGTCAAGCGTAAGGCAACCATATCTTTTGTGCCAATATTCTTCTTTGAGTGAAGCAGGAATACAGGACTCTTTACACGAAAATATTGTCTGAGTTTGGAGAAACCTTAAAAATTCTGCAAGGAGGCAATCTTTCGATATGGGAAGACCTACATAAAGTATTTTATTTTAAACTGGGGCAGAAATTTTTGAGAAGTCCTCAAGAATTTTACCAAAATACATGGAGAGCTCGAATTCACAGAATCAAAACAATGCAAAGAGACAAAGACAAGTTAAGGTACAGTAATGACCCTTTCGGTTATTTCCACGTATACATTTTCCATGTACCGTTAGAGCATGTTTGTAGCGGCCCCAAGTCATTTAAGGCTTGTCGGGACCGGTATTTCGGCGCCGGGTCCATTTGTTTGATCGTACGTTTCTTTAATAAATTTTCTGAACTTTGGGTAAAATGTCTCAGAGCTTTTCTCTCGATATATAAAGAGTTAGAAGTCCCCCGAATACCAAATCGAAGGTCTACGAGTCTAGTTTCCAACGCACAAAACCTCACGTCCAACTGATCTCGGAGTAAAAAGTTATGACTGTTTTACCGCGGACTGTCTGGAAGAAACCGGGTTGCGAACCGGGTCGCGAACCGGGTCGGGTCAAAATCGATTTAAAGCCTCAACTTCACGTTTTAAAATGTCATTTCAGTTCTGAAACAGTGAGAAAACATAAGGGAGGGTTCCAAGAGAGTTCTTGAGTAACGAAATCGTGCGTACTTGAAAATATTTAATTTAAAAGTCGAATGTGGAAGAAAATTATATTATTATTACCTTTTCAAAATATTGTAAAGGTTTATGAAAAATATTTTTGTTACGATATAATTGTATATGCATTTATTTTATAAGGTTTTTATACACTGTAATATTTTAACGGAGATAGTAAATTTAGTTATGTTGAAAATTATTATTATAATATAGTAGGTTTTATTTGAAATGATTTTCTATTAATTATGGTATATTCAAAAAGTTATATATATTTTACCATGAATTTATGCAATACTCGAGTATATACTTAACGGGACGAATTGGTTGCCACTTCCACTTCCACGTGGAAGTGGAGGCATTGTACAGCAAAGTTAGGCTTGTATAAGTGGCTGCCACTTGTTCAAGTGGCACTCATTAGTATATTAGCTAATTATGTGGCTGTGTATTTAATATAGGCATACTACTACTATATGTATCCTTATAGGTTGAAGAAATTAGGTGTGGAAAAATATTTTGATGCGATATTAAGAAAAATCAATTATCTACGTCAAGTTATTCAATCCCAAAGTCAAGTTTGATTTTGTTTCGGAGTTTTTCGGAGCGGTTCAGGATTGGATATCATCGCTCTAGCAGCTTGTCATCGGACGACAGGTAGGTTACGGTTTACTTTCCCAAGACTCCGCATATATAGGATAAAATTTTATTAATGGGCATCCTTGGGTTGGTTTATTAGGTTGGTACCACAGACCTCGACCGCTTTATTCATGTCCGCCTACTTTTGTTCCTCCGTTGGTTGTAGTATTTGCCGATATATTTTATTTACCCTTGTGGTCCTGTGAGGCCTTGTTGACTCTGGAACATAGAAGGTGGGATCTTGGGAATGTCCGCGAGTCCCGGGCATAGAATTATCCTTCTAGGCTGGTTATGCTTGCTGAGTAGCTGTGGGCCTGTGCAGGGTCGATAGGTTGATTGTGAGCTGCTGGGCAGCTATTGTGTGTGATCATACCATTTCCATGCATATAAAGAGGTTTTATCCATGTTTTACTATGGTTTGGGCTTCGGGCCTACTGACACTATTTTCTAAACCTTGCATGGCCCCGGGGGCCCGTTTTTGATGGAAATAATTTGGAAATGGTTTGATTTAACTTGTGAATATTCTTGGGCAAGAAAGTAAAATTATGATTTAAATCACCAGTTTTACGATTAACGCTAGACTCGGCAGGGCCGGGGTGCTAGTTGAGTTTTCTTGCTACTTGAGATAATTTTAGCCTCGGTCGGACCGAGCACCTGAGATGACTTTCTACTGTTTAGACCCGGTTATGCCCGGGCACCCTTGGAGGGGTTTTTGAGATATTTTCCTACTACTTTTAGTCCTGGACAGGGTCTGGGCATGCATATTCGAGACTGGGTCTCTATCTTGATACGAGACTGGGCTCTTCGGATGACATGTTCTGATACTGAGTTTTAGTATGGGGTCTGGGACCTCCATGGACCTTGCCATCCGGGCCAGGGGCTACGGGCTGCGTGTGCCGGTGGAGGGGTATACGGTGGAGTAGAGGTATACGGGCAGAGTCCTTCCATGGAAACTACCTGCTGGGCCGGATCGGCGCCGGAGGAGGTACATACAGAGATACTATGGCACTTGAGATCTTCATGCATCATATCATTCATGGTTCGAGGTTCCACCCTTGTTTGCTGTTTGCTGATTGTACGCTCCGGTAGTATGGGATGCCGGAGGGTTTGTTTTCACTTGTTTGTGTTCGTCGGTTGTATGGGCGGCCGGGGGACTGTAGATAGACTCTGCTATTTACTTACAGAATTGTTCCTATTACGGTAAGTATGAAATTGGTTACTGCTAGACTGTTAGTTCTCGGATTTGAATTGATTGAATTAGTTGAGTTTGATTCATGGTCCTTACGAGCATCAGTCTATCTTTATCTTTCCTCTTGTACCTTGAGTTACTGGTATCCGTTCCATTTTCGTAAACTTATTATTTGTGTCAGCTGCTTATTGCAAAGGACCCAGGTGCGTTATTTCTTACTTCCACCTGTGCCTATGGTGTGTATATTCTGCTTACTGGCCTCACATGTGGTTCCGTTGATTTCCCTCTGGGCTAGTTCCTGTGTACCTTCGTTGATTTCTGTGACTGCTTGCTTCTATTCTGTCTGTTACTACGCTTTTATCTTATATGTGCCCAGTCGGCCTATGATACCTACTGGGTACCTTATGCTTCGCATTTGGTGCTCACCCTACCCCCTGCATCTTTGGGTGCAGATCCTAGCATGGGCCATCGCCGTTAGATCGTTGTGATTCGTGCTTGGAGATCTGTTGGGGACTACTTCAGACTGAGGGTGAGCTCTTGGCGATCGGAGCTTAGCTTTAGTTTAATCTTTTGCTTTATGTACTCTATTAACCATTCAGAGACATCTGTATATATTGTTTTGGATCGTTTGCACTCCATGTATGTAGTTTTGGCTCTATACTATGATACCAGGTCTTGGGGTTTGGTTTAGTTTCCGCATATGTATATATTTATATCCCTGTTATCTATTATCTTCGTCTTGTTCCCTTATTTGTTAGATAGTAGTCCATTACTAACTGTCCTGGTCTACGGGGATTGGTTCACCTACCGGGGGTTGTAGGTGCCATCATGACCGAGAAATCGGGTTATGACAACTTGGTATCAGAGCTCTAGGTTCACCGGTGTCATCGGTATAGGAGCCAATGTCTAGTAGAGTCCTGCGGATCGGGGCGGAGACTTCCGTAATCAATCTTTGGGAGGCTACAGTGACATTTTAGGAAATTTGACTCTCTCATTGCTTCTGTGTCGTGCGTGGAACCCTTGAAGTTTCTGGAAATCTCATTTGTTCTACTTCATTCTTCCGCAGATAGTTCGTACGAGATCATCGGCATCACGCGGAGATAAGCCTCCCGCTCCAGCACCAGCTCCAGCGCCAGCTCCAGTGCCAGCTCCAGTACCAGCTCCAGTGCCCACTTCTGTGCCAGCTTCATCCGCAGCTCAGTCTCCAGATATTCGGGGATTACTATTACAGCTTTTGGGTGTGATTGGAGAGCGGCCTTCTGAGGAAGCCCAGACATCCGCTCAGGGGGCAGCCCTGGGTGCACAGAGCTCAGGAGCGCAGCCGGCTACTATGGCTCCCCGTGCGGAGGTCATTCCTATTCCATCTGTTGCACAACCTCTTGCTCCTCGCCCAGTTATGACAAAGTTAGAGCAGAAGGCGTTGGGTAGGTTTTTGAGGTTAGCACCTCCGAGGTTTGCTGGTACTTCTAGACAGGATCCACATGAATTTATTACTACCTGTGAGGAGATGTTGCATCATTTGGGTTTGTTGGAGACTCACGGGGTTGGTTATACTACCTATCAGTTGGAGGGCCCAGCGAAGTTATGGTGGAGGGCCCAGGTTTCTTGTAGACCACCGTCGTTACCTCCTTTGACCTGGTCTGAGTTTTATGAGGCCTTTATGGCCAAGTTCCTACCCCAGAGTGATCGGGAGCGTCACAGGGAGCAGTTTACTCACCTTGTGTAGGGGTCTACGACTATCTCGGAGTATGAGACCCGCTTTCATCAGCTAGCACTGTTCGGAGCTATGATCATTCCTACCGAGGCAGATAGGATTCGCAGATTTGTATGGGGTTTGAGGCCAGAGATCAGGCAGCCCGCTGAGATATTGATTGCCAGTGGTCGGTCATTCCAAGCTATTGTAGACTATGCCCGCACTGTGGAGGACTTACAGCGACATGATCAGGGGTCCAGAGATAAGAGGCCTCGACATCAGGGTGTTTATAGTGGTTCCAGATATAGTGGTAGAGGTCCTAGCCAGTGGAGCCGGAATTATCAGCCACAACAGCACCAGGGTCAGTCCAGCCGACCGGTTCAGGCTTCCCTTCAGACTTTCGATAGTACCCAGTTCGAGCAGGGTCAGAGCAGCCATCAGGGCTATAGTGGCCTGTCTTTGAGGGGTACAGTTTCTGGGGCATCAGGTCATGGTGGTCATACGGGATCTGCTGGTTCATCTCGACTGAGTAGGCCGTCAGGGGCTTGTTTTACTTGTGGTGCGATTGGTCATTTTGCTAGAGATTGCCCGCAGCAGGGTACAGTTCAGTTGGCCGAGCCTTTACGAGCAGTTCAGCCTCCGGCTAGAGGGAGTGGTCATCAGGGGAGAGGTGGTGCTCCACGCGGCAGAGCAGGTGGTAGGGATGGCGATCGGGCAGTTGGAGGTCGTCGTCAGTTTTACCGGTCCCTAGGAGACCAGAGGCAGATGATAACGCTCAAACTACACCTCAAATTAATGAAGCGTAAGCGATCGTTGTCAAGTAAAGAACCCAACAAGGTTGGGGTCGAATCCCACAGAGAATATGGTGATGATTAAGACTTTAGTGAATTAGTTGACTATTCGTCAATCTTTTCCAGTAAATAAAGGGGGGGTTTTGTAATCAACTTGTAAACAAAACAATAACTAACGTATGGGAATAATCAGTAGGAGAGAATGAACTAGGGATGTGTTCACCATGGCGTTGTAACAATGTCGATTCTAGGCTTAATCGGGTTCTTTCTATATGCTTGTCACGATGTGATTGCGTCAATTGTATCGTCTAAACGTCTCTCGACCAAATAAACAAATTTCCTTTTATCTTCTTTCGATCTCAAAAAGATGTGTTTTTTAGCTCTCAATCCTAACATCAGGTAGATTAATCCAGTTACGGCATTAATCTTTAAGACGAGAGTTGGTAGTCTCGAATCCTTGTTGTTAATCAAGTTTCCCGGTTTTAATCTCTTTCTCAAGCAAATTAAACCTAGGCATGTTCTAATGTTTGCAACCCACTAGAAAACGTGACATAATGTATGATTAACAACGTGACAATACATAAATCGAACCCAACGCTACCCGGAATCTATATTTCTACGTTTGCCATGGCTCCCACAACCCTAGTTGCGGGAGTTTTAGTTACTCATGCTCGAAGAAGAAAAGAAGTAATTCATTATAAAGGAAAGAAGATTCTTACAATATGATGAAAATACTCTTCAATAATCCAAGAACAAGAACAACCAAGAACTCAAGAACACGAATTCACGAATCCGAAAACGTGTTGTTGCTCTCAAAAAATGACTAAAAACTATTCTAAAACTATTGGGTGAACTCTAATTACATAAACCTATCATAGGGTATTTATAGGAGTCAAAGAAACCAAATCCAAAATGGGCTAGGAATCCCCAAAACGCGGGTCGCCGACGTAAGCTACTGCCTTAGCGTGACGGTCAGGCTGACGGACCGTCACTGCCTTGACGGACCGTCGCCTGGACCGTCAGCCTTAGGCAGTGGCACTGTCCCTTTGCTGCCTTGGAGTGACGGTCCCAGTGACGGACCGTCACATGTGTGACGGGCCGTCACTCAGGCCGTCACACTTAGGCAGATTGCTCTTTTTCGCGTATTTCCGTCCGTTTCCGTGTTTGTTTCCATTTCCTACAAATACAACATAAAAACATCAAAAACAACAATGGTTGCTTGAAAACGTACGATTGTTCTTAGTAAAAAGGAGTCGAAAGTGACGTAAATTAGCGTCACATCAACACCCTCAACTTAAAACGTTCGCTTATCCTCAAGCAACATAACATAAAACAATAATACGACTCTACTAAGAACACAAACTCATGTCTATAGCAACTCATGGTCATTCAAACTTATTCAATTAAATCAAGCTCCCTCGTAGCACACAAATGTATGAAACACTAACTTGCAAGGATCCAAACATGTCATTCCGATATGATAGAAATATTATGCATACACATACGCAGCTATCCTAACAATCAATAGACAATATAGACATCTTGGTGCCCTCACCACAAAGAAATCCCACACACAAGATTTGGGACTAGGTAAGCGCTCACACTCACAAACGATTTCAAACAATGCACATGCGATACCATAGGCTTGCCCTTACTATTCTATTTCGGTTCTTCAGAAAGCTACTCAGGATCACTACAGGACTTGTTTAGGCTTGTAATGAGGCTTCGGGTGCAGGTAGGATACATTTAGGGGTTAGTGACTAAGCCCTCCTTGGAACCATTTACATCTTATCACCACATAACTTCACTTTATCCATCCTTATTCACCTTTTTATTTCCTTGATTCTAGATACAGGTGCGGCCTCTTTATTGACAATTCTTTTTGTTTCTTTTTCGATCTTTTTCATCTTTCTTTATTTTTCTTTTCTTTTCTTAGGCGCACACCCGGATTTTCATTCTATTCAACAACAATCATCTCCATCCCTTTTTTTTTTCTTCTCCTTTACCACTGTAGTAGCCACCCTCAACTTAGGCTGATTGCCTACGTCAAGGTGCACAATGTCCATTGGTAGGACCAGGGCCAAAACAGGGTTTACCTCTATAGTAGCCACCCTCAACTTAGGTTGTTTTGCCTACGTTGAGGTGCACGATGTCCAAGGAAGGACCAGGGCCAAGATAGGGATTCAAAGTTAAACAGGAATGGTGACAGGTTATTGAAAGAATAAGGTCAATTATGGCTCAAATAGGGATCAAAGGGATTATTTATATTTGGACGGTCTTTTAGGTTAAGTGGACTGCATACAAAAAGGGCCTGTGATCCTTTCCTAAGCAACCAAACTTCAAACTTAACAAAATAGACCGGGCAAGTTCTAGATGCATGCACAGAGTAAGAATTTATAACAATTAATCTCACACACTCTTAGCACCAAGAAACTATATCGCTACCAACTATCAAACAACCGCTCGGCTTAAGCATACTCATTCTAATCATATTCACACATTGACATTCAAGGATCCAGACAGTCAATTGTTTCAACATAAGCTTAAAACCAGAAAATTTTTAAAGGGGCCTCGTTTTTAAACAAGAAAAACGCATGCTTGCTATAGACACTAAAGAAAATTTTAAAAAAAATTAAACTAACAACCTAAACATGCCGGTTCTACTAGATAGCACACCGGAGGGAAAAGAAATCGGCAACAAAAACCCTCGGTGGTGACTCACAGGTTTCCCAACACCCTCAACTTAGACTCATGCATTGTCCCCAATGCATATATATGCAAACTAAAAACTGTGAGAATAAAGGAATACCTGTGAAGTCGATATGACTCAATTTCCGGAATGATGTTGGAGACCGCCAGGGTCTCCAAAACAAGAGAACTCGATGGAGTGTTTGCACGCGCTGCTGATTCGATGTTGCTGTCCAACTTCTTCTTTTGTTGGCTCCGCAGCTAGTCGTGACCGCTTCTTCGCTCTTTCTTTGCAGATTCTCTTGCGGTGTTTTCGTTTCTTTGATCTATTTTCACCGCCTTTCTCTGCCTGTCTCACCACACCATTCGATCCCAACTTCATAGCAGCTCGGGTCTCAACCAAACACTTCTCCTCAAGGTGCACATCCGCAGGCTCTTCCTCAATAGCATTGATGACCGCGACCACCCTCATGTCACTTGGTTGCTTCATCAATTTAGACATATCGAACTTGACTATTTCATTGTTCAATCGGAAGATCAGTTCGTTTTTCTCCATGTCAACCAAAACTCTCGCCGTAGCTAACAATGGTCGTCCCAAGATTATGGGAACTTCGAAGTCCACTTCGCAATCCAAAATTACAAAGTCAGCTGGGAAGATAAGCTTACCGATCTTTATTAGCACATCAGACAAGATCCCTACGGGTCGCTTTACCGAACGGTCAGCCATCCTCACTCTCATGGACGTTGGTTTAGGAGCTCCCAAACCCAATTTGTTATACACTGCTAGCGGCATCAAATTGATACTAGCCCCAAGATCACACATAGCTCTTCCGAAGTTGAGCTTCCCGATAGTACATGGAACAGTGAACGCACCTGGATCTCCTTTCTTTTCCACTAATGATCTAGAGGAAATAGCGCTGCAGTGATGGAGGTTGTCTTCCGGCTCAAAACTTACCGTCCTCTTCTTTGTGATCAAGTCCTTCATGAACTTGGCATAACCGGGCATTTGTTCCAGCGCTTCCACCAATGGTATGTTTATTGAAATTTGTTTCAACATGGTGATGAAGTTCAGGAACTTACCGTCGTTAGCTCTCTTCTTCAAACGCTGTGGGAACGGAGGTGGGTGTCGAAACATCATAGTTGGAAGCTTTTCAGCTTCCTTGCGTTTCTCTGCGGCTTTGGCGTTTCCTCCTCTACCGCATCTTCACCATCCGCACTATCACCTTGAGCATGAATTACCGGATGTGATTCCGGTAATAATTTTCCGCTTCTTGTGGTGATCGCCATACAGCTTGCATTATTCTGCGGATTAGTGGTGTCGCTCGGCAAAGTACCTTGTTTCCTTGGGTTTAGAGATGCCGAGATGTGACCCACTTGCTGCTCTAGTTGTTTGATAGCGGTTGAGTGTGACTCCACTACCAGACTCAATGTTGATAGCTCATTCCGCATTGCCTTTACCCCAGAGTCAGTCGACTCTACCTTAAGCAGCATCTTTGCCATCATGTTCTCAAGTTTGGAAGTCTCAGCCTCGCTGCCAGTTTTGTCCCGATTGCCAGGTGGTATATACAACCCACCTCTATCGGTGTTGTTCCTCCAGCTTCCTTGGTCGCGATTTTTGTAGCCACCATTCTCATAGTGGTTTGGATAGTTCCGACCTTGGTTTCCTTGGCCATTGGCCTGGAAACCCCCCACGTAATTCGCGTCCTCAGTCTCTATACCTTGGGAACCCACAGCTTGCACCTTCTCTATACTTCCTGACGTCAAGTGCCTTGTCAGGAGATCTAACTGCGTTTTCAGGTGCGCCATGTCTTGGTCGCGTTCCTCCGCTCTTCTGCGCTGCTCGGCTGACATACCAACTGTATAGGTGCTAGCTGCAACCTCTGAATCTCGTGTGTGCCAGGCCCTGTTGGTCTTGGTGAGCCTGTCCAAAATAGTTGTGGCGTCGGCAAAAGTGCGACCCATAAACGCTCCACCTGCTGCGTTGTCCAACGTCGGCTTGGTAGCCGAATTTAGTGCCCTGTAGAATGTCTGCATCAAGAATTCATTGTTCAGCTGATGGTTGGGGCACTGTGTCAGTTTCTTCTTGAATCGCAACCAAGTCTCGTGCAGTGCTTCGTGCGGTTGCTGCCTAAAGTTGCTGATTTCGTCCCTCAACTGTATCATCCGAGAGGGAGGAAAGAACCTTTCTAGGAAAGCTCCTCTCAACTCGCCCCACGTTGCGATAGAGTCGGGGGTCAATTCCGTCAACCACAACGCTGCCTCATCAGACAGAGACAACGGAAACAATCTGAGCCTGATCGCTGTCTGACTCACTCCTGGCAATTCGAACGATTTGCAGATCCCCACGAAATTCATTAAGTGCTGGTTTGGATCATCACCAGCGGCACCTCGGAATACTCCTCTCAAATTCAGCAACTGAATCATCGTGCTAGTGATATTGAACTTTGCTCCAGGCGGTAGCGGTGGAACAATAATGGCGCCCGTCGCGCCAGCTCCATCTAAATCAAGCTCATCATCATTCCGTGCACCATCGTCCTGCAGACCACCAGCATTAAGGTTTTGTTGGGCCTGCAGTTCAGCAGCGAGCCTTGCTGCCTCTAGTTGTGCGGCCATGTTCTGCCTCAATGTTCTAGCAAGTTCGGGGTCGTAAGGTAAAATTTGTTCCCCCGAACCTCGGGTACTTGGCATGCACAACTGTTTACCCTGTCAAAACAAAAACAACAAACAAAAATAAAAGCAGGAAACTATGACTAAGAGTCAAATAAACACACCAGACTTAATTAACAACCGTATTCCCCGGCAACAGCGCCACTTAAATTGAGAATGAATAAGTTGAGGGTGTTGATGTGACGCTAATTTACGTCACTTTCGACTCCTTTTTACTAAGAACAATCGTACGTTTTCAAGCAACCATTGTTGTTTTTGATGTTTTTATGTTGTATTTGTAGGAAATGAAAACAAACACGGAAACGGACGGAAATACGCGAAAAAGAGCAATCTGCCTAAGTGTGACGGCCTGAGTGACGGCCCGTCACACATGTGACGGTCCGTCACTGGGACCGTCACTCCAAGGCAGCAAAGGGACAGTGCCACTGCCTAAGGCTGACGGTCCAGGCGACGGTCCGTCAAGGCAGTGACGGTCCGTCAGCCTGACCGTCACGCTAAGGCAGTGGCTTACGTCGGCGACCCGCGTTTTGGGGATTCCTAGCCCGTTTTGGATTTGGTTTCTTTGACTCCTATAAATACCCTATGATAGGTTTATGTAATTAGAATTCACCCAATAGTTTTAGAATAGTTTTTAGTCGTTTTTTGAGAGCAACAACACGTTTTCGGATTCTTGAATTCGTGTTCTTGAGTTCTTGGTTGTTCTTGTTCTGGGATATTGAAGAGTGGTTTTCATTATATTGTAAGAATTTCTTCTCCTTATTATGAATTCAATTCTCTTCTCTTTTCTTTATAGCATGATTAACTAAAACTCCCGCAACTAGGGTTGTGGGAGCCATGGCAAACGTAGCAATATAGATTCCGGGGAGCGTTGGGTTCGATTTATGTATTGTCACGTTGTTAATCATACATTATGTCACGTTTTCTAGTGGGTTGCAAACATTAGAACATGCCTAGGTTTAATTTGCTTGAGAAAGAGATTAAAACCGGGAAACTTGATTAACAACAAGGATTCGAGACTACCAACTCTCGTCTTAAAGATTAATGCCGTAACTGGATTAATCTACTTGATGTTAGGATTGAGAGCTAAAAAGCACATCTTTTTGAGATCGAGAGAAGATAAAAGGAAATTTGTTTATTTGGTCGAGAGACGTTTAGACGATACAATTGACGCAATCACATCGTGACACGCATATAGAAAGAACCCAGTTAAGCCTAGAATCGACATTGTTACAACGCCATGGTGACCACGTCCCTAGTTCGCATTCTCTCATACTGATTTAAACTCCTACGTTTATTATTGTTTTGTTTACAATTTGATTACAAAACCCTCCTTTTATTTACTGGAAACGATTGACGACTAGTCATCTACTTCACTAAAGTCTTAATCATCACCATATTCTCTGTGGGATTCGACCCCAACCTTGTTGGGTTATATATTTGACAACGATCGCTTACGCTTCTTAAATTGAGGTGTAGTTTGAGCGTTATCAAAAATGGCGCCGTTGCCGGGGAATACGGTTTTTGATTAAGTCTAGTGTGTTTATTTGACTCTTAGTCATACTTTCCTGCTTTTATTTTTTGTTTGTTGTTTTTGTTTTTGGACAGGGTACAGATTTGTGCATGCCAAGTACCCGAAGCTCGGGTACTTCAACATTACCTTACGATCCCGAGCTTGCGAGAACATTAAGGCTCAATATGGCCGCACAAAACGAGGCAGCGAGGATCGCTGCAGAACTGCAGGCCCAACAAAATCTTAATGCTGGTGGTCTGCAGGACGATGGTGCACGGAATGATGATGAGCTTGATTTAGATGGAGCTGGCGCGACGGGCGCCATTGTTGTTCCACCGCTACCGCCCGGAGCAAAGTTCAATATCACTAGCACGATGATACAGTTGCTGAATTTAAGAGGTGTATTCCGAGGTGCCGCTGGTGATGATCCAAACCAGCACTTAATGAATTTCGTGGGGATCTGCAAATCGTTCGAATTGCCAGGAGTGAGTCAGACAGCGATCAGGCTCAGATTGTTTCCGTGGTCTCTGTCTGATGAGGCAGCGTTGTGGTTGACGGAATTGACCCCCGACTCTATCGCAACGTGGGGCGAGTTGAGAGGAGCTTTCCTAGAAAGGTTCTTTCCTCCCTCTCGGATGATACAGTTGAGGGACGAAATCAGCAACTTTAGGCAGCAACCGCATGAAGCACTGCACGAGACTTGGTTGCGATTTAAGAAGAAACTGACACAGTGCCCCAACCATCAGCTGAACAATGAATTCTTGATGCAAACATTCTACAGGGCACTAAATTCGGCTACCAAGCCAACATTGGACAACGCAGCAGGTGGAGCGTTTATGGGTCGCACTTTTGCCGACGCCACAGCTATTTTAGACAGGCTCACCAAGACCAACAGGGCCTGGCACACACGAGATTCAGAGGTTGCAGCTAGCACCTATACAGTTGGTATGTCAGCTGAGCAGCGTAGGAAAGAGGAGGAACGCGACCAAGACATGGCGCACCTGAAAACGCAGTTAGATCTCCTGACAAGGCACTTGACGTCAGGAAGTATAGAGAAGGTGCAAGCTGTGGGTTCCCAAGGTATAGAGACTGAGGACGCGAATTACGTGGGGGGTTTCCAGGCCAATGGCCAAGGAAACCAAGGTCGGAACTATCCAAACCACTATGAGAATGGTGGCTACAAAAATCGCGACCAAGGAAGCTGGAGGAACAACACCGATAGAGGTGGGTTGTATATACCACCTAGTAATCGGGATAAAACTGGCAGCGAGGCTGAGACGTCCAAACTTGAGAACATGATGGCAAAGATGCTGCTGAAGGTGGAATCGACTGACTCTGGGGTAAAGGCAATACGGACTGAGTTATCAACGTTGAGTCAAGTAGTGGAGTCACACTCAACCGCGATCAAGCAACTAGAGCAGCAAGTGGGTCACATCTCGGCATCTCTAAACCCAAGGAAACCAGGTACTTTGCCGAGTGACACCACTCATCCGCAGAATGACGCAAGCTGTATGGCGATCACCACAAGAAGCGGAAAAATATTACCGGAATCACATCCGGTAATTCAGACTCAAGGTGATACTGCGGATGATGAAGAGGCAGTAGAGGAGGAAACGCCAAAGCCCGCAGAGAAACGCAAGGAAGCTGAAAAGCTTCCAACTATGATGTTTCGACACCCACCTCCGTTCCCACAGCGGTTGAAGAAGAGAGCTGACGACGGTAAGTTCCTGAACTTCATCACCATGTTGAAACAAATTTCAATAAACATACCATTGGTGGAAGCGCTGGAACAAATGCCCGGTTATGCCAAGTTCATGAAGGACTTGATCACAAAGAAGAGGACGGTAAGTTTTGAGCCGGAAGACAACCTCCATCACTGCAGCGCTATTTCCTCTAGATCATTAGTGGAAAAGAAAGGAGATCCAGGTGCGTTCACTGTTCCATGTACTATCGGGAAGCTCAACTTCGGAAGAGCTATGTGTGATCTTGGGGCTAGTATCAATTTGATGCCGCTAGCAGTGTATGACAAATTGGGTTTGGGACCTCCTAAACCAACGTCCATGAGAGTGATGATGGCTGACCGTTCGATAAAACGACCTGTTGGAGTATTGTCTGATGTGCTAGTGAAGATTGGTAAGCTTATTTTCCCAGCTGACTTTGTGATCTTGGATTGCGAAGTAGATTTTGAAGTCCCCATAATCTTGGGACGACCATTGCTAGCCACCGCAAGAGTGTTGGTTGATATGGAAAAGAATGAACTGACCTTCAGACTAAACAATGAAGTCGTCAAGTTCGATGTGACCAAACTGATGAAGCGACCAAGTGACATGAGAGTGGTCGCGGTCATCAATGCTATTGAGGAAGCCCCTGCGGATGTGCACCTTGAGGAGAAGAGTTTGGTCGAGACTCTAGCTGTGGTAAGAAGTATGGTGCGAGAGCATAAACATGTAGAGGAAGGCGGTGAGATTAAATCTAGAAAGCAAAAACACCGCAAGAGAATCTGCAAAGAAAGAGCGAAGAAGCGGTCACGACTAGCTGCGGAGCCAACAAAAGAAGAAGTTGGACAGCAACATCGAATCAGCAGCGCGTGCAAACACTCCATCGAGTTCTCTTGTTTTGGAGACCCTGGCGGTCTCCAACATCATTCCAGAATCTGAGTCATATCGACTTCACAGGTATTCCTTTATTCTCACAGTTTTTAGTTTGCATATATATGCATTGGGGACAATGCATGAGTCTAAGTTGAGGGTGTTGGGAAACCTGTGAGTCACCACCGAGGGTTTTTGTTGCCGATTTCTTTTCCCTCCGGTGTGCTATCTAGTAGAACCGGCATGTTTAGGTTGTTGTTTTAAATTTTTTTTAGTGTCTATAGCAAGCATGCGTTGTTCTTGTCTAAAAACGAGGCCCCTTGAAAAATTTTCTGGTTTTGAGCTTATGTTGAAACAATTGACTGTCTGGATCCTTGAATGTCATTGTGTGAATATGATTAGAATGAGTATGCTTAAGCCGAGCGGTTGTTTGATAGTTGGTAGCGATATAGTTTCTTGGTGCTAAGAGTGTGTGAGATTAATTGTTATAAATTCTTACTCTGTGCATGCATCTAGAACTTGCCCGGTCTATTTTGTTAAGTTTGAAGTTGGTTGCTTAGGAAAGGATCGCAGGCCCTTTTTGATGCAGTCCACTTAGCCTATATGACCGTCCAAATACAAATAATCCCTTTTGATCCCTGTTTGAGCCGTAATTGACCTTATTCTTTCAATAACCTGTCACCATTCCTGTTTAACTTTGAATCCCTATCTTGGCCCTGGTCCTTCCTTGGACATCGTGCACCTCAACGTAGGCAAAACAACCTAAGTTGAGGGTGGCTACTATAGAGGTAAACCCTGTTTTGGCCCTGGTCCTACCAATGGACATTGTGCACCTTGACGTAGGCAATCAGCCTAAGTTGAGGGTGGCTACTACAGTGGTAAAGGAGAAAAAAAAGAAGATGGAGATGATTGTTGTTGAATAGAATGAAAATCCGGGTGTGCGCCTAAGAAAAGAAAAGAAAAATAAAGAAAGATGAAAAAGATCGAAAAAGAAACAAAAAGAATTGTCAATAAAGAGGCCGCACCTGTATCTAGAATCAAGGAAATAAAAAGGTGAATAAGGATGGATAAAGTGAAGTTATGTGGTGATAAGATGTAAATGGTTCCAAGGAGGGCTTAGTCACTAACCCCTAAATGTATCATACCTGCACCCGAAGCCTCATTACAAGCCTAAACAAGTCCTGTAGTGATCCTAAGTAGCTTTCTGAAGAACCGAAATAGAATAGTAAGGGCAAGCCTATGGTATCGCATGTGCATTGTTTGAAATCGTTTGTGAGTGTGAGCGCTTACCTAGTCCCAAATCTTGTGTGTGGGATTTCTTTGTGGTGAGGGCACCAAGATGTTTATATTGTCTATTGATTGTTAGGATAGCTGCGTATGTGTATGCATAATATTCTATCATATCGGAATGACATGTTTGGATCCTTGCAAGTTAGTGTTTCATACATACGTGTGCTACGAGGGAGCTTGATTTAATTGAATAAGTTTTGAATGACCATGAAGTGCTATAGACATGAGTTCGTGTTCTTAGTTGAGTCGTATTATTGTTTTATGTTATGTTGCTTGAGGACAAGCGAACGTTTTAAGTTGAGGGTGTTGATGTGACGCTAATTTACGTCACTTTCGACTCCTTTTTACTAAGAACAATCGTACGTTTTCAAGCAACCATTGTTGTTTTTGATGTTTTTATGTTGTATTTGTAGGAAATGGAAACAAACACGGAAACGGAAGAAAGTACGCGAAAAACAACATTCTGCCTAAGAGTGACGGCCTGAGTGACGGCCCGTCACAAGGCTGACGGTCCGTCACTGGGACCGTCAACTTAAGGCAGCATCACTGCCTAGCAGTGACGGCCCAGGCGACGGTCCGTCACTGCCTTGACGGTCCGTCAAGCCTGACCGTCACGCTTAGGCAGTGGCGTGAGTCGGCGACCCGCGTTTTGGGGATTCCTAGCCCGTTTTGGATTTGGTTTCTTTGACTCCTATAAATACCCTATGATAGGTTTATGTAATTAGAATACACCCAATAGTTTTAGAATAGTTTTTAGTCAATTTTTGAGAGCAACAACACGTTTTCGGATTCTTGAATTCGTGTTCGTGAGTTCTTGGTTTTTCTTGTTCTTGGATTATTGAAGATTGGTTTTCATTATATTGTAAGAACTTCTTCTCCTTATTATGAATTCAATTCTCTTCTCTTTTCTTTATAGCATGATTAACTAAAACTCCCGCAACTAGGGTTGTGGGAGCCATGGCAAACGTAGCAATATAGATTCCGGGTAGCGTTGGGTTCGATTTATGTATTGTCACGTTGTTAATCATACATTATGTCACGTTTTCTAGTGGGTTGCAAACATTAGAACATGCCTAGGTTTAATTTGCTTGAGAAAGAGATTAAAACGGGGAAACTTGATTAACAACAAGGATTCGAGACTACCAACTCTCGTCTTAAAGATTAATGCCGTAACTGGATTAATCTACTTGATGTTAGGATTGAGAGCTAAAAAGCACATCTTTTTGAGATCGAGAGAAGATAAAAGGAAATTTGTTTATTTGGTCGAGAGACGTTTAGACGATACAATTGACGCAATCACATCGTGACAAGCATATAGAAAGAACCCGGTTAAGCCTAGAATCGACTTGTTACAACGCCATGGTGAACACATCCCTAGTTCATTCTCTCCTACTGATTATTCCCATACGTTAGTTATTGTTTTGTTTACAAGTTGATTACAAAACCCCCCCTTTATTTACTGGAAACGATTGACGACTAGTCACATACTTCACTAAAGTCTTAATCATCACCATATTCTCTGTGGGATTCGACCCCAACCTTGTTGGGTTATATATTTGACAACGATCGCGTACGCTTCTTAAATTGAGGTGTAGTTTGAGCGTTATCAGGAAGCCACTTGGGAAACCGATAAGGACATGTGGGACAAGTACCCTCACTTGTTTGAGGATACATGTACTACTCTTTCCTTCTTTATCTTTTCGTATTTTTGGGTTTGATCATTCAGGGATGAACGATGGGTAAATTAGTATATGTTGTAACGATCGGGTCCATCGTTATGGGTAAACCATTTGTGCCAATTTTTAGAGTTAGAAAACTTCGGGTTTGGTAGTTTGAAATTCTGGGCTAGGCTAGTCTCGACTGGTTTTGGGGAGAGGTATGGTCTAGGGCAATCCGGGTAAGGATTGGGTTTAATGTCTTGATGTGAGCTAGTTTTCCTTGTAGCTAACATATAAAGGAGTCCGGGGGACTTTTCAGAATCAAATTCGGGTAAGTAGAACTCCCGAAATTGAGGTTGACCTGAAAAGGTTATTTTGGGACATCAGGAAAATAAGTGTGTTGTAAAATAGACTAGATTTGGAGATTTTTTGACATTATTTCCCGTGTCAACTGCTACAGCGGTTGACACTCTGCCACGGTGACCTCTGCTATGGCGGAAAAATTTCTGCTGTAGCGGAAGTCAAGTTGGTCAACCTCCGCCATAACAGTTGACTCCGCTATGGCAGTACCGCTATAGCAGAGCGGACCGCTATAGCAGAGAGTGATAGGATTTAATGCATAAACTTCCCCAAAAATATTCACTTTTCACAAGTTCATTTGGGAGAAGGGCTAGGATGATTTCAGGCATTTTTCCTCCATTCTTCATCGTTTTTCTTCCTTAAGGTAAGGTTTCTACTCCTCGAACTCCATAATACTTTTCCTATGTGGTAGAATTGCTAGGAGTGGACTTGGGGAAATGTTTGGAATGACTTAGGGAGGGTACAATCCGGGGAAAAAGGGGGATTCTATGTGTAGAAGTTCTTGGGTGTTGCTAATTTTACTGTTTTATGATCATGTGACCTTAATTCTCTAATTGTTTCATAAAAATGGTAGAACTAGGTGAATTAATAGCGGGGAAGCCCGAGAAAAAGGGTGAAATAATTATGGGTGGCCTGGGGTTTAGGATTTTGCGTAATTCGGGTGAAATTTAGGCCATAAAGATTGATTCTTTATTATTGTGTATTGTTTTAGACCAAGAACCGGCAAGAACTTCAGAAAATGGAAAAGCTCCGGTTGAGTAGAGCTTTGGATCATTTCGAGGTTGGTGATGGTTGCTTCATGTATGCTTTGTATGTTTAAGTACTCTTGTCTAAGTATTTGTATGAGATGCATTGCTTAGGGAATGATTAGAAATGTCTAATAGTTCTGTTAGTAGTCTGGTAAATTGAACGTTGTATTGTGCTTGTTGGTTTACAAGTTGATTATTCATTTTTATGACTGTGGATTGTTTGACATTTGGTTGGCTTGGGTACCACGCCTAGTACATGGGATAATATTAACGGTTGCCTCGGATACCATGCTTGGTACAAATATATATACTAATGGTTTGCTCGGGTACCATGCCTGGTACGGGTTTACTTTCTTGTATTTCTGCATATTTATTTAATGGTTCCCTGAGTGAACTGGGTCGTGAACTTGAATTGTGGTTGTGTATTTTGGTCCTTTAGAGGCCGGGTTGTTACATTGCTTTATGAGTTAGTCTTAGTGTAGACCGGGTTATTGTTTGACGCTTAGGTGTTGTCTAGAGAGGATCCAGGGTGGGTTCGAGATATGTGACGAGGCATAATTGTTATTGTTATGAGTTGTTGATCATAACTGTGAAGTGGTTTACATGTGGGACAAGTTAGGTAGAGACTTATAGTCTAGGAATGCATGTTGACTTGCCTATATGTTTCTGTACTCTTACTTGATTTTTGTACTGCTCATACATTATTTATTTGGAACTGGCTGATGATCCTACCAATACACGGTAGTTGTGTATTGATACTGCACTTGCTTGTCTTTTTGTGAGTACATGAAATCTTACTTTGAGCAGCTGTGGTAGAAAATTCATAACTCAGCGTAGGGGAGTCTGAATCATGAGCCACTTTTTTCGTTGCGAAGAGGACTCCAAGAACTACATATGTAAAAATCATGGTCAAAATATTTACGAATTTATACAGATATGTCTTTGAAGTCAGCTCTGATTAGTTTTGAAATCTGATGGCCCATTTCGCAGCTTTGAGCGGCTGTAGTAGGAAATTTATAACTCGGCGTAGGGGCTTCTGAATCATGGGCCGCTTATTCTGTTGCGAAGTGAACTCCAAGAATTACTACATGTGTAAAAATCATGGTCAAAACCTTTACAAATTTATACAGATATATCTTTGAAGTCAGCTCCAATAAATTTTGAAATCTTATGATCTATTTCGTAGCTTTGAGAAGCTGTAGTATAAAATTCATGGCTTGGCGTATGGGCCTCTGAATCACAAGTCGCCTTTTCTGTTGCAAAGAGAACTCCAAGAACTGTAATGTATGTAAAAATCATGATCAAAACATTTACGAATTTGCACAGATATGCCTTTGAAGTGAGCTTGAATTTTTCCTTGCTCAACTTTTCAGCTTTGCGCGTCTGTGGGAGAAGATTTATAACTCGGAGTACGAGTGCCAAAATCACAAGATTATTTTTTTTTAGAAAAAATAACCCACAGAGATAGAATACATGAAAAAATCACGACTAGATGATCTCCGAATTTGTATAAATATCATTTTCAAAATCAGCTTGAATTTTTTCTTGCTCAACTTTTCAGCTTTGCATATTTGTGGGAGAAGATTTATAACTCGAAGTAGGAGTGCCAAAATCATAAGCTTCTTTTTTGTAGGAGAGATAAACCACAAATATACAATAGGGAAATAATCACGGCCAAATGATCTCCAAATTTGCTATAGATATCATTTTCAAAATCAGCTTAAATTTTGCCTTGCTCAACTTTTCAGCTTTGCGCGTCTATGCGAGAAGATTTATAACACGGAATAGGAGTGCCAAAATTATGAGCTTATTTTTTGTAGGAAAGATAACCCACAGAGATACAATACATGAACAAATCACGGCTAGACGATCTCCGAATTTGTACAGATATTATTTTCAGAGTCAACTTAAACTTTACCTTGCTCAACTTTTCAGCTTTACGCGTCTGTGGAAAAAGATTAATTACTCGAAGTAGGAGCGCCAAAATCATGAGCTTCTTATTTTGTAGGAAATATAACCAACAGAGATGTAATACGTGAAAGAATCACGGTGTAATGCCCCGAACATAAGATACACGTGCAACTCATAAACGCGAAGAAATCGTTATGAACCAAGAGGATAAGGTTGTAAATGGATAATTATACAAAGGGACACTTATATTAAGCCATTTGAAGTACTATAACAAGGTTGGAGACCAAAGGAAAACTTGAAACAAAAGTTCAAGTTGAAGTGTTCATTACGGTAGAGTATTTCAAATAAGCTTGCATATGGTCTGACTTGTAACAGATATATCTCCCAATATACAAGGATTTAGAGGTCTAATAAAATATAAAATCAAAAGTATTTGAGTCTAGTTTCCAACAAAATAAATCACTCATTAATATGGCTTCTGAGTAAAAGGCTATGCCTGTTTTACTACGGACTATACAGGGGCAGAAATTGGCCGTGATACGCACGTGCTAGTCACTTGTGATGTCGGTCAATACACTTATTTACATAGAATTACGATCTGAAATCTTCAAGGATATATCCTAAGTCATTTTGGAAGCTATTCGTTGCAGGTTCTTCAACCCCTCTCCTCCCCTAAAGCCCTAGGTAAGAATCAATCAAGAATCTAGTGCAAATCTTCAACTACACCATAAAATTCACTCCAATCCCTCTTTGGATTGAAGAAACAATCCTCCCTCTTGGTTAACACAAGTCTAAGGATCTGGAATTACTCCAATTAAGGTATAATATTGCTCCCTACTTTCTTTTATGTGTTGTTCTTGATGTTCTAGATATATTCTACGGGTAGGACTCACGGAACGGTGATAGAAAATCGTGAGTTCATGTTTTGCCATTGTAATTGATATATGGTGAGGAGGGAGTATGTAGAGGGTTGTATTGGTTTTATTGTTGACTAAATGAGGTGTGTATGGTTTTGTATTGAGGAAGCAAGCTTTCTGCGATAAAGAGGGAAGCTAGGTATTGCAAACATGATTTTTATGGCTCATGCAAGCTTGTCACTTGTCAAGTATTTGATGAAATGCCAAAATGGATTGAGAATGTTGTTTACATGTTATTAGGCTTCCTATCAGTGTGTGAAATATTATAATTCTCTGCCAACTTAATCTATGAGCTTAAAGGGGTATTTAATGCCACTAGATAAAGAACTCCCGAGGCGGTGTTTAGAAGCTGAGGGGTCAAATTTATGACCTTGTTTGAGATATGGAATGAGTTGTATATTGCAAGTCAAGGATGGAGGGAGTAATATTGACTTCTAGGTGATCATAGTTTAGTTGATAGTGGGAAAAGAGAGAGGTGTGGTGATACACCATTTATTTATCTTATTTACTAAGCTTGTCGCTCGTAAGCTATTATCATCTTTCTGACTTTGTCATACTTCTTGGTTAGTTATTTATACTATTGCATATGTTGTTATGTCATAGATAAGAAGTGTTTTGAAGATCACCAATGACACAACATAAGAGAGAGAGAGAGAGAGAGAGAGAGTCTCGAAGTAAGATATGTAAAGCTAAAACCTCTTTCGCCATCAAGGCATGACCTAGAGTTACATGTTCCTCCTATAAAGGTCGTCATAGATTATATGCTACTTGAAATCTAAGCTTATTACTATTATAGGTCTCTTTCGTGTGGAGTTCTAAACCTATAGAGTTATTGTTTTATCCCTTTTCGGAATTTTGTTGTTTAAAAAGGAAATAAAATAGTTTTTGACACTTTAGAAATTATTTCAAACTTAAAAGAGAGTTTCAAAATAATTCTAAAACAAAACAGAGTCGACACTTAATTTTTATAAAAAAATTAAGAAAACTTAAAAGAATTTCAAAGATTTAAAAGCAGAAATAAATTTTTAAAACTAGAGAAAATGGGTAAGGGTTCAAGTAACGTCTTAAGAATGTTTTAAAGGCACTTAAGAACGTCTGTTTAAAAAATGGTTGACCAAAACAATTTGACTAACTTAATAAAAATGGCTAAATTTGCAAAGAGTTAATTTTAAAAAAATATAAAGAGAATATTTGAATATATTGAGTAATAACATGACTTTCAAATAAAGAGATAAATACTTTTAACTAGATGAAAATAAGGAATTACTTAAGGCAAATTATTATTTAAAGAAAAAATTTGAACAAATTATCTTCTTTTTTTTAAAATTAAGAGTGTGAAAATAAATAGAGGTGTAAGTTATTTGAAACAAATATCTTGGAGAGTAATAATGGAAAAAGTAATTTAAGGAAATACCAATTTTAAGTCAAGGAGAGTTTAAAAAATTATTTTACGAATAAAAATTGAAAGTAAGCAAGGCTCATATTGAAGATAAATAAAACAAATAAAAGCCCATTTAAGAAAATAACTTGGAATTAACATAGCTAAAATGAAGAACATTTCTTTAACAACATGAAAGGCCTTTTAGTATTTTTGTAAGAAAATCGATTTATATGAAAGATCGTTTAACGAAAAAATTGCTTCATCATTTTGAATGAAAATTAGTACAAGAGTTCATTTTAATCCATTTTTCACAAGTACAAATAAAGTGAGAAGTCCAAACAAATAAAGGGTAAATTAAAATGACAATACTTAGGGGATCTATTTAAATTAATTAAATTTAAGTTAGTTAATACAAACAATTCAAATGAGTTAAAATACAAATGAAAGTAAGAGAAAAGTTGAGATTTGGGCCCCTTTTGGCCCATTAAAAACTGTCCAGATTTGGACTTCAATTTCATGGACTTGGTCCACTCTATAGCTGTATATCGGCTGTATACCGCAGCTGCCTTTCCTTGTGTTTCTGTATATCATACGTGTATATGACTGTATATCATGCATATTTTGTCTTCCACCTGTATACTAGCTTCTCTTTCTGCATATTTCTTTTGTATATCACCTGTATATCAGTCTCCTTTATTCATATACCAGTGTATACTACAGTATATCCGCCCATATCTCTAAATTTGGCTGAGGTTTGACTCTAAAGGTTGTTGGGCTTAGCCCAACGCGAAATGCAAGAAGCGGGGAGTCCATATGGGACTCGGATTGATGGAGTTCATGCATAAAATAAGATAAGGATTAGAGACACATTAACACTTCATACAAACAAGATTATGTCGAAATGCTATCAACCAAAATTAAAGCTAAAGCTAAAGCAAGGATCAAACACATGGAGTCAAATATATTCTCAAATGATCCAAGGATAATCATTCCATATTCACAATCTGTATGAGAAGATGAGGCATATATGTAAGTGTCACGATCCAATCCACCGTGAGTGGCATTCACCCAAAAACTCCAGATGAGCGAACCAATATCAACCTAACACTAACCAATTCTAACAGCTCAAAACCAGTTGCATTAAAATAAACTAACATTCATATTCAAAAATAATACTAAACAATATCCTACGGAAAACTACCTCCAGGACCTGAAAGTCACCATACCAAAAGTCTAGAACGGGGATGCAACTCTAATAAAATAAGAGTTTAAGCTCGAAACAAATGGGCTACAACTAAACAAGATAAAGTCAAGGTAGCCTGAAAGAAGCAGCTCACCCTTGCGATCTGGAATCGCCGGGACTAGATCTGAGGTTGCGCAAGAGCCGCCGAAAGATATCCTCTAAGAAAAAATAAGTGCAGTATCAGTACACAATCACCGTGTACTTGTAGGATCATCGGCCAGCTCCAATAAACAAGATATGAACAATAAACTAAAGTTGAGTAAAGTAAGGTAAACATGTAATACAAGCCAACAATAAAACTAGACTCTATATTTTTTCTTCTAGCTTACCAATCACATGTAAAACGTCTGATAGCCATTGCATAATACATCATGAAAATAACATATATCCCCTTCAAATAACACGAACTAGCTACGAATCCCTAAGACAATGCCTAAGTGTTCAACATGTAATTCCAGTCTACACTATGGCCAACCCCACAATTACGTATGACCACCCGACCTCTCAAGGACCATCATGCAACAATCACATATCAAGAATACAACTCGGTCTTTGTCACGACCTAACTCGCTGCTAGTGACACCCACCCAAAAACCCCGGATGAGCGAACCAATATCGACCCAACACTAAGCAATTCGAATAGCTCAAAATCAGTTGCATTAAAATAAACTAACATTTGTATTCAAAAATAATACTAAACAAGATCCTGCAAAAAATTACCCCTAGGACCTGAAAGTCACCGTACCAAAACATCTACCAAAAGTCTAGAATGGGGATGCAACCCCAATAAAACAAGAGTTTAATATCGAAACAAATGGGCTACAACAATAAGATGATGACAAGGTAGCCCGAAAGAAGCAGCTCACCCTTGCAATCTGAAATCACCGGGACTAGATCTGAGGTCACGCAGGAGCCGCCGAAAGATGTCCTGTACTCATAAAAGGAAAAACAAGTGCAGTATTAGTACACAACCATTGTATACTGGTAGGATCATCGACCAGCTCCAATAAACAAGATATGAACAATAAACTAAAGCTGAGTAAAGTAAGGTAAACATGTAATACAAGCCAATAATAAAACTAGATTCTAAGTCTTTTCTTCTAGCTTACCAACCATATGTAACACGTCTGACAACCATTGCACAATACATCATAAAAATAACATATATCCCCTTCAAATAACTCTGACCAGCTATGGATTCCTAAGTCAACACCTAAGTGTTCAACATGTAATATGGTCTACACTATGGCCAACCCCACAATTACATACGACCACCCAGCCTCTCAAGGACCATCATGCAACAATCACATATCAAGAATACAACCCAGTCCACTCATGGAACCATCATCAGAACACAATCAATGCAAGTAAAACCAACCCGTACCAGGTGTAGTACCCGAGCCAACCGATATATATAACCCATACCAAGCATGGTACCCGAGCCAACTGATATCATTCCCATACCATGCATGGTACCCGAGCCAACCAGTATGTAACCTGTACCAGGCATGGTACCCGAGCTAAGCAAATATCACACACAATCTGACAAGTCAATAAATAATGAAAAACATCACACTTGTAAACCAACAAGCAACCAAACCAGTTCATTTCACATAATTGACACAGGATAGCTAGACATTCATTCTTTTCCTAAGCATACAACTCATACGATACTACGCGATAGTACATGAACACATATTGCATATTGGGAAAAACAGTAACCATCACCTACCTCGAATAAATTGAAAGCTCTACTGGACCAAATTCTTTCCATTTTCCAAAGTCTTTGCTTGTTCTTGGTCTAAAAATAATTATACAATATGCTAACATCAGTCCAATGGCCTAAAATACCCGGATTATACAAAATTCCAATCCCCAGGCTAAAACTATTATCATTCCACCCATCCCAGGGCTTTCCCACAATTAATTCGCCTAAATATATTATTTTTACGGATACATTAAGCGAATTATTGTACTTAAAGCATGAATGAACCATAAAAAACATAACCCAAGAACTTAACACCTTAGAATCCCCCTTTTACCAGGATTTTGCCATTTCTAGGTTAGTCCAAACCTTCTTCCAAGCCCGTAACTATCAATTCTACTAACTGGGAATTGAAGTACTAGTGTAGAGGAGTGAAATCCTTACCTTTAGGATAATAAATATTGAAAACGGAGTTGAAATCGCCCAAATCGCCTCTGCACTTCTCCAAAATATTTTTAAGGAATAACTAAATATTTTGGAGAAGTTTCTGCATTAATCCTGGCTCAGTCTGCTATGGCAGTTCGTACACCACTACAGCGGCGCTGCCACAGTGGAACCGACTGTTATGGCAGTGCTGACCGTCGTTGACTTCTGCTATAGCAAAAATTATTCTGCTATAGTGGTAGTCACGGTAGCGCAGGTTGATACGGGATAAAATCTCAGAAAATATCACAAAAGTTCCCATTTTATAATACACCTTAAATCTTGATGTTTCGAAACAACCCATTTACGTCAACCTTAATACTGGGAGTTCTACATACCCGAACTTGATTCTGAAAAGTCCTCCAGACTCCTTAATGCCTTAGCTAATGGAAAAACTAGCTCAACACAAGACACATTATCTAATCCTCACCCAGATTACCCTAGATCATACTTCACTCTAAAACCGACCGAGACTAGCCTAGCCCAAAATTTCCAACTCCCAAACCTGGAAATTTTCTAACCCAAAACTTGGTACGAAAGGTTTACCCATAATGATGGACCCGGTCGTTACATTAAGGTAAAAAAATAAATAAATTTTGATATTGGTTATGTTGGAGTCAGTTTACTTTCCCAAGAGCCAAGACAAAAACTAATTTTTAAACTATCGATTAACATCATTCAGGCAATTAAATCAAAGGAAATTTTTGCAAGAATATTCAAGCCATACTCCTAACTAGACTTCTCAAGCATGATCTAGAAAGAAATGGCTATTTGCTAGACTAACCCCATTCATTCGAGATGAAAGCAACCAAACTAAAAGAGCAAAGCACATGATTCAAACAAGTGACAACCTAACCTTTTAAGCAAAACAAATAATTTGAAGTTTCACAACTCTTAGGCTCGACCAAGACATACCAACACATGTCCTTTAACAAACATTATGAGAGAAAATAAGGAACATTGGGTCTTTAGGAGCATCTGGGATGAGCCAAACTAGAGAGTTCAAAGCCCATCCTGAGCTCAACCATTCCCCAAATAGCTCAACCCATCTTTCTCCTAATCAAACAAAATCAAAGAAAACACTGCTTAATCAAACCAACAACAGCTCTTAATGCGATGAGATCACAAAAACTAACTAACCACAATAAGAAACAGAAAAATAAAGTGAAAAAGAAGAAGAATTTACCTTTTTTCAGGCCAGAACTGGGAACGACGAGTTATGTTCTTGGGATTATTTTGACTTTCCGATGAATGAACTAATATTAGACACCTCTTGGTTTTCAAGAATATAACACCAAAAGACCTAGAAAATCTTCAAAGAAATAGTATATTTTTTGCTTTCAATTCGATTTTTTAGATTTCCCCAAAAGCCAGAGAAAAAGACTCTTCGAGACCTTGATATCCAAAAAATCCTCCCCCAATAGTGGAGAGTGAGGGTTTTATATAGGGGAAAATTAGGGTTTAAATTGGGGGGAAAACGTTGGGAATTTCAGATAGGATTTGAAGGAATTTTAAAATCCAAAACAACAATCCCTCCTGATGAAGACACGTTGGTACCTTGAAGTACGAATTCAATCATCCACCGATGATCTTGAGAGAAATACACCACGATTTTGAGAAGGAGAATGCTGAGATGCTACCTGGTGCTTCTGGGTTCTTCTAGAACCAGCCAACTCAATATCTCGTACCATTAGATGGAGACGAGGGAGAAATAAATGGAGTTAGACGATTTTGGGGAAAGGTTTGGGGTCGTTTGGAGGAGTTGTTGTTATCATTTGGAGCTGCGTTTGTAACATTGGTTGAAGAACAAGAAGTACAGGGACGTTGTGAGGTGTGGTCGCGTGAGTGAGGACTGAGCGTCCTTTTTTAGGATAATAAGGAGTGTGGGGAGCCTGTGAGGTTGAGGAAAAATGTATGAGCAGTGTATTTGTGTTATGTATGTGTGTGAGGATTAATGAGAGGAGCTGGACCGGGTATTGTGAAAATTGGGCTGAGGAGTTGATTTTGGGCTAAGAAATTAGTAAGAAAAAGAGTGAACTAACATGGTCCAATTTGAAGCTGATATAGGCTTAAGGAAATAGCCAATTGCATTGCAATTGTAGACACATTGAATTGAGATTGTGGCCAAATTAGATTTAAAATAGGACCTAATTGAATTAATTCAAAGAAATTAGGTCGTAATTGGAATATGGACAAACTAAATACGATTAATTAATTGAGATTTTATTATTTAACATAACTAAAAATAATTATTTTTCCATATATTTAATTATGAGTTTATAAAACACCAATTTCACAATTTATTTTCCGGTTAAATCATTTCTGACCAAAATTGACAATTTTAAAACATTTTGAAATAATTTTTGGGAAAAATCCTTTGAATACCTATTAAAATTCATAAAAATAATATACATCTATATATTATAAGTATATGTAGACGAATTTTTATTCATGAAAATTATAGAATATTCTTTGTGATTAATTTTGAATTTTTTTTAATTACAAAATTAATTATTAAAAATTATTTTAAAAATTTAAAAGCTCAATAATTAATCTGATAGTGGAGGGCGTAAATTGGGTGTCAACAACCACCCCTCCCTTTGGGTAGGATGAGTGCAATGAACCCTAGACAAAGGGAATTGACGATCCCATTGTTCGACCACTAGTTCATCTCTTAAACGCGATTGGTTTTAGCATAAATTTTAAGGAATTATGACCGAACTATGGTATCGAGTTTCCTACATGTATCAGGTCACATGAGAATTCATGTCACTTGTAGTTCAAAGTGTTTTATTTTATGCACGATTTTCAAAGAATTTCAAACTATTCCAATTTCAGATTACGAAGAGATCAGAAAATTAGGGAGTAAGAGGATTGAGGGGGTTTGGAGTGCAGCCGAATTTTCAACATAGAGCCCTCCTACATATCCCAGGACTTAGGGAATCAGGCTGATTTTAGTTCGACTCAATTGGTGGAAAAGATAATCTTTATATTTAAAACCACCTTTGGCTCAGGATGAGTGACAAATAATTGAGTTATGGAAAAGAGGCTTGCAACCTCTCAACTATGAATGTAGCACACTTCACACCCATAAGTAAGAATTTATCTGGACATAATTTCCAAAACTCGGGGTATTGTCATCCGGATTTAAAGAAAAGGGATATTGCTTCCAGAGTGAGTTCAAAGATTGCTCTGGATGTGAAACGGAAATGAAAAGATAAAGAAATACCCACATTACTTTTGATAGGGGTGTGGTTTGATTGAAGTGGAAGTCGATCTTCAACTCGCATCCAGAAAGTTTGATATTCCTTTTTAGATTATGTCCAGTTCACTGTTAAGAAAAAGTTTTATATTATGCTGCGTCCTTTTTGGTGTCGTCCGCAACTGTGGTTTTATTTTGAGAATTTAATCCTCTCGGATGCTCACGACAACATCTCAAAAAAATATGGTTAGTGGTAATATAATTCCATATAGGGAGATAGTTTCCTTGACATACCTCTTCCTCGGATTATGTTCCTATTCATTAAAAATAGATTATGTATGGTGCGATATCCTTTTTTGCATAGTCTGCACCTGTGGTTTTATTTTAAAAATTTTATCCTCTTGGATGCTCTCGACAACATTTGGAACAAAATTTGTTAGTCGAAAATATAATGGAAATAGAGAGGTAGTGTCTCTTATGATATTTGTGTGTACTGTCTGCTCGAGTGGAGATGCCTTTTTTTTCTATACCTGTTACAAGAAAAAGTAGTGTTTCACAATACATGACAATTTTGTGGCTGCCTGCGCATTCTCGTTGTTGTGACATGACAATGTTATACCTGGTGTGCATTCTGTTGTTGCGACTTAAACACTTTGCGCATTCCCGTTGTTGTGGCTTAGAAATGTTGATAATCCAACTATAACAAAGTGGATGGCTTGATATTAATCCAACTGTAACAAGGTGGATGGCTTGATATTAATCCAACTGTAACAAGGTGGATGGCTTGATATTAATCCAACTGTAACGAGGTGAATGGATCAATATTAATCAAACTATAACAAGGTGGATGACTCAATATTAATCCAACCGTAATGAGGTGAATGGCTTGATATTAATCCAACTGTAATGAGGTGGATTGCTCGATATTAATCCAACTATAATAAGATAGATGGCTCGATATTAATCCAACTGTAATGAGGTGGATGGTTTGATAATGCAAAATAGGCATCTCATAGCGACAGAGTTAGCCTAATGATCATAATTTAGGATGAACGCAAAAGCAAAGTGAAATAGGTATGCAATTAGCCTAATGGTCACTTTTTAGGGAGAATGAACCAAACTAGCAAAGTAAGCATCATATTGGCAAATATATAAATATACCAAAAGAGGTGGACGTCTCCACATGAATATGCCACTTATGGGGTGGATGACCCAATTCAGTTTCAAGTATAAGCTCTCAAGTGGGAAAGAAAATATATAGACCGCTTATGGGGGGGTCAACCCAATATCGAAATGTGGCCCTCACAGCCATTTGTAACAACTTTGTATCACGACCCGATTTCTTGATCATGATGGCACCTACAACCCCCAGTAGGTGAACCAATCCCCGTAGCCCAGGACAGTTAGTAATGGGCTACTATCTAACAAATAAGGGAACAAGACGGAGAGAATAGATAACAGGGATATAAATATATACATATGCGGAAACTAAACCAAACCCCAAGACCTGGTATCATAGTATAGAGCCAAAACTACATACATGGAGTGCAAACGATCCAAAAGAATATATACAGATGTCTCTAAATGGTAATAGAGTACATAAAGCAAAAGATAAACTAAAGCTAAGCTCTGATCGCCAAGAGCTCACCCTCAGTCTGAAGTAGTCCCCAACAGATCTCCAAGCACGAATCACAGCGATCTAACGGCGATGGCCCACGCTAGGATCTGCATCAACAGATGCAGGGGGTAGGGTGAGCACCAAATGCAAAGCATAAGGTACCCAGTAGGTATCATAGGCCGACTGGGCACATATAAGATAAAAGCGTAGTAACCGACAGAATAGAAGCAAGCAGTCACAGAAATCAACGAAAGGTACACAGGAACTAGCCCAGAGGGAAATCAACAGAACAACATGTGAGGCCAGTAAGCAGAATATACACACCATAGGCACAGGTGAAAGTAAGAAATAACGCACCTGGGGTCCTTGCAATAACAGTGTATACGTAATAAGTTTACGAAATAGACGGTATACCGGTAACCTCAAGTGTAAGAAGAGAGAGAGTAATGATAGGCATGCTCAGAGACAGGAATCAAACTCAACTAATCATATCAATCTCAAAACCGAGAAACTAATAGTCTAGCAGTAACCGATATCATACTTAGCCATAATAGGGAACAATTCTGTAAGTAAATAGCAAGAGTCTACCTACAGTCCCCCGGCCGCCCATACAACCGAGGAACACAAACAAGTGAAAACAAACCCTCCGGCATCCCATACTACCAGAACGTACAATCAACAAACAACAAACAAGGGTGGAACCTAAAGCAATGAATGATATGATGCATGAAGATCTCAAGTGAAATGGTATCTCTGTATGTACCTCCTCCGGTGTCGATTGGGCCCAGCAGGTAGGTTCCATGGAAGGACACTGCCCGTATACCTCTACTCCACCGTATACCCCTCCTCCGGCACACGCAGCCCGCAGCCCCTGGCCCGGATGGCAAGGTCCATGGAGGTCCCAGACCCCATACTAAAACTCAGTATCAAACATGTCATCCGGAAGCAAGTCCGGGTTCAAGATAGAGACCCAGTCTCGAATATGCATGCCCAGACCCTGTCCAGGACTAAAGTAGTAGGAAAATATCTCAAAAACCCCTCCAAGGGTGCCCGGACATAACCAGGTCTAAACAGTAGAAAGTCATCTCAGGTGCTCGGTCCGACCGAGGCTAAAAATCATCTCAAGTAGCAAGAAAACTCAACTAGCACCCCGGCCCTGCCGAGTCTAGCGTTAATCGTAAAACTGGTGATTTAAAACATAATTTACTTCCTTTTACCCAGGAATATTCACAAGTTAAATCAAACCATTTTCAAATTATTTCCATCAAAAACGAGCCCCTCGGGCCATGCAAGGTTTAGAAAATGGTGCCAGTAGGCCCGAAGCCCAAACCGTAATAAAACATGTATAAAACCTCTTTATATGCATGAAAATGGTATGATCAAACACAATAGCTGCCCAGCAGCTCACAATCAACCTATCGACCCTGCACAGGCCCACAGCTACTCAGCAAGCATAACCAGCCTAGAAGAATAATTCTATGCCCGGGACTCGCGGACATTCCCAAAATCCCACCTTCTATGTTCCAGAGTCAACAAGGCCTCACAGGACCACAAGGGTAAATAAAATATATCGGGCAAATACTATAAGCAACGGAGGAACAAAAGTAGGCGGACATGAGTAAAGCGGTCGAGGTCTGTGGTACCAACCTAATAAACCAACCCAAGGATGCCCATTAATACAATTTTATCCTATATATGCGGAGTCTAGGGAAAGTAAACCGTAACCTACCTGTCGTCCAATGACAAGCTTGAACCTCTCCGAAAAAGCTCCAACACGAAATCAAACTTGAACTCGGGCTTGAATAATTTGACGTAGATAATTAATTTCCATTCGAGGATCAAATGATATCAAAATATTTCTACCCGCAATAATTCTTACCAACATGCATATAGGTGTATAGGTATATGAATATCTACAAGACATATGTATGAGCCCCGCCATCGTTATTTTAGGAAAAGGACCAAGGTTAGTCACATGGTTAGCTAGAGAATTGTGCTAAATATCTGTATAGTACAAAAGCTGTCTTGGACAAAATGGTGTAAAATGGGTTTTATATATACCCAGCAATAAATGACTCATTTCACAATTGACTTTATCCAATTGGGAAAGTGCCACCAATTAAGTATGGTTATGGTGTCCACTCCCTCCACTTCCACGTGGAGGTAGAGGTGGCACCAAACTATTTGATAACGCCCAAACTACACCTCTAATTACAGAAGCGTAAGCGGTCGTAGTCAAATATAGAACCCAACTAGGTTGGGGTCGAATCCCACAGAGAATATGGTGAGAATTAAGTCTTTAGTGAAGTATGTGACTAATCGTCAATAATTTCCGGTAAAAAGGGGGGGTTTGTGTAATCAACTTCTAAACAAAACAAACAATAAACGTATGTGAAATAATAGTAGGAGAATGAACTAGGGAAGTGTTTACCATGGCGTTAGTAACAATGTCGATTCTAGGCTTAATCGGGTTCTTTTTATATGCGTGTCACGATGTGATTGAAGTAATGGTATCGTCTAAACGTTTCTCAACCAAATAGACAAATTTCCTTTTCTATTCTCTCGACCTCGAAAAGATGTGCTTTTTAGATTTCAATCCTAAACATCAAGTAGATTAATCTAGTTACAGCATTAATCATTAGACGAGAATTAGTAGTCTCGAATCCTTGTTGTTAATCAAGTTTCCCGGTTTTAATCTCTTTACTCAAGCAAATTAAACCTAGGCATGTTCTAATGTTTGCAACCACTAGAAAACGTTAAATAATGAATGATTAACAACGTGACAATACATATATTGAACCCAACGCTACCCGAAATCTATATCGCTACGTTTGCCATGGCTCCCACAACCCTAGTTGTGGGAGGTTTAGTTAATCATGCTATAAAGAAAAGAGAAGAGAATTGTATTCATAATAAAGAGAAGGGATTCTTACAATATAGTGAAAACAATCTTCAATTATCCAAGAACAAGAAAAACCAAGATCCCAAGAACGATTCAAGAACAAGCTTGAGGAGAAGGAAACCGTGTGTAGCGCGTTTCCTCTCTCAAAACTCGCTCAAAAACTCCTAAAACTATTGGGAGAACTATTGTATAGTGAATGAATAATGAAAATAAAACTAACATAGGGTATTTATAGGAGTCTAGGAAACCAATCCCAAAAACGCTCGGATTCCGCGTCGCGGACTGCCTAAGTGTGACGGCCAGGCTGACGGACCGTCACAGGGTTGACGGACCGTCGCCTGGACCGTCACCATTAGGCAGTGGACTGCCTCACTTGCTGCCTTGGTGTGACGGTTTGGGTGACGGGCCGTCACACCCTTGATGGACCGTCACCTGAACCGTCACTCTTATCCAGAATGCTCTTTTTCGCGTATTTCCTTCCGTTTCCATGTTTGTCTCCATTTCCTACAAATATAACATAAAAACATCAAAAACGACGACGGTTGCTTGAAAACGTACGATTGTTCTTAGTTAAAAGGAGTCGAAAGTGCCGTAAAATGGCGGCACATCACTATTCATTCCCCAATACGTATATATTCGGGTATTGCATAGATTCGTGGTATAATAAATATAACTTTTTAAATATACCATAATTCATAGAAAATTATTTCGAATAAAACCTACTATATTATAATAATAAATTTTAACATAACTAAATTTACTATCTCCGTTAAAATATTACAATGTATAAAACCTTATAAAATAAATACATATACAATTATATCGTAACAAAAATATTTTTCATAAACCTTTAAAATATTTTGAAAAGATAATAATAATATAATTTTTTTACCCAATTCAACTTTCAAATAAAATATTTTCAAATACGCACGATTTCGATACTCAAGAACTCTCTTGGAACCCTCCCTTATGTTTTCTCACTGTTTCGGAACTGAAATGGCGTTTTAAAACGTGAAGTTGAGGCTTAAATCGAGTTTGACCCGACCCGGTTCGCGACCCGGTTCGCAACCCGTTTTCTGCCAGACAGTCCGCGGTAAAACAGGCATAACTCTTTACTCCGAGATCAGTTGGCCATGAGGTTTTGTGAGTTGGAAACTAGACTCGTAGACCTTTGATTTGGTATTTCGGGGGCGCCTAACTCTTTATATATTGAGAGAAACGCTCTGAGACATTTTACCCAAAGTTCAGAAAATTTAATAAAGAACTTACGTTAACTTTTGCCGACTAGCTTGACTTCAAAACTTATCATACGACCAAATAAATGGACCCGGCACCAAACTACCGGTCCCGACGAGCCTTAAGTGACTTGGGGCCGCTACAAACAAGCTCTAACGGTTCAAGAAAAACGTATACGTGGAAATAACCGGAAGGGTCATTACACTTTGTGATAATAAACATAACATCCTTCATGGCTATCAGACATGATTGCCTTCGTGGCAATTGAGCGTGGTGGTTCTTTGAATATGATAAATTTCTTGGCCATTGAATATGATGGTATTTGTGACCGCTTGTAATAGTCTCTGATATGATATCCATCTTGGCTATTGGTGATAATCTTTGCATATAACTTCGAGTAAGTCTTGTGCATCTTTTGTATCGATGCGACTTATAGATATTCCTTAAATCATCAAATCTTAGGTAGTCTTTCACATCATTCAACTTTGGATAGAGGCAGCTTATAGATGTCCCTTGAACTGTCATCTTTTGAGTAATTTTGCACATCATCTAACTTTGGATAGAGGCGGCTTATAGATGTCCTTCAAATTTCCAGTCTTTAGGTAATCCTGCACTTTTATCCGATCTTAGACATAATGCGACTTACAGATTTCCTTTTGAATTATTAGCCCTTGGGTAGTCTTGCACATAATCAACTTAGATATGAAGTGGCTTATAGATAACCCTCAGACTATCGATTTTTTTTGGTAGTCTTGCACATTTATTCAACTTCGAATATTGTTGCGACTTATGAATTACCCTTGAACTACAAACTCTTAGGTGATCTTATACACTATTCTATTTCAGATATCATTGCGTCTTACAGAAAACTCTTGGGTTGTACAATCTTGGATAATCTTGCACACTATCTGGTTTCAGACATAGATGTGGCTTACAGACAACCTTTGGTTCATCAACTTTTTGGAAATCTAGTTCATCATCCAATTTCAGATGGTGACTTACAAACCTCCTTCAGACTATTTGATTTCCTTATCTTGGATTGCTAATGTCATTTGATCTTCGAGGTAGCAAAGGCCTTTGCCAAATGATCAAATATAAATGTATCCTCTGGATACACGGATATCCTCAATGTTAGACTCTGCCATCTCCATGCAAAAAAATTGATATAAATGCTCTCAATGCTAGACTCTATCGTCTCTGTATGATAATAAGGATGTGAATGCACACATATCCTTAATGTTAGACTCCATCATCTCTATGCGATATTGAATATAAGTGTTCCCAATGCCAGACTCTATCATTTTTGCATGGCATGAATGTGCATGTGCAAATATCCTCAATGTTTGACTCCGTCATCTCTATGCAATATTGGATATGAATGCTCTTGGGTCGATCCTGCACATCAAGTACGACTTAGAGACGCATCTTGTGGTGGGTGAATGTGACGATTCCTTCAAACGTGATGACTTTCTTGGCCATCGGATATGACGGTCTTGTGTCTGCTTGTGCATTCCATTATCATGACTTGGCAGTGTTGTATCTGGTGCGCATTCTCATTACTGCGACTTGAATACTTTGCACATTTCCATTGTTGTGACTTATAAGTTCAGTGTGTATTCTCGTTGCTATGATTTAGACACCTTGCGCATTTCCGTTGTTGTGACTTAGAAGTGCCATGATTTGCACATTCACGTTGCTGCAACTTGAATACTTTGCATATTCTCATTGTTGTAGATTATAAGTGCGATGCACATTCCCATTGTTGTGACTTAGATACCTTGTGTATTCCTGTTGTTGCTACTTAGAAGTGCCATAATTTATGCATTCTCATTGCTGCGACTTGAATACTTTGCACATTCTCGTTGCTGCAACTTGAACACTTTGCACATTCTCGTTGTTGTAGCTTACAACTGTTAGGTTGATAAGATAAAGCCCATGAGGCGGTTTGAAGATGATGGTCCTTGTGACAAACATAAACATGTAATGGCTCTTCTCGGTAATTGTCAGAAAATATCACCTTTAGCTTTTATGTTGTCACATTGATTTCCTTGCGTGTACCTGTGCTTTAAGGCAAATGATTAGTAGACACAACGTCGCTTTTACTAGAAACCCCAGTCAAATTTAAGAAAAGATTTAAAGAAAGCATTCATAATGTTAGTCAAAATAACTTTGCTTGCAAGCTTTCCTCCTTTTTTCGAGGTAGATAGACAAAGAAGGGGTTATTCTGAATGGAAATGAATGGTTGAACCCGTATTTGGGGATAACTATAAATATCACTTTAGAACATTGTGTATTCATTGTGATCTCTGATCTACTGGGGGTTTGAGAATGTCATCGATCTCTCTTTATCTAGTAGTTCCTGCAAACTATAAGAAAATTTATCAGTTCTAGGAAACTCTACCTCTTTTGGCCCCTTCCCATTGTTTCAACTCTTTCTTGCCGAATGATGAGGGATTTTCACTGATCCTTGACACTTTTTAGGCTAACCTGCATTCACAGAAAAATTATTCATTTTTTTTGGTGAAACTGATCTGTGTCGACCTTCTTCGATCTTCTTCGATCTTCTGCTCCTTGCTTTGTCATTTTTGGGTGTTTTCCATCCTCAATTTTTTGTCTTTTTCGACTCCCTAGGTTACAATTGACATAAGACAAAGTCCAATTGTAAAGGAACAAATTAATTTGTAAAGATTTTTGACTAAGTTTTGAAAGATAACAATTTTGAAGAAATGGTTTGAAAAATCTTTGTCAATACTATCATGTCATTCACGAATTCCCCTTACTTGAGGCCATGACATATCTGACATGCAACTAGCGAGCTCTAGAGATCCTTTAGCATCCTAGCCGGAGAGTTTGAGAATGATCTTTTGAGAAATCTATCATAGTTGGGGATTAGTCCACCTCAGACTTTGTTACAGCTGGAGATTTCTGTAGTAGACTCTGATCTGGTGCTGGGGAATTCAAGAGTTTGACACTCTTTGGGGATTATGAGAATCGAGATTCATCTCAGTTGCTCTTTGATAAAATTTTCATTCCAACTTGCTGGAGAACGATATTTGTGTTCTGAATTTTCAAGATTCCTTTCTCAAAAATTCTGCCCCAGTTTCCCTTTTCTGAGAGATATGACTGAGCCATTGTGGTGCCTACATATCCCGTTGAAGTAGAAATTAGGTCAAACATATTTCCCCTAATCATAGAGGGGAATATTGGAAATAAATAAAATGTGGTGACCAAAGCCGATAAAAGGCTGCCTACGTATCTCATTCTTGAGAATTCAGGTCAAACGTAGTTCGTGGATAAAATGAAAGGATATACTTTTTTAAGGGGTTGACTGAAGCTGATACAGGCCCCTACGTATCTCATTCTTGAGAATTCAGGTCAAACATAGTTCATAGATAGAAAGGGTAAGACAAATTTTTCTAAGGGGTTGACTGAAACTGACACAGGCCACCTACGTATCTCATTCTTGAGAATTTAGGTCAAATGTGGTTCGTACATAGAAAGGGATTTGTGAGCTACTTCAAAGCATAAAAATGATTACAAATAGAATTGTGATTACACGAAAATTCATCTTCAGGCATAGTATCTCTTGATAACTTTTGAGTCGCTTGGCCTTACCCATACTTTGGCCATCCACCTTTGACAAAATCAAAGCACTTCCGAGAAGTACTTTGAGGATCACATGATATCTTTGTTAATTTGGTGCAAATTCTTCTTTGCACTTATCTCGAGGGGGGAATGATTAACTGTTCACTTCCGGTTGTGATCTCTTTGACTCGATTATCATATTTGAAATCTTACCAATCCATTTTTCGCTAAATTGGATTTCTCTTGTTTATCAAGTTATTGTAACTCCTCCGTTAAATGTCCAAAGATCATAATCTCCATATTCTTCAAATTCATCACCATTTACCTCAATTTTCATTTAGCTCATGACATGACATTGACAAATTTTAAATTATTTTACCGAAATCATATTTAAACAAGGTTTAGATTTAACATTTTAAATATGAAAGGAAAATAAAAGTGGTTGATTTTTATTTTTTTTGAGATATGTGAGACTTTTATTGAAATTGAAAATATTCACAAATTTTGGCTATGGCATGCACGAGTACGAGTCTATGCCTTTTGGAAATTAGTAAAAATAGTACTGAGAGAAATAAAGAAATAAATAGCGGGTCTCGGGCCTCATTTGGACCATCATTGATTTATAGAAATTTAAATTTGTCCCTTCATCTACCACAGTGACCGGGGAATCATGAGTGGAGTGGAGGTCCAATTCTGCAATTGCTCTTTCAGATTCTACTTTTTGATTCCTGATGCCTCAGGAAACTCCTTCAAGATCATGTCACATTCTTTGAAAGGATGCCCGATTCCATCCCCAAGACCATTGCTTGTGGACTTTACATATATAGGAAATGACTGGTAGGGACGAGTTGGTGGCTTCGATAATCCTCAATCAATCTCCTTTTTGGCCTTGTCTTCGGACCGGTTCCCTTTGATTCAAAAATAAATTGAACCAAACTTGGAAGATTTTTTTGGAAATGGCTGATAAGGTGCGGTCATCATCATGACCTTGAGCTCCTTGTTTATACTCAGAGAGATCACATCTTTCTCTGATTTTTTTCACTTTTTCCAGACTAGCTTGTTTTACTGACTTGCTTGCCGCCCATTCTTTATCAGTCTCTATCATATTAATAGTGGCTCCTTCATTTGTTGTTGCTGTTTGAAGTGAAATAACTTTTTGATCAATCAAATCATGGATCTTATATTTCAGATTTATGTAATCTTCTGTAGCATGACCAGCGCTTCTGCACACTGTTGGTCGGATTTAAAAAATTGAGAGTTGGTATTGATAGCTCTTGGCACGATAGACTGGATCAATCTGGCTTTCTTGAGTCTTTCGAAAAGCTGGGTTTGACTTTCAACTTACGGTGTGAAAGTTCGAGAAGGTTTCTTTTCGAGATTTATGGATGGTGTTTGAAAATTTGGTTGGTAGTTTTGATAATTTCGTGGAGGTGTTTGGTAATTTCGGGATGAGTTATTGTTGTTTGGAGGTGGAGTTTGATAATTTTGGTAACTTGTTTGAGCATAAAAAGTAGGACACAGACTTTGTGGAGCTGAGAGGTATGTATCAGATGATGAAAGCTTCTGGGAGCTAAACTTGGATGGCTTTCTAGACCTTGTGCTCAAACAAAAAAATACGGAGGATACATCTTTCTTTTTCTTCCTTAAGAATCTTGGAGATTTCGGCTCTGTAGAGATCTTGGTGATTTTCCCAGTCCTAAGGCCCTCTTCGACTGTGTCGCCAATTTTGACTAAATCAGCAAATTTTGAATTGACTGCTGATATCATCTTATTTTAGACCTCTGATTCCTAGGATAGCATAAATACGACAATAATTTCTTCCTCAGTCATAGAAGGCCGAACCCTCGATTCTTTCTTTCTCCATCGATGGGCATAGTCATAAAAATACTCATCCATCTTCTGCTTGATACGATCTACCGAATAACTATTTGGAACAACATCTATATTGTAGGCAAATGTTTTAGCAAAATCTTTGGCCAATGAACTCCATCTAGACCATTTCTTTAAATCTTGTGAAGCAAACCATTCTAGCGCTTCGCCACTTAGACTCCGGCTAAAGAGCCTCATTAGTAATACTTTATTTTTGCCTGCTCCTACTATCTGGTCATAATAAATCCTCAAATGGATTGTGGGATTTTCAGTGCCATCGAAAGTCTCAAACTTTGAGATTTGAATCCTTCAGGCAGTTGCAAATCTGGGTAAATGCAAAGATTATCATAGCTGAATCACGCTTTATCGGGCGAACTGCGCAATTTCTTAATCTTGGCAATATCTTCTTTCATTAACATCATGTTCCTATCATGCTTATCTTCTACGACCTTCCATTCTTTCTTCTTTTTCTCATAATGATCCAGCTCGGGATTTTTTGAAAAAGTGAGGTAGGGTTTAAGTGTAGCGGCATGGAGGGTGGTGGGTGGCATATTTTGGATAGATGGTAGGTGCGAGATATTTAGAGTGGAGTTTTGGTATGTGGAGGTAATATTTTATGGCTTGTTGAAATTTGGATTGTTATTCTAGCATGTAGGAGGAATATAGGCATTTGGAGGGGTGTTTTGACAGTGAGAAGGGAAGTTTTGAGGATTGTAGGCGTTAGAATTATTGCTTTGATTAGCGTGCTGGATAGGAGAAGAAGGAATTTGATGTGAGGTGCTAACATGAAATAGACTTGGAGTGGTTAAATCGATAATGGGTGGTTTAGGAATTGAGGGGGCGGGTGCATTGGAGCGGGTAGGAAAACGTTCGAATTTCGGAGAACTTAGAGAAGGGAGATGGAGCGGAGGCCTTATTTTGCTAGGAACATTTACAACATTGGTCATCTTGGTTAATTCTCTGTTCTTTCACATTTCTTCTTGCATCTCATCAATTTTTTGCATTAGCTGCACAATGAGCTCACTCTGATCCGCTAGAATTGGCTCTTGTATAGCCACATTGGTCAAACTAGTTTTCTTAGTATTATCAATCATTTTCCTTCTCTTTTTATCAAGCTATGGTCAGGGGAGGATCCCTTTTCTACTTTATCTTGAACTGAGGATGTTTTGCTAGTTGTCAACACACATCAGTTTCTAAGCTTTTACCTGATACAGAAAAAATAACTCAAAAGGTAATCATTTTAGATTTCATTCAGGATAAATAATACAAGATATTTGACAAAATGTAAACAAATAAATATTATTTTATTAAAGGTGGATCAATTCATGTTTGGAGAAAGAGTCAAATAGACAGGAATTTGTCTGTTGATTTTGGAATGAGTGATTTGACAAAAAAGTTAACTCGTGTTGAATCTTGATCTTCTGGCGAAATTCTTTAATCTTCTTGCCAAAAGATGGGGAAAATAAAGGTTTTTAAAGATAAGGTCCAAGCCTTGAACGATTGCCTACGTATCCCATGAAGGAGAAATTAGATCTTACGTAGTTCGAGTTGGCAAGTCAATCTTTCCTGAGAGATAGGAGTAAGCTTTAGTTTAGAATTTTTCTGAGGAACATGGAAGACTTGGATTATTTTTTTTGGTCAAACTTTTGTGTTGTAGGCTTATATTTTGCTTAGAGTTCTACAATATCAAATAGGAGTGGATCGATTCACCTTTGATTTAAGAAACACACATAAGCATATAAGACAGTTTATCGCACGAAACAATTTATAGTGCGTCCTATGCATATATGTGACCTTTTTATGCCAAAGTTTGGCCTAACGAATTGAAGGATATATATGTCATCTGTAAGATGTTCGATTGCCCCAAAAATATATTATATACAAACTAATAAAATCAAATGGGGATACAAAATAAAGGAAAGGGATGTACAATAAATATTAGTCCCACACAGGGGTACTTTTCTAAACTAAGCCGCCATGGAAGGTCCTTCATGCTTGAACTTCTTAAAATTTCCGAACGCCTTTCGGATGAAGATCTTCTTTTGATTACAATGAGAGAAACCACCTAAATAACTCCCAACCCTGAGGGACAATGGTGCGTACGATCCAACATCACATCCTTCAATTAAACACATAAGGGATGATCGTCTGTAATTGACTCATGGCCAATTGACGCAAGGTGGTCTTTATAATGGCTCCAATGCCTCTAAGGTATTGGGTCGTCCTAGGCCAATGCCTAAAAAAAGGATTTTGATTTAGCTCTACGCTACGTGTCTAAGAGTGGTTTGCTTTGAAATAGACCAGGTCCCAAGAGGACCACTTGGGTTGGAAATACGATAGTCATTGGACGCATGACGTACCCGTAAACTATCGTATTTCTGAGAAACTGTTATTTATGGTGAGAGGCCATGAGATCGTGAGCCTCCCTTAAAACATAAATAAAATCGCGTGCCATGTGGCGGAAGATGCTATGAAATCCAATAACAATATATTTGCGGTAAATAAACACATAAGCAAATATTAATTAAAATTTACTAACTATTATAATATTTCAAACAGTTAGTCACACAAAGTTAGTCAAATAGTTTAATTTTTGGTTAGAACCTAAATAAATTCCCAGCGGAGTCGTCATTTCTGTTTTATCCCTTTTCAGAATTTTATTATTTAAAAAGGAAATAAAATAGTTTTTGACACTTTAGAAATTATTTCAAACTTGAAAGAGAGTTTCAAAATAATTCTAAAATAAAACAGAGTCGCCACTTAATTTTTATGAAAAAATTAAGAAAACTTAAAAGAATTTCAAAGACTTAAAAATAGAAATAAATCTTTAAAAATAGAGAAAATGGGTAAGGATTCAAGTAACATCTTAAGAAGATTTTTAAGGCACTTAAGAACGTCCGTTTAAAAAACGGTTAACCAAAATAATTTGACTAACTTAATAAAAATGCTAAATTTGCAAAGAGTTAATTTTAGAAAAATATAAAGGGAATATTTGAATATATTGAGTAATAACACGACTTTCAAATTAAGAGATAAATAATTTTAACTAGGTGAAAATAAGAAATTACTTAAGGCAAATTATTATTTAAAGAAAGAATTTGAATAAATTATCTTCTTTTTTTTTTTTAATTAAGAGTATGAAACTAAATAGAGGTATAAGTTATTTGAAACAAACATCTTGGAGAGTAATAATGGAAAAAGTAATATAAGAAAATACCAATTTTAAGTCAAGGAGAGTTTAAAAAATTATCTTACTAATAAAAATTGAAAGTAAACAAGGCTCAAATTGAAGATAAATAACACAAATAAAAACCCATTTAAGAAAATAACTTGGAATTAACATAGCTAAAATGGAGAACAATTCTTTAACAACATGAAAGGCCTTTTAGTATTTTTTTTAAGAAAATTGATTTATATGAAAGATCGTTTAACGAAAAAATTGGTTCATCATTTTAAATGGAAATTAGTACAAGAGTTCATTTTAATATGTTTTTAACAAGTACAAATAAAGTGAGAAATCCAAAAAAATAAATGGTAAATTAAAATGGCAATATTTAGGGGATCTATTTAGATTAATTAAATTTAAGTTAGTTAATACAAACAATTCAAATGAATTAAATGCAAATGAAAGTAAGAGAAAAATTAAGATTTGGGCCCCTTTTGGCCCATTAAAAACTGTCCAGATTTGGACTTCAATTTTATGGACTTGGTCCATTCTACAGCTGTATATCGCAGCTCCCTTTCCCTGCATTTCTGTATATCATACATGTATATGACTGTATATCACACATATTTTGTCTTCCACCTGTATATTAGCTTCCCTTTCTGCATATTTATTCTGTATATCACTTGTATATCAGCCTTTTTTATTCATATACTAGTGTATACTGCAGCATATCCGCCCATATCTCCAAATTTGGCTGAGGTTTGACTCTAAAGGTTGTTGGTCTTAGCCCAACGCGAAATGAAAAAAGGCGGGAGTCCATATGGGACTCAGATTGATGGAGTTCATGCACAAAACAAGATAAAGATTAGAGACGCATTGCCACTTCATACAAAATATATTATGTCGAAATGCTATCAACCAAAATTAAAGCTAAAGCTAAAACAAGGATCAAACACATGGAGTCAAATAGATTCTCAAATGATCCAAGGATAATCATTCCATATTCACAATCTGTATGAGAAGATGAGGCATATATGTAAGGCAAAAAAAAATAGATAAAATTTTGACATTGGTTATGTTGGAGTCAGTTTAATTTCCTAAGAGCCAAGACAAAAACTTGTTTTAAACCATCGATCAACACCATTCAGGCAATTAAATCATTTTTTCAAGAATATTCAATCCATACTCCTAACTAGACTTCTTAAGCATGATTTAGAAAGAAATGTCCATTTGCTAGACTAACCCATTCATTCGAGATGAAAGCAACCAAACCAAAAGAGCAAAGCACATGATTCAAAGAGGTGACGACCTAACCTTTTAAGCAAAACAAATAATTTGAAGTTTTACAACTCTAAGGCTCGACCAAGACATACCAACGCACGTCCTTTAACAAACATTAGGAGAGAAAATGAGGAGCATTGGGTCTTTAGGAGCATCTGGGATGAGCCAAACTAGAGAGTTCAAAGCCCATCCTGAGCTCAACCATTCCCCAAACAGCTCAACCCATCTTCCTTTGAATCAAACAAAATCAAAGAAAACAGTGCTTAATCAAACCAACAACAGCTCTTAACGCAATGAGATCACAACAGCTAACCAACCATAACAAGAAACAGAAAAATAAAGTGAAAAAGAAGAAGAATTTATCTTTTTTCGGGCAGGAACTGGTAATAACGAGTTGAGTTCTTGGGATCGTTTTGACTTTATGAAGAACTAATGTTAGACAACTATTGGTTTTCAAGAATATAACACAAAAGACCCAGAAAGTCTTTAAAGAAATAGTATATTTTTTGCTTTCAATTTGATTTTTCGAATTTCTCCAAATGTCAGAGAAAAAGACTCTCCAAGGCTTTGCTACCCGAAAAATCCTCTCCCAACAGTAGAGAGTGAGGGGTTTATATAGGAGAAAATTAGGGTTTGAATTGAGGGAAAAATATTGGGAATTTCTAATAGGATTTGAAGGAATTTCAAAATCCAAAACAACAATCCCTCCTGATGAAGACACTTTGGTTCCTTGAGGTACGAATTCAATCATCCACCGATGATCTTTAGAGCAATCCGAAGCAATTTTTGGGAAGAAGAACATTGAGATGCCACCTGGAGCTTCTGGGTTCTGCTGGAACCAGCCAACTCAATATCTTGTACCAGTAGACAGAGATGAGGGAGAAATAAATGGAGTTAGACGATTTTGGGGGAAGGTTTGGGGTCGTTTGGAGGAGTTGTTATTGTCATTTGGAGCTGAGTTTGTAATGTTGGTTGCAGAAGAAGAAGTACAGGGGCGTTGTGAGGTGTGGTTGCGTGAGAGAGGACTGAGCGTCCCTTTTTAGGAGAATAAGGAGTGTGGGGAGTGTGGGGAGTGCGTGAGGTTGAGGGAAAATATATGAGCAGTGTATTTGTGTTATGTATGTGTTCGAGGATTAATGAGAGGAGCTGGACGGGGTATTGTGAAAATTGGGTTGAGGAGTTGATTTTGGGCTATGAAATTAGTAAGAAAAAGAGTGAACAAACATGGTCCAATTTGAAAGATGATATAGGCTTAAGAAAATAGCCAATTGCATTGCAATTGTAGCCACATTGAATTGAGATTGTGGCCAAACTAGATTTATAATAGGACCTAATTGAATTAATTCAAAGAAATTAGGTCGTAATTGGAATAGGGACAAACTAAATATGATTAACTAATTGAGCTTTATTATTTAACACAACTAAAAATAATTATTTTGCCACATTTAATTATGATTTTATAAAAAACCAATTTCACAATTTATTTCCCGGATAAATCATTTTTGACCAAAATTAACAATTTTAAAACATTTTGAAATAATTTTGGGGAAAATCTTTTGAATACCTTTTAAAATTCTTAAATAATATACATCTATATATTACAAGTATATGTAGAAGTTTTTTTATTCATAAAAATTATAGAATATTCTTTGTGATTAATTTTGAAAAATTCTTTTAATTACAAAATTAATTATTAAAATTTATTTTAAAAATTTAAAAGCTCAATAATTAATCTGATAGTGGAGGGCAATAATTGGGTGTCAACAGTTATACTACTCATTTCTAGTCAAAGAAGTCATATGTTTCACACGACCGTACGTGTCTTTAGTTGAAACTCCTAGAAGTTACCGAGCATATATGTCAAGAAATTTAGAGGAAGTAATTGGCCACAGAATATCCATGAGTATATAGATTACATAGATATATGATTCTTCAGCTAAAAGAAAGTAATCACTATTCATATAACGGTTTATATGATTCATGAGTTGCTTACTATAGGCCTTTACAAGCAAGATGAGATTATAGCCTACTCTAAAGTGTGGGGTGGGTATCTTTAGCTCCACTATGTGCGACGCTATTTTGTGCACAAAATTCAGACAGAGTCAGATGGAACTTCATGTCGTGAATTCCCCTGACTACACAGGTCTGCAGGCAAACCTTACTGGAGCCCTAGAGGGCATACCTTGACAGGCCATGTTATCCAGACTATGAGATTTCACACATGGTTGTGATAGTTTGCTACAGATGCCAAACAGGTATCACCGATCACCGACAGTAGGCTATATTATGACTTCCTGATAGTTAGTATTACATAAAGAAGAGAGAAGCAACATAAAAAGGTAAAGATATCACCTAGAATTTTTTTAGAGATTTTAAACATATGTCAATAAGTAATGCATAGGACGTTATATAAGGAGCCCTGCTTTTGGTCATAGTATAAGTTTCAGATTACATTCCCTGTATGGATATGCTCAGATTTTCCTATATTTGATATTCAATCCAATGAGTATTTTTATATGTCTACTTGTTATTCAGTCTGCTTTACATACTAGTACATATTTTATATGTACTAACATCCCTTCAATTTAGGGCACTACATTTTTATGAATGCAGGCTCAGATACTCAAGCTAGCATACATCCACAGTAGACTAGTGCCTTCCAATTGATCTGTTGGTAAACTCCACCTCTTTATGGAGCTATCAGATGTACATGTCATATGTTTTGGATTCATGTACATATTGTATAGTGGGTATATCGGGGCTCTGTCCCGACTAGTTATCATATTTTCAATTGCAGACTCTTTAGAGGCTTCTTAGACTTAATTTTTCTTAAGTTGTACAGCTAGTCCAGTGGGCCCTTCAGTTATCTATATTTCAGTATATGTAAACACATGTTCATGTCCATGCTGTTGCTTATCCGTTTACAACTTTAGCAAGAGTTTAGTTTATATGTTCAACAGGTGTTCGTATAACTCCTTAATGTCCTCCCCTCCTAGCTAGGGGCGTAACAAACTTGGTATCAGAGCATAAGGTTCAAGTATCCCAGGGAGTCTAAGAAGTTGTGTCTACTAGGACTTTTCTTATGAATGTGTTGCATGCCACATTTACAATTAAGGGACTACACAGGCATTTAGGAATCTGACCTTCTATTAAAATCTGGATTGTACAATAGAGCTAAGTCATAGAAAGTTACTTCTGACTCACACTCTGCTTATTTGTGATACAGATCATGTCCACTAAAGATATGGATAAAGTAGGCCATAACACCACTACCAGAACTACTCAGGAGGCAGCTACTATAAAGCATTCTCCAGTATTAGCTGATCAGACCAGGGCTCAAGAGGGCTTGCCAGGTCCAACACTTACAAGTCCTCAGGTGCCTAGAAAAGAAAGGAGTACAGGAGTTCCTACACCTCTAGTAGCATCAACAACAGTTTCTATATTGCTTGTACCACCACCAGGTGCCTTAGAGCAAGATCTTAGAGGAGCAATATAGTTGCTTACCCAGTTAGTAGCTGCTCAGGTCCAAGGATAGAATGTGTCAGCACATAACACTATTCAGGGAGAGACTGTTGGATCCATAGTTTGTAATTTCCTCAGGATGAATCCCCCAGTGTTTATAGGATCTAGTGTGAAAAAAGACCCTCAATAGTTTATATATGAGATCAATAGAATCTTCAGGGATATGCATATATCTAAGACTGAGGCTATTGAATTGGCCTTCTATCAGCTAAAAGATGTTTCCATTGCCTGGCGTTAGATGTGGGTCAATTCCAGGGACCCAAATGCCCCGCAACAGTTTGAAAAGAGTTCTCGAGGGCCTTTATGGATCACTTTTTACTTTTAGAGTGCAGGGAGGCGAGGGTGGCCAAATTTCTATCCTTATGATAGAATAACCTCAGTGTCAAGGAGTATAGCATGCACTTTACTCAGCTGGCCAGATTTGCTCCAGAGATGGTCAAGAAGACGCGTTGGATATTATTTAATTAACTCTTGTGGTTGTTGTACTTAATAATGATATATATATTGCTATACTGATGGAACATGCACAAAAAATAGAGGACTGCAAACATGATCGTAGGGCAGAGAGATCAGAAAGGGAGCAGAGTAAGAGGGCCAGTGCAGCTGGAAGATATCAGGGAGGTGATAGGGCTTCCTCCAGCAGAGGGCCTCCTAGGAAGGCTCAGTCGGCATCCTGCTTTACAGCTAGTGCTCCAACTTAGTCATCAAGGTCCAGGCATGATCAGAGTTAGAATTCTGGGGCACCAGGCCCCCACTATCAGAGAGGTACTAGTTGGGGATTACCATCTCGGCATACTTGCAGACAGTGTGGCCGATCTTATTTTAGAGAGTTATTATATGGATCTACCACTTGTTATAGGTGTGGAGTCAAGGGTCACAAGATGAGTGATTGTCCTAGACTTAGAGCTAAGAGAAAGGGTGATAGATCATTGTCCACAGGCTCCACAGGAGCATCCTCTTCCTCAACACCACCTTTATCTCGTGATCCTCAGGCACAGACAGGCAAAGGTACATGTAGAGGTAGAAGTAGAGGTTCTGGTTCGGGAGCTAGCCCAAATTGAATGTATGCAGTAGGAGGCCGATAGGATTTAGAGGCTTTCCCAGATGTGGTTATAGGTACCTTATCCATCTTTTCTCATGATGTTTATGCATTGATAGATCCAGGGGAGACCCTATCATATGTTACTCCATTTGTTGCTAAGAAGTTTGGAATAGAGACAAAGTTATTACGTGATCCATTTGTAGTGTCAACTCCAGTAGGAGAGTCCATTATAGCTAAAAGGATCTACTATGGGTGCCTAGTAACAGTATGTGTCCATGATACATTGGCTAACTTGATAGAGCTGAACATGGTTGATTTTGATGTCATTATGGGCATGGATTGGTTGTCCTCTTGTTATTCTACAGTTGATTGTTGAGCTAAGACTGCTCGATTCCATTTCCTGGGAGAGCCAGTCTTGGAGTGGAAAGGGAATGTTGTGATGCCTAGAAGAAGGTTTATTTCCTATCTTAAGGCATATAAGCTTATAGAAAAAGGGTGTTTATATCACCTAGTCCATGTCAGAGACCTTGAAGCTGAGAAACAGGTGTCAACTCTTTAGTCCATACCCATTGTGAATGAATATTCAGGTGTGTTTCCTAATGAACTTCCTGGATTACCTCCGGTTAGAGATATTGACTTCGGTATTGACCTAGGTCTCGGTACCCAACCTATATCCATTCTGCCTTATAGAATGGCACTAGCAGAGTTGAAAGAGCTAAAGAAGCAGTTGAAAGATCTACTTGACAAAGGTTTTATTTAACCTAGCATATCGCCTAGGGGTGCTCCAGTACTATTTGTACATAAGAAGGATGCCAAAATGTAAATGTGTATAGATTACAGGCAGTTGAATAAAGTGATAATAAAGAATAAGTACCCCCTACCCAGAATATATGATTTATTTGATAAGTTGCAGGGAGCTAAATGTTTTTCAAAGATTGACTTAAGATCTGGTTATCATCAGTTGAGGATATGTGAAGTAGATATTCCGAAGATAGCCTTCAAAAGTAGATATGGGAACTTTGAGTTCCTTGTCATGTCATTTGGACTAACGAATGCCCCAGCATCCTTCATGGATATGATGAATAGGGTTTTTAAACCCTTTCTTGATATGTACATGATTATATTTATAGATGATATCTTAATATATTCACATGATAAAGCAAAGCATGCAGATCATCTCAGATCAGTTCTACAGACTCTTAGAGAGCACCAACTATATGCCAAGTTTTCTAAATATGAGTTCTGGATGAACTCAGTGGCTTTTCTTGGCCATATGGTCTCTGGTAAAGGTATTAAAGTGGACTTTCATAAGATAGAGGATATGAAGAGATAGCATCGACCTACCACTCCGATAGAGGTATGTAGTTTCTTGGGGCTCGCTGGTTATTATAGGAGATTTGTGGAGGGATTTTCCTCTATTTCTGCCTTATTGACTAAATTAACGCAAAAAGCAACCAAATTTTAGTGGTCAGATTCTTGTGAAAGAAGCTTTCAAAAGCTGAAAGATAGATTGACTACAACTCTAGTATTGGCCTTACTGGAGGGCACAAAAGGGTATGTCATTTATTGTGATGCTTTGGGTATTGGCCTAGGATGCATCTTGATGCAACATGGGAAGGTTATAGCATACGCTTCTCGACAATCGAAAAAGCATGAACAAAACTACCCCACTCATGATTTAGAGCATACAACAGTTGTATTCACACTTAAGATTTGGCGCCACTATTTGTGTGGGGTACATGTTGACATATTTATAGACCACAAGAGTCTCCAGAATCTCTTCAAGCAAAAGGAATTGAATTTGAGGCAGAGAAGGTGGCTAGAGTTGATGAAAGACTACGATGTTAATATTCTCTACCACTCTGGTAAAGGTAACATTGTAAGGGATGCTCTTAGTCGCGTGTCTATGGACATCCTAGCACATTTGCCACCCACTCAACATGAAGTATTATGATATGTTCACAGATTAGCCAGTCTAGGAGTTCAAATTCTAGATTCTGAAGATGGAGGTATGGTTGTGCAGAACACTGTAGAGCATCATAAGTAGCGTTAGTGAAAGAGAAACAATATGATCCCTTATTGCTCCAGTACAAAGAAGGGATTCGACAACATAAAATTTCAAGATTTGAGATGGCAGGGAATGGTACCTTAAGGTGCCAGGGAAGATTATGTGTTCCTAATATAGATGCTCTAAGACAACAGATAATGGCTTAAGCACATTTTTCTGGTACTCTATTCATCCAGGCACTCCGAAGATGTACCATGACCTTAAAGAGGTCTACTGGTGGAACGAAATAAAATGGGATATAGTGGAGTTTATAGCACAGTGCTCCAACTGCCAGCAAGTGAAAGTAGAACATTAAAGGCTCGGTGTCCTAGCTCAGACTATGAGCATTCCAGTGTGGAAATGGGAGGCCATTAACATGGATTTTGTTACAGGTTTGCCTTTCTCATTTCATAAGCATGACTCAATTTAGGTGATCATTGATCAATTAAGAAAATCAGCCCTCTTCTTACCAGTAAAGTCTACAGTACTGCAGAAGATTATGCCAAGTTGTATATAAGAGAGATTGTTCACTTGCATGGAATTCTAATATCCATTATTTCAGATAGGGGTTTCTAGTTCACATCACATTTTTGGAGGTCATTTCAGGAGAGTTTAGGCACACAAGTGAACCTTAGCACCGCATTCTATCCACAGACGGATGGCCAAGCCGAGTGCACTATTTAGACACTCAAAGATATGTTGAAAGCATGTGTTCTGGACTTTAAAGACAATTTGGATGATCATTTGCCCCTGATAGAATTTGCCTATAATAATAGTTATCACTCCAGTATTGGCATGGCTCCATTTGAAGCTCTTTATGAGCGACAATATAGATAATCTATTGGTTGGTTTGATGTAGGTGAGACTCAAATATTTGAACCAGATCTTGTGCATCAACCAGTTGAAAGGGTAAAGCTAATACAAGAGAGGCTGAAGACCGCTCAAAGCTTATAGAAATCTTATACAAATGTACGACATAGAGATTTAGAGTTTCAAGTTAATGATTGGGTATTCTTGAAGGTATCACCTATGAAGGAGGTTATGCGATTTGTCAAGAAAGGTAAGTTAAGCCCTAGATATATTAGTCCTTATAGAATCCTAAAGAGAGTTGGCCAGGTAGCCTATGAGGTAGATTTACCTCCAGAGTTAGCAGCAGTGCATCCAATCTTTCACGTGTTTATGTTACGTAAATGCTTAGAAAATCCTTCTCAAGTTATCCTTCCAAAGGGTATAGAGATCTCATAAGAGTTATCATATGAAGAAGTCCCAGTGGCCATACTAGATAGACAGATCAGAAAATTGAGAATGAAAGAAATAGCTTCATTTAAAGTCCTATAGAAAAGTCAGAATGTAGAAGAAGCCACGTGGGAAGCAGGGGCTGACATGAGGGCCAAGTATCCTCACTTATTCACGGAATAACCAGAAGGTTCTTAAAGTCATTACTCCTTTTATTTGAGTATCAATTTTAGTCATATTTGTTAAAATATATACGCTATATGTTGAGGTACTTGATACGTGCCTATGATTCAAGAGTTCCATATGTTCCTCAGAGTTGAGATGTAAAATCAAAGAAGTATAATGTAAGCTATATCGACTACTATAGTTTTCATTCATGTAAGGCCCAGCGGAGCCTCATTGATATCTGTTGAATATTATTCCCTTGTTGTGATGCTCTATGAAGTGTATAGTATGTGCTTTGGTCAGCTGATAAGTTCTGGATAGGCCAGTTTTGTAACACCCTAGGATCTGAACCAGCTACTGGACTGTACTCAGTAGAAAAATTCATAAAAAAATTCAAATTTCCAGGAACCACGGTTGAGATCACGGACCGTAGTTTATAACCATGGTCCATTGTCTCAACCATAATTCCCATTTCTAGTAGACCCCCAATTCACGCTCCAGGAACCATGAGTCGGATCACGGGCCATAGTCCAGGACCACAGACCGTTATTTGACTCATGGATCCAAAGATCAAAGAAGTACCAATTTCCTTCCTCAGAACCACGGACGGGACCACGGACTATAGTTTAGAACCACGGTCCTTCCTGTTGACTCATGGAATTAGAACATCAGAGGACCCTCAACTAGAGTCCCTGGAACCACGAGTCACACAATGAACCATCATTCAGAACCTCAGTCCATCTAGTGAGTCATGATTTCCTCAGATCAGAGAACCCCTAAGACTCATGGACAGGACGACGATTCAGTTGACGGTCCATTATCCAGGACTACGGTCTATTAACCGAGTCGTGGTACCTGAGTCACAATTTTAAGCAGCTTTCTTTTAAAATTTCCAGGGGTATTCCAATCTTTTCCCTACCCTTTTAATTCTGAATCTTAGTTATTTTGGGAGGTAATTAAATGGATTTTCACTCTTATTTCCTTATTCTCCCTAAACTAATTAGAGAGCAGTCTAACATACTCAAAATGGAATCAACCAGTATAAATGAAAACTATTTTGAGCATTCTTTATTGTTAGACTGCTCTGGAATCAACCGTTAGACTGCTATGAAAATTGATTCCATTTATTTTAAGTATGAAAACTATTTTGAGCAGTCTAACGGTTGATTCACTGATTCCATTTTGAGTATGTTAGACTGCTTAAGAACAAGAAGAATGTTCCTTCAAGCTCAGCCCCAAAATCCAAGGGACTTCTCCATAGATTCTTCTCCAGGTATGTGGGATTTCACTAGTGGGTTCCTTTCACCAATTAGGTCCCTAGATTTCAGTCAGTCCTTCAGTTCCTTATGAAATATTCAGACCTAGGGTTCCTAAATCTTAAGGATTCCCTTCAATTCAGATGCTATTGTTTAAGTGCTATTAATTACATGTTTCTTGGAGAATTAGCACAGTCACATATATAGAATTCAGTAATCCTAGCTTGTACTAAAATTTAGTATTTATAATTTGTACTTGCTAGGAAAATAATTCAGACAATCATGCTTCAGAATAGAATGCCATTATGTTCCAGTATGTATATATATGTTGAATTCTCATATGATTATCAGTATTTGAGCTATCCAGTATTTGTCCCTTGTGGACATCGGTTAGTGGATCCACGTTAGACTTGTTGGTACCCTTGGTAAGGTATGAACACCCTTCCATCCAGGGTTACAGTTTGGCCCCATAGTTAGCTCAACTTGGGGTATGTCGGTTAATAGTAGCTCCCACAGTCAGACTCATGTTGCATTAACCTTGTATCCAGTTATTCAGTTCAGCATGCTATATCCTCCTGATAGTTACTTGATCATTGCATTCAGCTTATCTATCACTTTATGTTCAATATGTATTTCCATGTTCAGTCTTTATTGTTGTTTACCTTAGCATATATCCTGCATGCTCAGTATATTCAAAGTACTGACGCATACTTTTGTGCTACATCATTGTATGATGTAGGCTTAGGCGCTCAGCATCCAAACCGCGTTTAGCTCAATTTCCAGTCCTTAATAAGTAGCTTTAATGGTGAGTCCTCATAGTTCGAGGACGATAGATATGCTTACTTATTTAAGTTTTATATTTCAGTTTCAGACTAGTAGAGTTAGCTGGGGGAATGTCCCATCAACTCATATCAGTTAGAGGCTTTCATACATAGAACTAGATTCAACTATTGAGTTGTTAGTGTTGTTTTTTAGACTCATTATATTCATATATATACTTCATATTCATATATGTTTTAGGCTCTTTCCCACTTCAGATATTAAATCATTTCAGTTTCCGCATAGTGTATGTTTTATCAAAAATTATTTAGATATGCCAGACTATGGGTTAGGTTGGGGTCACTTGTGATACTGAGCACTGTGTTACGTCTAATGGGTAGCCTCGGGGTGTGATAAACTTGGTATCAGAGCATCAAGTTCAAGTGTCCTAAGATGTCTAAAAGCCGCATTCAGTAGAGTCTTCTTCATGGGTGTGAAGTGCGCCACACTTATGGGGAGAAGCTGTGAGATGTCATTAGGAATAAATTCCCTTCTTTATTTTTCAGCTCGTGCTATAGAGTATGAACTCTATTTAATCTCCTTATAACTAATGCTCTTTGCATTAAAGAAAATGCCTCATAGAAGAGCTAACGCCAGGAATCAGCCAGCACCAGCAGCTCCAGCAGAGCCTTTGAATGAGCAAGTTACCCATGGAAAATTCAGTGTTGCTTTTCAGGTGCTTGCTCAGGCCATGACCACTTAGGTCAATCAGCAGGCTGTGGCACTAACTCTACCTCAGACTGACTCTGCCACAGCTAGAATCCGGGACTATGCTCAGATGAACCCTCTGGAAATTCATGGGTCCAAGTCAGAAGAGGATCCAAGAGTTTCTTGATGATATTCAGAAGATGACAGATATTATGGGCATCACTCTGGTTGAGAGTGCAGACTTAGCCGCCTATCAGTGAAGGGAGTGGCGTATACTTGGTATCAATAGTGGAAGGAGTCTCGTTGTGCTAATGCAGGTCCAGTGGATTGGAACCACTTCAAGACTGCATTCTTGGATAGGTTTTTCCCTCTTGAACTCAGGGAAGCCAAAGTCCAGGAGTTCATCAACTTAAATCATAATTACATGAGTGTGAAAGAGTATGCACTCAAGTTTACCCAGTTGTCTAAGTATGCTCCGGCGATAGTAGCTAACTCCAGGGCCCATATGAGTAAGTTCGTATCTGGTGTCTGATGATGTGGTCAAAGGAGTGCCAGACTACTATGCTAGTTAAGGAGATGGATTTTTCCAGGTTGGTGACCTATGCCCAGCAGATCAAAGAGGAAAAGATCAAGGAAAGGGGAGGAGATAGTAAGAAGGCTAAAATGTGTGACTTCAACTACTCTCAGCAGAGGTCAAAGGGTGGTAACCTCTCTCAGTTCCATTAGAAATCTTCATCTCCATCCTCGTCTTCTGCTAGTGCTCCAGTGCCTAAGTTCAGATAGGATTGACGTGATAGGGCGCCAGGATCTTAGTCCCAAGGTACAGTTACTAGCAGATGCATTCATCCAGTTTGCAAGAAGTATGGTAGAAACCACCTAGGGGAGTGTATGGTAGGTAGCATAAATTGTTTTGGGTGTGGCAAGCCAAAACACAGGATTATCCAGCAGCTTCTCAAAAGGGAAATGATGTTCACCCACAGAATCAGGCTAGTTCTATAGCAGCTCCAGTAGGTCTCCCCACTTAGCAGGGTGCCTCGTCTGGTACAGGTGGTGGTCATTCCAAAACAGGCTCTATGCTCTTCAGACTCGATAGGACCATAAGGATTCTCCCGATATGGTCACGGGTACATTACAAGTCTTCCATTTAGATGTTTATGCATTGTTAGACCCAGGGGCTACACTTTCTTTGTAACTCCTTATATAGTAGTGAATTTTGATGTCAGTCCAGAAATCCTCCTAGAACCCTTCTCAGTCTCTACTCCAGTTGGTGACCCAGTTATAGCTAGACGGGTATACAGAAATTACCCTGTCACGGTTTCTTAGAAAGTGACCTCAGCCAATCTTATAGAGTTAGAAATGACTGATTTTGATATAACTCTAGGCATGTATTTGTTACATTCTTGTTATACCTAAGTCAATTACAGAATTAGGATAGTACGGTTTCAGTTTCCAAATGAGCCAATCTTAGAATGGAAGGGTAGTACCTCAGTGCCTGTAGGTCGATTCATCTCTTACTTTAAGGCCAAAAAAATAATTTCCAAAGAATATATCTACCATCTTGTTTGGGTTAAGGATTCAAACTACAAAACCCCAACTCTTGAGTCAGTGCCAGTGGTGAATGAGTTCCCAGAACTTTTTCCAGAAGATCTTCCCGGAGTTCCTCTCGAAAGAGAAATTGACATCGGAATAGATCTCATTCTAGATACCCAGCCTATTTCGATTCCTCCTTACAGAATGGCTCCAGCTGAGCTTAAGGAATTGAAAGAAAAATTGAAAGACCTTCTAGATAAGGGCTTCATCAGACCCAGCATCTCTCCATGGGGTGCTCCAGTTCTCTTCGTGCGTATGAAAGATGGTTCTCTCATGATGTGCATTGATTACCCTCAGTTGAACAAAGTCACAATCAAGAATAAGTATCCCATCCCCAGGATTGACGACTTGTTTAACTAGCTTCAGGGTGCTAGTTGCTTCTTTAAGATAGACCTCAGATCCGGCTATCATCAACTAAGAGTCAGAAATTGTGACATTCCAAAGACAACCTTCATAACTCGATATGGTTACTACGAATTTGTAGTTATATATTTTGGACTAATGAATGCTCATGCAGATTTCATGGGCTTAATGAACAAGGTGTTCAAGAAGTATATAGACTTGTTCGTCATAGTCTTCATCAATGATATTCTCATATATTCTCGTAGTGAGGAAGAGCATGCAAACCATTTGAGAGTGGTGTTACAAACTCTCAAGGATCGCCAACTATTCGCCAAGTTCAGTAAGTGTGAATTCTGGTTGAAATCAGCTGCTTTTCTTGGTCATGTGGTGTCTAGTGAGGGCATTTGAGTTGATTCTCATAAGATTAAGGCAGTAAAGAACTAGCCCAGACCCACCTCTCCGACTGATATCAGAAGTTTCTTGGGTTTGGCTGGTTACTACAGGAGATTTGTTGAAGGATTTTCATCCATAGCTACCCCATTGACCAAGTTGACTCTGAAAAAGGTCAAGTTTCAGTGGTCAGATGAGTGTGAGAAAAGCTTTCTAGAACTGAAGACCAGGTTGACTATGACTCTCTGTTTTACTCTACCAGAGGGTTCAGATGGCTTCGTGATTTATTGCGATGCTTCTAGAGTTGGCTTGGGTTGTGTCTTGATACAGCAGGGTAAGGTCATAGATTATGCTTCCAGACAGCTTAAGATCCATGAGAATAATTACCTGACTCATGACCTTGAGCTAGAAGCAGTTGTATTTTCCCTAAAAATTTGGAGACATTACTTGTGTGGTGTCCATGTAGACGTGTTCACAGATCATAAAAGCCTCCAGTATATGTTCACCAAGAAGGAGTTGAATCTTCGTCAGAGGAGATGGCTCGAATTCCTCAAAGACTACGATATGAATGTGATCTACCATCCGGGTAAGGCCAATATAGTGGCTGATGCCCTCAGCAGACTGTCCATGGGTAGTGTGTCACATGATGAGGAAGAGAAGAAGGAACTAACTTGAGATGTTCACAGGCTTGCTCATTTAGGAGTTTGCCTTATGGACATGACAGATGGTGGTGTGATAGTCCAGAATGGGTTAGAATCTTCATTGGTAGCGGAGGTTAAAGAGAAACAGGACAGTGATCCCATATTACTTCAATTGAAAGGTGTAGTTCATCAGCAGAGAGTTGAGGTTTTCTCTCAAGGAGGAGATGGTGTGCTTCGCTACCAGGGTTTGTTATGTGTACCTAATATGGGTGAGTTGAGGAAGTATATCCTTACAGAAGCCCATAATTCCTGATATTCTATTCATCCCGATGCCACTAAGATGTAACATGATCTACGGGAAGTCTATTAGTGGAACAGCATGAAGAGGGACATTGCAGATTTTGTGGCTAAGTGTCCCAACTGTCAGCAGGTTAAAGTAGAACATCAGAAACCAGGAGGTGTGACTCAGGATTTTAGCATTCCTACTTGGAAGTAGGAGGTGATCAACATAGATTTCATTACGGGTTTACCTCGTACTCGCAGGTAGCATGACTCTATTTGGGTGATAGTGGATAGGTTTACTAACTCAGCTCACTTCTTGGCTATCAAGACTATAGATTCAGCGGAGGACTATGACAGACTCTACATTAGAAAAGTAGTGAGGTTGCATGGGGTTCCCTTATCTATCATCTCAGATAGGAGGCCCCAGTTTACATCTCATTTCTGGAGATCATTTCAAAAAGGTCTTAGTACTGAGGTAAATCCCAGTACAACATTTCACCCGCAAGCGGATGGTCAGGCAGAGCATACCATTCAGACCTTAGAGGACATGTTGAGGGATTGTGTGATCGATTTCAAAGGTAGTTAGGATGATCTCCTACCTCTCATAGAGTTCGCCTATAATAACAATTTCCATTCCAGTATTCAGATGGCCCCATATGAGGCACTTTATGGGCGTAGATGTAGGTCACCAGTTGGTTGGTTCAAAGTAGGTGAAGCAACCTTGATTGGGCTAGATACGATTCATGAGGCCATGGAGAAAGTTCAGATCATTAGAGAAAGATTAAAGATAGCTCATAGTCGTCAGAAGTCCTACGCAGATGTGAGGAGAAGAGACTTAGAATTTGAGGTTGAGGATTGGGTTTTCCAGAAAGTGTCACCCATGAAAGGTGTGATGAGATTTGGCAAGAAAGGGAAGCTCAGTCCCAGATATGTAGGTCCTTATAGAATCTTGAAAAGGATTGGTAATGTTGCGTATGAGTTAGAGTTGCCAGCAGAACTAGCAGCGGTTCATCCAGTCTTTCACATTTCCTTGTTGAAGAAGTGTGGGGGGGATCCGACATTGATACTACCTTTAGAGAGTATGGATGTAAAGGATAGCCTCACCTATGAGGAGGTTCCAGTTGAGATTATTGACCATTAGGTTCATAAGTTGTGAAATAAGGAAGTCACTTAAGTAAAGGTTTTATGGGGGAATCAGTTTTTAGAGGGACCTACTTGGGAAGCAGAAGCAGCCATGATGGCCAAGTACCCTACCTCTTCCCTTCTGATTTAGTTTCAACTTGAGGTAATAGTTCCTCTCCAATTTCTCAGTTTACTCTTGTGTAGTTCAGTCTCAGTATCTTGCTCCCTCAGCTATCATTGCATTCCAGTATGTTTGCATATCCATATAACTCAACTCAGTTAGATATCAGCTTCAAATACTCAGTAGGCAGGGATTGTAGCTCTTTCCCTCCAAACTCAGCTCGTTTAATCTTCATTTGAGGATGAATGATATCACGAGGGAGATATTGAAACACCTCAGGATCTGAACTAGCTACTAGACTATACTCAGCAGAAAAATTCAGAAAAAAATTCAAGTTTCCAGGAACCACGATTGAGATCACAGACCATATTTTGTAACCAAGGTCCATCGTCTCAACCGTAATTCTTATTTCTAGTAGACCCCCAATTCATGCGCCAAGAACTATAAGTCAGATCACGGGCCATAGTCCAAGACCACAGACCGTCATTTGACTCGTGGATCCAAATATAAAAGAAGTACCAATTTCCTTCCTCAGAACCACGGACCGTAGTTTAGAACCACGGTCCGTCTAGTCAACTCGTGGAATCAGAACATCAGAGGACTCTCAGCTAGAGTCCCAAGAACCACGAGTCATACAACGAACCATCATTCAGAACCACGGTCCATCCTGTGGAGTCGTGGTTTCCTCAGATCAGAGAATCCCCAAGACTTATGGACAGGACCATGATTCAGTTGATGGTCCATCATCCAGGACTATGGTCTATCAATCGAGTCGTGGTACTTGAGTCGCGATTTTTAGCAGCTTTCTTTCAAAATTCCCAGGGGTATTCCAGTCTTTTCCCTACCCTTTTAATTCTGAACTTTAGTTATTTTGGGAGGTAATTAAAGGGATTTTCACTCTTATTTCCGCATTCTCCCTAAACTAATCAAACTTAGAAATAAAAGAAGAAAAGAGGCGATAGTTTTGCTCAAGATCAAGCAGAAGGTTTCTTCAAGCTTAGCCCCAAAAATCCAAGGGACTTCTCCATAGATTCTTCTCCAGGTATGTGGGATTTCACTAGTGGGTTCCTTTCACCCATTAGGTCCCTAGATTTCAATCAATCCTTTAGTACTCCATTAAATATTCAGACCTAGAGTTTCTAAATCTTAGGGATTTCCTTCAATTCAGATGCTATTGTTTAAGTGTTATTAGTTACATGTTTCTTAGCGAATTAGCACAGTCACATGTACAGAATTCAGTAACCCTAGCTTGTACTAAAATTCAATATTTATAATTTGTACTTGCTAGGTAAATTATTCAGACAATCATGCTTCAGAATACAATGCTATTATGTTCCAGTATGTATATATATGTTGCATTCTCAGATGATTATTAGTATTTGAGCTATCCATTATTTCATCTTACAGTTCATTGCTTACATTCCATTGGGAGTAGACTTAGTATAGAGCGGATGAAGGGATGCTTAGCCAACAGATTAGGCTGAGACCTTCAGTAGCAGTCCCTAAATCCCAAAACTACGGTGCCACCATAGGTATGAAAGGAGTCAGCTGTCAGATTAGGCTGGTCACCCTTGTCCCTTGTGGACATTAGTTAGTGGATCCACGTCAGACTTGTTTGTACCCTTGGCAAGGTATGAACACCCTTCCATCAAGGGTTACAGGTTGGCCCCACAGTTAGCTTAACTTGGGGTATGTTAGTTAATAGTAGCTCCCACAGTCAGACTCATATTGCATTGACCTTGTATCCAGTTATTCAGTTCAGCATGTTATATCCTCATGGTAGTTACTTGGTCATTGCATTCAGTTTGTCTATCAATTTATGTTCAGCATATATTTCCATATTCAGTCTTTATTGTTGTTTAGCTTAGCATATATCTCGCATGCTCAGTATATTCAAAGTACTGATGCATACTTTTGTGCTACATTATTGTATGATGTAGGTTCAGGCGCTAAGTATCCAGACCGTGTTTAGCTCGATTTCTAGTCCTTACCCAGCAGCTTCAGTGGTGAGTCCTCATAGTTCGAGGACTATAGATATGCTTATTTATTTAAGTTTTATATTTCAGTTTCAGACTAGTAGAGTTACCTGGGGGCATATCCCAGCAACTCATATCAGTTAGAGGCTTTCAGTCATAGAACTATATTCAGCTATTGAATTGTTAGTGTTGTTTTTCAGACTTATTATATTCATATATATACTTCATATTCAGATATGCTTTCGTCTCTTTCCCACTTCAGATATTAAATCATTTCAGTTTCCACACAGTGTATGTTTTATCAGAAATTATTTAGATATGCCAGACCATGGGTTAGCTTGGGGTCACTTATGACACTGAGCACCGTGTTGCATCTAGGGGGTAGCCTCGGGGTGTGAAATGTTTACAACGAAAATTCTGCCAATTTTTTAAAAAAATTTATAGAGTTAGAATAATTTTGAGTTGTATCCTTCATTCAAGGATGAATGATCCCAAAGAAGGATAATGTAATGCCCCGAACTTATGATACACATGCAACTCGTAAGCGTGAAAGAATCACTATGAACCAAGAGGATAAGGTTATAAATGGATAATTATACAAAGTAAAACTTATATTAAGCCATTTAAAGTGCTAGAACAAGGTTGGATACTAAAGGGAAACTTGAAACAAAAGTTCAAGTTGAAGGGTTCATTACGTTAGAGTATTTCAAACAAGCTCACATATGGTCTGACTTGTAATAGGTATATCTCTCAATATACAAGGATTTATAGATCCCATAAAATACCAAATTAAAGATAATTGAGTCTAGTTTCCAATAAAATAAACTGCTTATTAATACGACTTCTGAGTAAAAAGTTATGCATGTTTTACTATAGACTACGCAGGGACAGAAATTGGCCGCAACAGGCACGTGCTAGTCACATGTGATATTGGTCAATACACTTATTTACATAGAATTATGATCTTAAATCTTCAAGGATATATCCTAAGTCATTTTGGGATCTATTCTTTGCAGGTTCTTCAACCCCTCTCATCCCCTAAAGCCCTAGGTAAGAATTAATCAAGAATCTAGTGTAAATCTTCAACCACATCATAGAATTCACTCCAATGCCTCTTTGGATTGAAGAAACATGTCACGACCCGATTTCTCAAGTCATGATGGCACCTACAATCCCCAGTAGGCAAACAAATTCCCGTAGCCCAGAACAGTTAGTAATGGGCTACTACCTAACCAAAACGCACCAGAAAGCAGAAATAAGCGAAAGCAAAACTCGAATATAAATACATAAAGGAAACTACACCAACCCCAAGACTTGGTATCAATAGTACAGAAGCTTCTAATAGGATACAAGTGCAAGTAGTAACAAAATACAACATAAATTGCCTCCGAAAGTACAAGGAGCAACAGTATAACAGATGAGATGTAGACAAGCCCCGACCGTCAGGCGCTCACCCTAGTCTCAAAGATCCAAAAGCTGCACGAGTCTCCAACGTGATCAACAGCGAAAGCTCAGCTAATATCTGCACAAAAAAGTGCAGAAGTGTAGTATGAGCACCAAAACCACGGGTACTCAGTAGGTATCATAGGCCGACTGAGGGCATATAAGATATAAAAGCAGTAAGTAACAGATAGCAAGAAAGCAGTCACTGAGGCAATAAGCAAGGCACAAAGAGCTAGCACAGATCATCCATAACCAAGAGCTTCAAGTAACACATGCTAGCACAGAGATACAATTACACAGAATCACAGGTGAAGGAAAGGAGAATGCACCTGGAGTCCTTGCACAACAATATAAGTAAGTAGAGAGAGAGTTGAGAAAATAGCGGTATACCGGTAACCTCAAGTGGAAGGAAAAGACGGAGAGCAGTCTAACATACTCAAAATGGAATCAACCAGTATAAGGAAGTCATAACACCAATCCAATCACATTATAGCATAACCAGGGAATCACCTCACAAGTACAACCCTAGGATGAAATAACTAGGCCACAATAACCGAGAGATACCACTCATCTTCCCACAAGAATAGAACCAGAGTCTCACACTCTGCTCAGAAGGCCACACAAAAGTGCCTCAATAAGATAGGACTCCAAAGTCCTCTCAATAATCAAAAATCCCACAACCAAAGCCTCAATAGGCTAGCCATCACTAATCTTTCAAGAACCGGGTGCCAAGACAAGCTCTAAGTAAAAACAGGAGTAAATATAGTCTACCTACAGTCCCAACGGCCGCCCATACAACTGAGGAACACAATCAAGTGAAAACAAACCCTCCGACATCCCATACTACCAGAGCGTACACTGAACACACAATAAACAAGGGTGGAATCCAATGCATGATATGATATGATGTGAAATAGAACCTCTGTATGTACCTCCTCCGGTGCCAATCAGGCCCAGCAGGCAGGTTCCATGGAAGGACTCAGCCTGTATACCTCTACTCCACCGTATACCCTTCCCACCGGCGAACGCAGCCTGAAGCCCCAGGCCCAGAGCGGCAAGGTCCATGGAGGTCCCCGACCCCATACTAAAACTCATTATCAAGATATGTCATCCGGAAGCAAGTCTGGGATCAAGATAGAGACCCAGTCTCAAGTATGCATGCCCAGACCCCGTCCAGGACTAAAGTAGTAGAGAATGCCTCAAAAACCCCTCCAAGGGTGCCCGGGCGTAACTGGGTCTAAAACTGTAGTAAATCAAGCCTAATTCTCCGCCCTGCAGAGACTAGTATCAGTAATAAAATCAAGTCGGGTGCTCTGCCCCGCAGAGACTAGTATCAGTAATAAAATCAAGTCTGGTGCTCTGCCCCGCAGAGACTAGTATCAGTAATAAAATCAAGTCTGGTGCTCTGCCCCACAGAAACTAATACCAGTAATAAAATCAGTGCGAAAACATCCAAAAATCCCCTTTTCTATCATCAACAGTACCAAAAATGGGCCCCCAGGGCCATGCAAATTTAGGAAAACTGTCGGTAGTGGCTCACAGCCAAAACTGTAGTAAAACATGCAGGGGAAAACCTTTTTCATGGATGATATGCTCGCACACAAATATAAAAGTAGCCCAACGGCTCACAACAATTCCTATCAGCCCTGCACAGGCCCAATAGCTACTCAGCAGATATAACCAGCCTAAAAGGATAATCTCTATGTCCGGGACTCGCGGACATTCCCAAATAGCCCACCATCTATGTTCCAGAGTCAATACAAAGCCACACAGGACCACAAAGGTAATATACATTACTACTCGAATACTACAAACAACGTATGAAATAGACGGACGAAAGGCGGACAAGGTCTGGGGTACCAACCTATAACAACCCATCCAAGGATGCTAATTAATGCAGTTATAGCCTATATACGCAGAGTCTAGATAGGGGAAAACCATAACCTACCTGTCATCTGATGACTAGCTGCGAGAACGGCATCGTCCAGACTCGAACAGCTCCAGGAAGCTCTGAATCACACAAAACAAATACTTTCAACTGAAGCCCCAAAGGTGTCTCTATGAAGCCTGACCAACCAAGGTAATGGAACAATTGCTAGAATCGACAAGGCTGCAAGAACGAGCCATAGCCAATTGATAAGGTGTTCATATCACACTCGCGACCAGCCAACTCCAAAGCGTAAAAATGAGGCCAATAACAATAACAAATGGCAGCTAAATCCAACAACAATACATTAACCATATCTCCAAGGAGCGACGAGCTCCCGAGGCACTATTTCAAGGCGTACTTCACGTTTGTCCAATCCAATCACTATCGTATGTGATCCGAAAAAGAATCGAACAATTTCCCAATCCCTCCAGCACCTTACCACAACCATAACACCACAACAATAACCAAACATAACAAGATAAAGGGGCTGTCCAAAGCCACAAATCCAAAATACCATTTCGTGGCTCAGAAATCCATAAAATAATACTAGAACATATAATAACGAAGGAGGGTCGTAGGGGAGAGATTTCCTTGACAAAAATATCCAATATTCCAAGATTAACCACCTGCATCCTTGCAGGAACAACAAACATATCCAAATCCAACAAGAAACTACTTCAAGTTATCGAAAAATACAACTTTTCGTGACTACAAGCTTAGAATCTTGATTCAACAAATAGATAAGTGTACGGGATCCATACCTCGCCAATATAAATTCATAGCTACTGACAAATACTCATTAATCACTTGCTGGATTGCTGCATCAACACCCACGAAGATACGCCATGAAAACAACGGGGAAAACTATACCAAAATGACGAGCTCGCGACGTAGAGCAACTTCCGTTAAACTTCCGAATTGAAAGGATCAAAGTCCATGGATTATTTATGGACTTTACCTCTGATTTTCAGTGCATTTTGGGTGAAAATAATGAGTTTAAACGAAGGAGAAATCAGCTTTTATAAGCTGAACCGACTTAGGACGTGGGCCCCGCTTTGACGTGTCTGCTTGCACAGTCTTACAAAAATATGCATATCTCTCTATTCTGAAGTCGTATGGATGAACGGTTTAGTGCGTTGGAAACTAGACTTGTAGACCTTCGATTTGGTATATTGGGGCCTACTAACTCTTTATATATAGGGAGAAACACTCCAAGACATTTAACCCAAATTTGAAGAGAATTCCTTAAAAGAATTTACAATAACTTTTTCCGACTTTTGTTTCGCAACTTGCTTGACTTGATAACTTATCATACGAACATTTTGCGATTATAATACCTCATAACACATCCTTCTTATTATATTAGACACTATTAGTCTTACCCCAAATGCACGGGTTACTTCAAACCTTCCAAACGGGTGAGGTGTTACACGAGGCATTTCTTTAACTCAAACTTTTGAGTAAGGGATTCCTTTGACCTAGAACCTTGGTTTAATTCTTTGATATTACCAAGAATATTGTCGGAAGTCAACGATTTCCAAAGTTGAAGATCTAAGACAAGGAACGGCCATAAAGACCAAACAAATGGCCCGGGCACCGAACTACCGGTCCCAACAAGCCATAGGTGACTTGGGCCACTACAAGTAAGCTCTAATGGTACAAGAAAGGAGAAAACATATAAATGACCGGAAGGGTCATTACATCATCCACTACTAAAAATACTTTCGGCCCCGAAAGTTAGCAAGAAAGAAAATACCAGAGATTTAAGAACAGCAGATACCACGCCCGCACTACTCTCTCGGACAACCCGGGTAGCCTCCACGACCGGATGGCACCCAATATAACAGAACCCAAGAAAGCAACCAAGCCTTAATTTCTTACTAGCCAAGCTAGATTTCAACCTCCAAAGATTTGCCAACCCAAACTGAACCTCGAGAATCTTAACCAAAAAGCACCTACACAACACCGAAACTAGAGCACCAAGGTTATCAACACACATAACTCGAATCCTTAAAACCATACCAAGTTTACCAGAGAATCCATCAACCCAAAACTCTAACTCATGAACCCGATGTTCCGCAAAAGCCCCTTTTGTTTTATTCTGAACTGAATTCTTTAGCACCACAAAAAGGAAGTTGCATACAAGCTGAACACTCAAACCACCCTCAAAGTATCAACTGACACACCGGAGATCCAGAGTTCCTGCTTATACTTTACCATGAACGAAGTCACCCATTGTACAAATGCGTTTTAAGCCAAGATATAGGCTACTAGCCTTTGCCATCCAAGATAACAACCCGTAGCATATCATTGAAACTAAAGTTACCTGCCTTGACCGACCACCAACCAACGAACAAACATTTTTTCTAACATCAAATTCGCTAACTGAACTGTGTCAGGTCTGAATCAGCTGAAAGTGAATAAACCAGGGCAATCTGCCCAAAAGACCCAAACCAAAACCATGATCCTGCAAGAAGTGTGGTAAGCCTACCACGAAGTCTGTAACCATGAGCCAAGCTCCCAACTCTAGAAAACACTACTGCTACTCCGAACACTCGAACACCATTTGAATGTGAAATTGCCTTACTAATCTCACTTCAGGAAGAAGTCCACCATGCCACAAATATCAAGTCCAAACACCCCAAAGGCAAAGGAAAAAGGTGCCTGGGGTTCAAAGTTACCATCTAGCCATAGAAACATTTGCATATACTTTCAACTCATTCATTTGGCTCGAATCAACCGCTCTACTAGTTCTGCAAACAACCAACCACTTCGAAGCATATATCATAATGAACTTCTCGTCCATACTGGCCGAGTCTAACCAACACTAGAACCCCACATAAACAATAACTCCGGAGGAATCAATTAAACAAGCTTTCAAATCCTGGGCAAACGAATGGATATTATCAGTCTCTACGTATCATCAGAGCTCAAAATAGCCTCGCTAGTCTTAACCCGCACAAGCTGACCACATAAAGCATACACCACTGCTGAAGCTCAAACTTACGCCGCTGAGTCTGTCCAACCATGGTAGAAGAACCTCGTACTAACTAGAACACTGCTGAAATCTAGAATATCTCGCCTCTTACAGAGGTTAGCCAAGGACTAGGTGTCCAAGGCCAATAGACGCATCCACAACTGAAGTAAAAGAAGCTAAGTTGCCCGCACCCACTGCCTCCCGGCACTAAGATGCTGCAACCAAATAGAAACTGCCACAAACCATCCGATGTAACCTGCCAAGTTATGATTCTGAACCCCAACTTTCAAAACTGCCAACCAAAGCCTTGGTCGAACCCGTATGCTGCCAATGAACCCTTAGGAACCCAAGCCAACTAGGCCTGAATATGCAAGTTCCCAACACCGCAGTTGCTACTGAAACAAAAACCAATCGATGGAAAACCCATGGCAATGTGTAGACGGCTGGATTGAATCACCAACACACAATCCCAAAGCAAACCTTCATCGCCACCTCAGGCAACTACAAGGACACTTAAACACAAACAAAGAGTCATCTCCCTTCTTTTTCCACTAAACAAAAATGCTTCCTTAGCACATACTAAACCTTACAAATCCTTTCTCGAATAAGAACCTGAAGCCATTACCTTACTACTCATAGCTACACGTCAAATTCAATAAGGCAGGAGAAGAGTGGGCCAGATGCCCAACTCACCAGAAATGCCTACAAATACAAGCCTTACCATGAGGTTAGGATCAACACTTAGTCGAAAGTGCTTAAAGTCAAGACCCAATCACTATGCCAACATCCAGAGTTCATCAAAAAAACTACGATCAAGATTTGTTCCAACTGGAGCTAGGGATACAATAAAACACCCAACGGACCAGGAAGTGGAGGAGACTATGGGAACAACCCACATACCTACCAACCTCCTAAGCTAATCAACAAAGGGGGTCGACTTTAGACACTCGGGAGACCAAACCAATCTATGCACACTAGCATAACCAATATCTCCCAACTGAGGCAAAATCTTAACTCCGGCCCAACTACCGGTAATACACCAAACCATCACACGGATCTCTAGCCACGCTAGATAACGACCTAGGCAACAACCATCTAGGACAGCTCAACAAGGGAAACCCAACCAAAAGTCCAGAATCACAATGAAATAGGGGTAACCCAACAAGAAACAGAATAACAAGAACTACCCACGAGCTACAACTCCGGGAAAACACCTCTCAAGGCTAACTTACCCCCATCCACTACTAAAGAATAAACTACCAATAAAATAACATATCGGTACTACAATTTGGGTAGCCAAACAACTTAAACAAATAGCAGTAGGCATATAAGAAAATAAATGACAGAAGGGATAGAATCGCAACGCAAGCAGGACTATCACAAGTCGAAGGTAGCAAAAGCCAAACCTAGAGCAACGATATCAGGAACCTCTACCTCTGGCCTACCAAAAGAAGTATCAAGCTGATGGGATATAACTCTGGACTGAGTGGTCGAAACTAAAGGCCTAACCGGCCCTCGCCGGGGACAATATCTATAAAGGTAACCAATCTCTCCACAATGATAACAACCAGGCTGTCAGGGATACACAATCCTGGGGCAATTCCTAGCAAAGTGCACATGCTCACCACACCAAAAACAACCTATACCAGATGAAATCCGACAGGAAAATCTCACCTCGTACTCCAATACCGACAGACAACCCTATTGAAGAACTAGAAGCTCAACTATAACTAAAGCACCACACACAAAACCAGGTACTGAAACACTCACCGGAGGACTCAGAGTCCTAGCCACGGTGTCCTGAAGAACTGGGGTAGCTATAAATCCAATCGAAGGTAGGGCTGACCCCACACCCCCTATCTGAGGGGGTAAACTCTCACTCTGAAGTCTTGGTGCTAACGGAAGCACTGAAGCAACAAGCACAGAAGCCTCGGGACCAACCGCTATCGCACTCATCTGAGGCATCTCAGAATGAATGAACAACTGAAGTTTTAGAATTCAATAGAGCCAGGAACGCACGATAGGAGCCAAGAAGATGAAATATTTCCTAACAATGCCCTGTAGCCTCCCGCAGATAGGATATGAACATCATCGTACTGATCCACGAGACTCTACTTAGACACTTGGTTCTGTACCATGACACCGGTGAACCTAGAGCTTTGATACCAAGCTGTCACGATCCGATTTCTCAAGTCATGATGGCACCTACAATCCCCTAGTAGGCGAACCAATTCCCATAGCCCAGAATGGTTAGTAATGGGATACTACCTAACCAAAATGCACCAGCAAGCAGAAATAAGCGAAAGCAAAACCCGAATATAAATACATAAAGGAAACTACACCAACCCCAAGACTTGGTACCAATAATACAGAAGCTTCTAATAGAATACAAGTGCTAGTAGTAACAAAATACAACATAAATTGCCTCCGAAAGTACAAGGAGCCACAATACAACAGATGAGATGTTGACAAGCCCCGACCGTTAGGCGCTCACCCTAGTCTCAAAGATCCAAAAGCTGCACGAGTCTCCAACGTGATCAACGGCAAAAGCTCAGCTAATATCTGCACCAAAAAGTGTAGAATTGTAGTATGAGCACCAAAACCACGGGTACTCAATAGGTATCATCGGCCGACTGAGCGCATATAAGATATAAAATCAGTATGTAACAGATAGCAATAAAGCAGTCACTGAGGCAATAAGCAAGGCACAAGGAGCTAACACAGATCATCCATAACCAAGAGCTTCAAGTAACACATGCTAGCACAGAGATACAATTACACAGAATCACAGGTGAAGGAAAGGAGAACGCACCTGGAGTCCTTGCACAACAATATAAGTAAGTAGAGACAGAGTTGAGAAAATAGCGGTATACCGGTAACCTCAAGTGGAAGGAAAAGACGGAGAGCAGTCTAACATACTCAAAATGGAATCAACCAGTATAAGGAAATCATAACACCAATCCAATCATATGATAGCATAACCAAGGAATCACCTCACAAGTACAACCCTAGGATGAAATAACTAGGCCACAATAACCAAGAGATACCACTCAGCTTCCCACAAGAATAGAACCAGAGTCTCACACTCTGCTCAGAAGGCCACACAAAAGTGCCTCAATAAGATAGGACTCCAAAGCCCTCTCAATAATAAAAAATCCCACAACCAAAGCCTCAATAGGCTAGCCATCACTAATCTTTCAAGAACCGGGTGCCAAGACAAGCTCTAAGTAAAAACAGGAGTAAATATAGTCTACTTACAGTCCCCACGGCCGCCCATACAACCGAGGAACACAATCAAGTGAAAACAAACCCTCCGGCATCCCATACTACCGGAGCATACACTGAACACACAACAAATAAGGGTTGAATCGAATGCATGATATGATATGATGTGAAATAGAACCTCTGTATGTACCTCCTCCAGTGCCAATCAGGCCCAGCAGGCAGGTTCCATGAAAGGACTCAGCCTGTATACCTCTACTCCACCGTATACCCTTCCCTCTGGCGCACACAGCCCAAAGCCCCAGGCCCAGAGCGGCAAGGTCCATGGGGGTCCCCAAGCCCATACTAAAACTCAGTATCAAGATATGTCATCCGAAAGAAAGTCCGGGATCAAGATAGAGACCCAGTCTCAACTATGCATGCCCAGACCCCGTCCAGGACTAAAGTAGTAGAGAATGCCTCAAAAACCCCTCCAAGGGTGCCCGGGCGTAACCGGGTCTAAAACTGTAGTAAACCAAGTCTAATGCTCCGCCCTGCAGAGACTAGTATTAGTAATAAAATCAAGTCTGGTGCTCTTCCCCGCAGAGACTAGTATCAGTAATAAAATCAAGTCTGGTGCTCTGCCCCGCAGAGACTAGTATCATTAATAAAATCAAGTATGGTGCTATGCCCCGCAGAGACTAATACCAGTAATAAAATCAGTGCGAAAACATCCAAAAATCCCCTTTTCTATCATCAACAGTACCAAAAAGGGGCCCCCAGGGCCATGCAAATTTAGGAAAACTGTCGGTAGTGGCTCACAGCCAAAACTGTAGTAAAACATGCAGGGGAAAACCTTTTTCATGGATGATATGCTTGCACACAAATATAAAAGTAGCCCAACGGCTCACAATAATTCCTATCAGCCCTGCACAGGCCCAATAGCTACTCAGCAGACATAACCAGCCTAAAAGGATAATCTCTATGTCCGGGACTCGCGGACATTCCCAAATAGCCCACCATCTATGTTCCAGAGTCAATACAAGGCCACACAGGACCATAAAGGTAATATACATTACTACTCGAATACTACAAACAACGTATGAAATAGACGGACGAAAGACGGACAAGGTCTGGGGTACCAACCTATAACAACCCATCCAAGGATGCTAATTAATGCAGTTATAGCCTATACACGTAGAGTCTAGATAGGGGAAAACCTTAACCTACCTGTCATCCGATGACTAGCTGCGGGAATGGCATCGTCCAGACTCAAACAGCTCCAGGAAGCTTTGAATCACACAAAACAAATACCTTCAACTGAATCCCCAAAGGCGTCTCTATGAAGCCTGACTAACCAAGGTAATGGAACAATTGCTAGAATCAGCAAGGCTGCAAGAACGAGCCATAGCCAATTGATAAGGTGTTACTATCACACTCGCGACCAGCCAACTCCAAAGCGTAAAAATGAGGCCAATAACAATAACAAATGGCAGCCAAATCCAACAACAATACGTTAACCATATCTCCAAGGAACGATGAGCTCCCGAGGCACTATTTCAAGGCATACTTCACGTTTGTCCAATCCAATCACTATCGTATGTGATCCCAAAAAGAATCGAACAATTTCCCAATCCCTCCAGCACCTTACCAAAACCATAACACCACAACAATAACCAAACATAATAAGATAAAGGGGCTATCCAAAGCCACAAATCCAAAATACTCTAAACCGCCCTGACCAAGTCGTCAATAAAAATATTCCAACAGTGATAATAAATACCATTTCGTGGCTCAGAAATCCATAAAATAATACTAGAACATATAATAACGAAGGAGGGTCATAGGGGAGAGATTTCCTTGACAAAAATATTCAATATTCCAAGATTAACCACCTTCCTCCTTGCAGGAACAACAAACATATCCAAATCCAACAAGAAACTACTACAGGTTATCGAAAAATACAACTTTTCGTGACTACAAGCTTAGAATCTTGATTCAACAAATAGATAAGTGTACGGGATCCATACCTCGCCAATATAACTCCGTAGCTACTGAAAAATACTCATAAAGCACCTGCTGGATAGCTGCATCAACACCCATGAAGATACGCCATGAAATCGACGGGGAAAACTATACCAAAATGACGAGCTCGCGGCGTAGAGCAACTTCCGTTAAACTTCCGAATTGAAAGGATCAAAGTCCATGGATTATTTATGGACTTTACCTCTGATTTTAAGTGCATTTTTGGTGAAAATAATGAGTTTAAACGAAGGAGAAATCAGCTTTTATAAGTTGAACCGACTTAGGACGTGGGCTCCGCTTTGACGTGTCTGCTTGTGCAGTCTTACGAAAACATGAATATATCTCTATTCTGAAGTCGTATGGATAAACAGTTTAGTGAGTTGGAAACTAGACTCGTAGACCTTCGATTTGGTATATTGGGAGCCCACTAAATCTTTCTAGATAGGGATAAACACTCCAAGACATTTAACCCAAATTTGAAGAGAATTCCTTAAAGGAATTTACAATAACTTTTTCCGACTTTTGTTTCGCAACTTGCTTGACTTCAAAACTTATCATACGACCATTTTGCGATTATAATACCTCATAACACATCCTTCTTAGTATATTAGAAACTATTAGTCTTACCCCAAAGGCACTGGTTACTTCAAACATTCCAAACGGGTGAGGTGTTACACGAGGCATTTCTTTAACTCGAACTTTTGAGTAAGGGATTCCTTTGACCTAGAACCTTGGTTTAATTATTTGATATTACCAAGAATATTGTCGGAAGTCAAAGATTTCCAAAGTTGAAAATCCAAAACAAGGAACGGCCATAAAGACCAAACAAATGGCCCAGGCACCGAACTACCGGTCCCGACAAGCCATAGGTGACTTGGGCCACTACAAGTAAGCTCTAATGGTACAAGAAAGGCGAAAACGTATAAATGACCGAAAGGGTCATTACAAAACAATCCTCCCTATTGGTTAACACAAGTCTAAGGATATGGAATTTCTCCAATTAAGGCATGAGATTTCCCCCTACTTTCTTTTATGTGTTGTTCTTGATATTCTAGATATATTCTACAGGTAGGACTCACGAGACGGTGATAGGAAGCCGTGAGTCTATATTTTGCCATTGTAATTGATATACATGGTGAGGAGGGAGTATGTAGAGGGCTGTATTGGTTGTCTTATTGACTAAATGGGGTGTGTATGGTTGTATTTTGAGGCAGCAAGCATTCTGCGATAAGGAGGGAAGCTTGGTATGGCAAACACGATTTTTATGGCTCTTGCAAGCTTATAGCTCGTCAAGTGTTAGATGAAATGTCTAAAGGGATTGAGAATGTTGTTTATATGTTATTAGGCTTCCTATCACTGTATGAAATATTATAATTCTCTCTTAACTTAATCTATGAGCTTAAGGGGGCATTTAACGCCACTAGATAAAGAACTCCCAAGGTGGTGTTTGGAAGCCGAGGGGTCAAGTTTATGACCTTAATTAGGTTGTGGAATGGGTTGTATATTATAAGTCAAGGATGGAAAGGGTGATATTGACTTCATAGGTGGTCATAGTTCAATCAATAAGGGGAAAATAGAGAGGTATGCAAATAAACTATTTATTTATCTTATTTTCTAAGATTGTCGTCCGTAAGCTATTACCGTCTTTCTGACCTCATCATACTTCTTTCTTAGTTGCTTGTACTATTGCATATGTTGTTATGTCATAGATACGAAGTATTTTGAAGGGCACCAACGACATGACATAATAGAGAGAGTCTCAAAGTAAGGTATGTAAAGCTAAAACCTCTTTCACCATCAAGACACGACCTAGAGTCACGTGTTTCTCCTATAAAGGTCATCATAGATTATAAGCTACTTAAAATCAAAGCTTATTACTATTATAGGTCTCTTTAGTGTGGAGTTCTAAATCTATAGAGTTATAGCACTCATTTCTAGTCAAAGAAGTCATATATTTTACACGACCATACGTGTCTTCAGTTGAAACTCCTAAAAGTTACCGAGCATATATGTCAAGAAATTTAGAGGAAGTAATTGGCCACAGAATAGCCATGAGTACATAAATCACATAGATATATGATTCTTCAGCTTTAAAAAGTAATTAATATTCATATAATGGTTTATATGATTCATCAGTTACTTACTATAGGCCTTTACAAGAAAGATGAGATTATAGCCTACTCTGAAGCGCGTGGTGGGTATCTTTAGGTCCACTATGTGCGACGCAATTCTGTGCATAGAAGTCAGATAGAGTCAGCTGGAACTTCTCATTGTAGATTCCCTGACTACACAAGCCTGTGGGCAGACCTTACAAGAGCCCTGAAGGGCATACCTTGACAGACCACGTTAACCAGACTTTGAGATTTCACACATGATTGTGATAGTTGGCTAAAGATGCCAAATAGGTATCACCAATCACCGATAGTAGGCCATCTTGTGACTTTCTGACAGTTAGTATGACATAAAGAAGGGAGAAGCAATATAAAAGGGTAAAGATGTCACCTAGGCAAATTTTAGGGATTTTAAATATATGTAAATAAGTAATGCATATGACGTTATATAAGAAGCCCTGATATTGGTCATAGTATCAGTTTTAGTTTCAGTTTCAGATTATATTCCTCGTATGGGTATGCTCAGATTTTCCTATCTTTGATATTCAATTTAGTGAGCATTCTTACATGTCTCCTTGTTATTCAGTCTGCTTTACATACTAGTACATATTTTATATGTACTGACGTCCCTTTATTTTGTGGCACAATATTTTTATGAATGCAGGCTCAGGTACTCAGGCTAGCAGACATCCACAGTAGACCAGTGTCTTCTAGTTGATCAGTTGGTAAGCTCCACATATCTCTCGATCTATCAGTTGTCTAGTTAATATGTTTTGGATTCATGTACATATAGTATAGTGGGTATGTCGGGGCCCTATACCGACTAGTTATCAAATTTTTAATTGCAGACTCTTTAGAGGCTTCTTAGACATAGTTTTATTTCATTTGTACAGCTAGTCGAGTGGTCCATTAAGTTATCTATGTTTCGGTATATGTAAATACATGTTGATGTCCATGTTATTGCTTATCACTTTACAACTTTAGCAAGAGTTTAGTAGATATATTCAGCAGGTGCTCGTATAACGCTTTAATATCCGCCCCTCCTAGCTAGGGGCGTGACACACGGCCAGACAATTTTTGAATTTATACAGATATCATTTTCAAAATTAGCTTAAATTTTGTCTTGCTCAACTTTTTAGCTTTGCGCGTCTTTGGGAGAAGATTCATAACTCAGAATAAGAGTGCTGAAATCACGCGCTTATTTTTTTGTAGGAAAGATAACACACAGAGATATAATACATACAAAAATCATGGCTAGACGATCTTCGAATTTATACAGATATCATTTTCAAAATCCGCTTGAATTTTTCCTTGCTCAACTTTTCATCTTTGCGCGTCTGTGGGAGAAGATTCATAACTCAGAATAGGAGTGCCGAAATCGTGAGCTTCATATTTTGTAGGAAAGATAATCAACATAGCTACTATATGTGAAAAATTCACTGCCAAATAATCTCTGGATTTTTGCAGATATCATTTTCAAAATCAGCTTAAATTTTGCCTCGCTCAACTTTTCAGCTTTGCGCGTCTGTGGGATAAGATTCATAACTCGGAGTAGGAGTACCAAAATCATGAGCTTCTTTTTTCATAGAAAATATAACCCTATAGATACTATACGTGAAAAATTCACGGCCAAACAATCTCTAGATTTTTATAGATATCATTTTCAAACTCAGCTTGAATTTTGCCTCGCTCAACATTTCAGCTTTGCGCATCTGAGAGAGAAAATTCATAATTCAGCAACGAAATATCTAACTCACGTGATATCTATGATACTCCAGAGATTTATTGCGATGATCAAGTAATGACACGCCTCACTCTTTTTTTTAACTCATATGACTAAACTTAGAATAAATATTCTAATCTATCTACGTACCTTGGTGAAGAGGTTCAAGTCATAACGTAGTTCTGGAGGATGAGTTATTAATTTTTTTCTTCTTTTTGATTTCTTTTTTTTTCTTTTTTTTGTGTCCTAATTTTTTTTGCCTAGGCCGCCTCTTTCGAGGTTTTCAATCTAGCAGACTCTTTTTTTGGACCGTGCACAATTTAAACTCATGCAGGCCAGAAGTAACATACCGTTTATGCTTGTACCTTAAGGAGCATAGGCAACTTTCATGGGAAGTACTGCTTTAGGAACTTTTCATTGATTGGACCAACTCTTAATCCATCTTTATCAATAATTGTGTATGCGTCATTTGAATATGCTTCCTTCATGACATATGGACTATCCTATATTGATGTGAACTTGTCGCTTATGCGCCTATTGAGGATTATGGATCTTCGAACAGCTAAGACTAAGTCTCCTACTTGAAATAACTGTGGCCGCACTTTCTTGTTGAAAGATCTAGTCGAGCTTGATGGCATTCCAACCTTTGTTGTGCTTCTAATATTTTCTCATCCAATGCCTCCAACTCTGCTAGACAAAGTTGAGTGTTGTTTTCGATCATAAGTCCTTCTTGGATAGCGATCCGCAGTGATGGAATTAGTTGCTCTAGTGAAAGGACTGCTTCTATGCCATATACCAGAGAGTATGGAGTCGCATGTGTAGCAGTTCTAAAGGTTGTTTGATATGCCCATAAAGCTTCACCAATTTTCTCATACCAGTCCCTTCTGTTCTTCAAAACGTATTTCTTCAATAGGTTACCAAGTGTCTTATTAAAAGCTTCAGCAAGGCCATTGGCAGGTGCATTGTACATTGAAGGCTTATGTTACTTAAAGCTGAACTCCTCACACAAACTCCTCATAAGCTTGTTGTCGAAAGGCATTCCATTATCAGTAATTATGTATCTTGGTATGCTATACCTAAAAATTATGTTTGACTTGATAAAGTTAATAACAGTTTCCTTCTTCACTTCTTTTAATGTCACAACTTCGGTCCACCTTGAAAAGTAATTAGTGGCTGCTAAGATGTACATTTTCCCTTTCGATGACTTTGGAAAAGGTCCAACAATATTAAGTCCCCACGCATCGAAAGTCCATGAAGCCACAGTTGGATAAAGAGGCTCTGGAGGTTGGTGTATGTAATTGACATAGAATTGATACGCTTGACATATTTTGGCATGCTCTAAATAGTCCATCACTATTGTTGGCCAGTAGTATACCATCCTCTTGTGCGAAAGTAAAGTTTTGGTCCTGATTGGTGTGCTCCACGAGTTCTAGAATGCACCTCATCCATCATTTGCCGAGCTTTTTCTTGGTCAAGACACCATAGAAATAGTCTTTCATAAGAGCAACGAAACAATATTCTCTCATAGAAGATGAATCATGGGGCCCTTTTTTTGATATATGCTCTTTTTAGTAGATCCCCGGGCAACCTTCCATGTTTGAGGTATTTAATTAGTGGTTGCCTTTAATCTTCTTCTTCAATTACTCGAACAGATGTATGGTGGATTCTATTGATTTGAAGATCAAGACATCCAGGAATGACCCATCGATGACATACACTCACCTTTGTTGACTCATTTTCTCTAAGCGCTATTATTGTGGCCAAGTTAGCCAAAGCATCAGCATGCTATTTTCTTGTCTTGGGACATGGCTTAAGAACACCTGATCAAAGCTCTCAAGCAAACAAGCAGCATATTGATGATATGGTAAAAGATCTCCTTCGTCACCTCGTAACTCTCTAAGAGTTGATTGATGATCAACTTAGAGTCGTCATAAATATCCAGTTGGGATATCTTCATATTTGATGCCATTTCGAGACTAACAATTAAAATTTCATATTCTGCAATATTGTTAGAGCATATTTCACCCAGAACAAAGGAAAATGGCAAAATCAGTCTTTCTAGGGATATCAACACTACACCTGCCCCTGCACCATCTTGACGTGCATCCACATCAAAGAACATTATCCATGTCGATAGTTCTTCAATGAACAATGTATCTTCATCTGGAAACTCATTTGGAACCTCCCATTCAGCTGGGAGAGGGTGATCCACAAGGAAATTAGTGAGTGCTTGTCCTTTTACAGCCTTTTAAGGTGTTTATACAATGTCATATTAGTTAAACAATATGGACCAACTCACTAGAAATCTAGATAGATCTGGTCGAGGTATCACAAACTTAACTGGATTAGCTCAAGAAATTAGCTTGCTGGTATATGATTTATAATAGTGTCTTAGTTTCTTTATCTCATAAAGCAATGTTAAGCACATCTTCTCAACAAGCATGTAGTTCAACTCAGCTCCTATCAAAGTTTGACTTAGGCAGTACAATGCCTGCTCCTTTTTAGCCTCATTCTCTTGAGCCAATAGTACCCCAAGTGATCGCTCTTGTGATGTAATGTAGAGTATCAATGGCCTCTCAAGCGTTGCCGCTCCTAACACAGGCTGATTCAGCAAGTACCTTTTGATGCTTTCAAAAGCATTTCAACATGATTAATCTAGTGAAAAGAGACATCCTTCTTCATTAGATGGTTGAAGGGTTGGAATCGTCCAGCCAGGTTAGATATAAACCTCCGAATGAATACTAAATTTCTTTATAGGTTGTGGAGTTCTCTCAAATTCTTTGGCTCATGTATTTTCTATATGGCGTCAATCTTTGTGGAATCAACTTCGATTCCACAGTGACGTACAATGAAGCCAAGAAACATTCCTAAAGTAACTCTAAATCCACATTTGTGTGGATTCATCTTCAAGTTAAATTTCCTTAATCATTCAAAAATGATCTCTAGGTCTTCAAGATGGGTTTGCATATGCTTTGTCTTTACCACCAAGTCGTTGATATAACATTCCACCCTCCTATGAAGCATGTCATCAAAAATGTTTTGCATTGCACATTGGTATGTTGCACCTACATTCTTCAGACCAAAAGGCGTCGCCTTGTAATAGTATATTCCTTTTAGAGTTCAAAAGACAGTGCATTCTTCATATCTTGGAGACATTCTGATTTGATTATATCCAGAAGACCCATCCATAAATGACATAGCTTCATGCCCAGTTATAGCGTCAACCATGAGTTCAATGATTGGTAGCAGAAAGTCATCTTTTGGACATGCCTTGTTCAAGTGTCAAAAATCAACACAGACACGTATTTGACCATTCTTTTTTTTAAAAAGGTACAATGTTTGAGATCCACGATGGGTACTTCACTTCTTGAATAAATCCAGTTTTGATGAGCTTATTGACTTCTGCTTCAATCTGTTACCAACTCAGGGCAAAACATGCATTGCGACTGCTTTATAGGACGTGCTCCACTTTTGATCCCTAGATGATGAATAACTACTCCACGAATAAGGCCTGATATTTATTTGTACGACCAAGCGAAGATGTCTTTGTATTTAATCAATAACTTGAAATATTCACTCTCTTCTTGAGGTGTAAGAAATGCACTAATGAAGGTTGGGTGTGGATATTCTATAGTTCCTAAATGTATCTCTTTGAGTTCATCTATAATCGACTATTTGCCATCTTCTAGCTGAAGGGGAGCCTTTTGAACATCATCATCCACATCGACATGGCATAGACTATCTTTAACCATTATATGATATGATGTTTGCACCAAGTTTGAATCTTCCCTTTGACTTTCTTCAAAGGCTGTGCTAGCTTCTTCTTGCTCCTCCCTTGTTTCTCTATGAAACTGGTTGGTAAAGATAATGGTACTTCTTTTTACCTTCAACGGACCCTCGATAGTGATTGCTAAAACAACCTTTCTTTTCATACGTAATAGGAAAGCACTACGAATTTTCTTTTCATCATTCTCTTCACAATAAACTTGTTTTTCATGCTCCAGAAACATCTTTCCAGATAATGACTTCCTCACGGTTCCTAAGTAATAAAAGACAGAGGCGTTTGAGGTGGCGACATTTTTTCCACTTGTTCAAATGCTTTACTTCTGTCTTTGCATCCCAGTCTTTCAAATATAGAGACATGAGGCATTTATCTTCCTATGCGGTCAAACACTAAAGTCCATTATTGTGTTTTCTTGTCCTCAACTTTCTTTGGCCTTTCTACTGAGATATGGTGTGATGAAGTTGTTTCCTTGCCCTTCTTTGATGAAATTTGAAGAGGCTCTGCCAATTTGAAACCCAACCCAAACTTAGAAGTGGCAACATAATGCCCTTGCCTTCTCAACCTCATTTGGGACTCTGTAAGCCCGTGTATCTTTTCTCCAATGACTTCATCTTTGAGATCTCCTAATCTTGGCAGATTAGAGAAGTTGTAACCTGATTTTTCAAGCAGTGTGAAGACATTTTGATAAAAGTGCTTTTGAATACACGAGAGTGATAGGCGGGACTTGTACAATTGGGACAGTCATATTCTCCTTCAATTTTTGGAATACTTTGTGGCTCATTTCTTTTCTTGGATAGTCAACTTGTTGAGTACATTCCTCTAGCAGGGGTTGTCCCTCTCTTCGACGCTCGTGTGGAATATAGTGAAAAACTGGATGCTGCTTATTCATTTTTGTCTGCACATTTCCTTCCAGTCAAGAAAGCTTAATGGAGATTTTTTTTAGTTCTCTCCTTAGGCATCTTGACAGTAACCTTTTGAACTTTATTTCCTTCCTTTGAATCAGCGTCGTTTGGGTTGTATGGTGCTTGTTGCTCCATATCTGATTTACAAGAATTTAAGTAGAATTTTATATCTGCAAAGTATGACTCCGTCTCACTAAAAGGATTGATGTCTTCGTCAATTTTGACTACTTCACCATCCTTCAGATACTTCATGCATTCATGCAAAGTATATGGCATCACTATATTTTTATGAATCTAGGAACGTCCAAGAAGCAAGTTGTATGATATTTTGGCATCTATAACATGAATCAAAGTGTTTGATCTCATGTCACTAATAGATAGTACTACGCAAGTCATTCTCATGGCTCGTTGTCCTCCTTGATTGAAACCTTATATTGTTAGGTTACTTTTGGACAATTCATCAATGGAGATTCCAAGTTTTTTAGCACTATTTTTGGTATGATGATGACTATTGAACCATCATCAATCAGTATGCGATTAAGATATTGTTCTCAAATAGCTCCTACGACAAATAAAGGCATGTTGTGTAGTTTAGACCCTAATAACAAGTCATCATCTGTGAAGGTAGTTGCAGCAAAATATGGTGCGACTTTTTCATTAGCATGATGTTCTCGTGCAATTATTAGAATACGCTCGCTTTTTCTTTCTTTTATTTCATCCATGCTAGAAATTACATGTGACGCACTAATTGGACTACCTTGAAAGAATTTTTCAGGAAAGAATTCACAAAATCTAATAGGCTTTTGGACCTTCTGTGACAAGGAACAATTAATCTTTTTGCTAGTAACAAATTTGTCACTTTTTTATGGTTGTAGTTGATCCATTTTACTCTTCATTTCTCTAGGCTTAGGAAGTCGTATCCTTGGAAATGCTTGATGTCTTCGTTTCTTATGATAAACCAAGGTCCAACTGTCATCCTTACTTTCTTTGGAGTTGTGGTCTATCTCTAGCGAACCTTTAAGAGTCTTCCTTGGAAAATTGACTTTAACCGGCTTGAAGCTCCCGAATTGCAAGAACATGGTGCTTGGTATAGTCCATGACTTGGGTACTTCTTTTGCTAGAGAAAAAAACTAGCATGATTTGCTTCCACTGTTTCATCCATATCAATGATGATCTTTCCTTCACTTACTATCATCATGATTTTCTCTTTCAAGATGAAGCATTTTCCTGTCGGGTGGCCAATGATGCAATGAAACTTGAAGTATTTAGGATCACTAACTTTATTGATTTTCCCGGGCCTCTTTGACTTAGGGAAATCAATGACTTTCTTAGCCAGTAATTCGTCAAGGATCATAGGCACGCCTGACTCTGGAAATGGGTAAACCTTAGCCTCTAACTCTTTCAAGGTTGGACGATATATCTCCTCCCTTGGATATCGACTCGGGGCTTCCTCCTCTTTCAGTTTTTGCTTGGTGGTGACCTTCATAGAAGTCGCTTTCACCACGATAGATTCTTCAGTTTGGATCTTTGAAGTCGTACCTTTCTTGAATCCTTCTTTTCTCTATTCAGATCAGCAAATAGAGATGCTTTCCCACTACTCGTGATGCTCGACTCTATGTCATGTTCTCGTGTAGCAAGTTCTTCAAAAGTTCGCGGCTTGATTCCTTGTAGTAAGTATAGAATTCCCCAATACATTCCTTGAATGCATATTTCTACAGCAGATATTTCAGAGAGGCGGTCATTGCAATCCAAACTCAATGCTCTCCAACGATTGATGTAATCCACCATGGGTTTGTCCTTTCTTTGCTTGGTGTTCATCAACTCTGTCATGCTTACTGTTCGACGAGTACTGTAGAAATAATTGAGTAATTCCTTCTCGAGTTGCTCCCAACTATCAATGGACTCACGTTCCAGGTCAATGTACCAGTCGAATGCATTCCCCTTCAAAGAACAAATAAACTGCTTTACAAAAAGGTCACCATGTGTTCCGGCATTGCTACAAGTTTTCACAAAGTGGGTAATGTGTTGCCTCGGGTTTCCTTTTTCATCAAACTGCTGCAACTTTAGTGGTTTATAGGTCATTGTCATGGGTAGACAATCAATCGATCTAGTATATGGTTTGGAGTAATACAACGAACTTTGTGGTGCTCCGCCATATTAAGTCCTGATGGTGCTTGTTATCATGTCTTGCAACCGTTGGACAGACAGAGCCGCAACTGAAGTAGATTGTTTCTCCTTTTGAGATTTAGCAAGTGTCACCTCAGCATCCTTGTTTTGTAGAGTGAAACCAGGCAGAAATGCGGGAACGTGACTTGACTCTAAGTACAAAGGCCTCCAACTTGTTCATCAGTTGTGAGATTTGAAGATTCTTACCATCCACTGACTTCTTCAAAACTTCAATGGTTAGTTCCATCATTGTGAACTTCTCGTCCATATCAGTTGCATCAACCATCAAGGCAATGAATTTTGTTGAAACTGGAGAATCCATCGAATCCTTAAATTCGTCAAAATTGATGCCGGTTTGAGAAAGTTTGTCAAATAACATGGATGCAAGGTTTCCCTCAGGGGTTGCAGTTACAACCATCACCTAATATTCGCTCTTTTCTGCCATCTCTAAATAGGTGAAGTATCCAGATTCATCCCATCCACTAGTCTTGAACTTGCATCGAGTGATTGGACCAGTACGACAGAGCTCAGTAGACATGGTAGAAGAGTCCTTGCATGAGATATCATTGGTCTTTCTGAAGTCCATTGCAGTAGCTGAATTTAATTTGCAGGAGGAAGAGATGAAGAGCAGAACTGGTCTCACTGGGTGTGCCAAAATTTATTCGCAACAATTTTTTGTTCCACTGGACATTCCAAAATTTGTTCGCAATAAATTTTTGTAGTACTAAAAATTAACTGCAACCAAAGATAAATAAAAGAAAAATATTAAATGAATCTTTTGAGTACAATTTCGTTGTTCTCCTGATTCTTCTCTCATAAAATTTTTCCGTGATTCGAGGGCCTCCGATAGCGTATTTCTCAAACTTTTGGATGATTTGAACCTCCTAAAAACGCGTTTGTTCTCCAGGAATGTCCAATAACACTTCGTTATTTCGAGTTGATCTCAAGGCGTCAATCAATTCTTTGAAGAAATGTATAGTTGATGCAAGTGTTTTCTCCAATGCTTGCAGAATGTCCCCAGAAAATTATGTAATCCTCCTATTTATAGTTGTAGGGTAGGTAGTCCAAGTGTAAATGGACTTTCATGCCTTCTTCTGTTTGGTCCATGTAAGTCAACAATTTTATCATAAATACTACTCCCTCCATTTCTTTTTAGTTGTCATAGTTATTTTTTTAAGAGTCAAACAATATAAACTTTGATCAATATTTTAAAATATAGTTTTTCATCATATTGATATGAGAAAAATTATAATTTATAGTACTTTTTGTATAGTTTTTGAATATCTAAATTTTAATTTCAAAATATTAAACTAATCTAATCTAATTTAGCTTTAAAAAATAGTCAAATTGACCCTCAAAAAGTGAAACATGACAATTAAAAAGGAACGGAGGAAGTATGTGCTAAGGTTGTTTGTGATTGGCTAAGAACGTGTCATATTGGCCACTTGGTGGATTTTGAATGGTTCTTGAATTTGACTGGGATTGCCACATCATTTCAACATGTGGTATCATCTTGTTGGCCTTTGAATTTGACTGGAATGCCACATCACTTGACACGTGTCACGGGTCTGGGCCTCAAGATGAAATGGTCTTTGGGCTTGAAAATAATAAAATAAACTAATTTAATTTATGAAGTCCAAATTAATTGTTCAACCCAAATGATCATGGATTAAATTCAAATTTTATATGACTTTAATCCAATAAAATTTATGTGTCTATACCTGCTAAGATTTTGACCCACTCTACTTTGCCCCATTTAACATTTTTCAAGATGTTTGCCTTGCCCTGTTCTGCCCCGTTTGCCCTGTTCTGCCCCGTTAAGCCCTGTCTTACCCTCCCCGTTTATGTTCCTCGTGATTGTTATCTCATTTTTATCTATTACGTATTTGTTTATTTTTTTCTTCTTATAGTTATAGGAAATACAACTTTTTCCACTTTGATTCCTCATCAGCTTTTAGTCAAAACACATAAATGACCTTTAGTACTATTTTCTTCTTTTTTACAACTCACTTACTGTAGCATTATTTGTTTGTGTAAAACTAAGTAATTCTTATTAATATTCTGGAAAGAGAATTTGCATAACAGGTTCCATTTCCAGGAAGTTGGGAAAATTGTTGGCTGTTATTTTAATTTGAAAGGATCTATGTTTAAAATGAATGTTTACAAATTATAGTAAATCTTGTTAAGAATATACTGCATCTTTGATTTTTTCTTAAATTGTTTTTGATAAATAAAACTTTTGTTACTAATAAATGTAAAGTTTTATGGTAAAAAGATTATGAACTCTTCAACTAGCTTAATTAGTCATCTACCGTTCAATTCTTTTTTTTTTTTTTTTGAAACTGAGAAAACAAAAAATAAAAAAACTTAACCGTTTTATATATTCTTCATCAAAGAGTTTTCAGGAAAGACCAAAGTAGAGAAGTTTTCCCCTACCACCTGCCCTGTGCCATTTAGATTTCTCAGAAAATGTATTTTGATCCGCCCCGTCCTGCTTGTGCCTCACGCTGTTTAAGTACTCCCATGCATTGCCCCGTTAAGCCCCTACCATGCTCCGCCCTGCTTGTGCCCTATCCCACTACCACCTCTTCCCGTATTCACTAATTCAAGTAATCCGGGATTTCTCTAAATTTCTGAATAAAATAAAGAGATTTCATCCGTCCAACCATATTATAAGAGCTAAAAGATAGTTAATTAATCTTCAGTTAGTTACTACATTGTTAGCCTAGTTGTTAGTTATAGTCGATTAGTGAGTGTTAGTATAGTGCCAGCTGTAAATTAGTTATGGAATGCTAGATATTTTCATTCTACTTATATATATACAGACTTACCCACAAAGAAAATCAATCAAGTTGTTTTTTCCCAAATATGTGTCTATTATTTTTAATGACTTGAGAGAAGAGCTACGGTTCTACATTGAAGATCCTGAAGTCGAGCTTTGTTCATCAAGTTTTTCAATATGGTATCAAAACAAGGTTAGTGCAATTGATCAGCAACTTCCTGTGAAGATCTTATCTTCGTTTTCTGTAACAACCCCAATTTTACAATAGAAACATTCAAATATTATGATCACTAAACTCATAATTACAATGGAAAAATGGAACTTATAACGAAATTGCAGAACAACAATGGACTAGTAAAGCAAAGAGAACTACTGAAGAAGATAACTAGAAGAGAGATGAGAAGCTTAAACTATGAGAAAGGAGATGAGAGGACTAGACACTTTTCTCAACAATTTGCATACCTAGTTTCACCTAGCCCACTACTATTTATTAGTTTTCCATTTTCCCAATTCCTCGGTGACGTGCCCCTATCTCGGATCCTACACGTAATTGACCACTTTACCAAAATTTCCCTCTATCGAGTTCACAACAATACTCCCATCCTCAAAGAGAACCTTGTCCTCAAGGTTCGGGTCAAGAACAATGTTAGTTACATGCTCTCCGTTGATTATCACAACTCTATCAACGTGACATGAAATGGTGGTCACTGCAACATTTTCAACCATTGGCACAACTTCACCACATAACATAAGGCAAGAAGCTAGGTACTTGCCATGGGGAGGGTCAAACTTGACTTTAGCCTCCTGGGAAATGTTCTCTAACCAAGCAGCTAGCCATTTGATAGCCCAAGTCAAAAGGACGGTGTTGGAGTTCTTTAACAGAGCTCTTTGTGCATAAAAGACCATAGCATTTCCTATCATCATCAAATACCAAATGAAAGTCGAAAAACTATTTTTGCAGTGACTCTGGAAGAAGTTGTGGATTATAGTTTCCCCCTAACAGAAAAATGTTAGATGTAGTCCCTGATAGAAATAGAGTAACTAGGTGAATGTTTGACCTATAATTAGAAAGAGTAGGTGTATGTATAAATCTCATTTTCCAGAGAGTTAAACTCAACCAATATCGGTCAGTTGACTCATTCTCACCAACTATAGGATGGCCCTTTTCTGGGATAGATAAGTTGGACAAGATCCTTAATCACTCCCTTTTGTCCCTGATAAGTGTGTGACTTCACATGTTCAGCAAAGAGCAGCTTCAGATAACTCCACCACTAATAGTTATTGCTGCAATAGGAAAAGATCAAGACAGGGAAATGATCCATAGGCGGTGCAAGAGGAAAGGAATCATGATGGCGTAAACTTTTCCATAAAATTTGGACAACTTATTAAGAAGTAATTGACTATTCATAACATTTGCTTCGTGCACTACTACTGGAAAAACATAATGCAAGACCGAGATTGCATGTATAATAACTAGAGCAGTAGCCACGGGATCATTCACCCGAATCACAATGGTAGATGTTAAGGCATTGTATAACTCACTTAGCTCAAGAGCCTGTTCAGTCCAAAAAATCTTCAGCTAATCAATTAGGTATTGCACCTTAATGTGAGTAGTAGCACCAGAAAACGAATGGATAAATGAATGTGCTATAGACTCACCCAGTAGCTTATATGAAGCACAAGAACTTCTAAAATTACAACTGCATTCAACACCAATTTCAACTTTACCTACACACTTCCAATCATGTGTATTCATAAATAAACAACTATTTCTTTTTCTAATTGCATTAGACAGTATATGAGCATCTGATTCAGAACTCAAAGGAGCATCAAGAAGAGCAGCACCTGAAGCAACGTTGAATTCCTGCCCCGTGTCAAACCACTTGTCCACATAACTAAAAATTGGTACCCCAGTATCCTTTGTATCCGTAGCCCAAGTATCAAAGTGTGATACCAGTAAAAGTACTTGGGTGTTAGGAGCCTCCAGTGTTATTACATACACAGAACAGTTTATTCCAAGAATGACATACCTATCATCTTCAGGATGTACCTGGCATCGGCAGACAAAATCATTCGTGAATGTGATACATGTAACACAAAATCTTAAGGTGTCTGCCAATGACCAATTGATTCCAGTAAGTAGAGCGGTCCTAATTTCCACCTCATACGCCTGTGGAGCAAAAGAAACGATAAATGATGTCGTATCTATGATTTGAATAGGCAACCTTCGTAGATTATTTTGGTAAGTGTCAGCAAGCATCATGTCTTCCTTTGAGTCACCATTTTCCAAAGCAGATTCATCAGCGAGTATCATGGAGCAGTAGCTATGTGGCATTTCATCGAACATCTGTACTTCCTCTGAGTCTTCCTCCTTCAGATACTCAATAGGCTATTGACAATAGCCATTAGTTTATTACCAGCATGTAGCTCCTGTAATATTTCCATGTGGTTATGAGTTTTAACATCAGTATTATATTCATTAGCATCACTGTCCCATGAATCTACATCACTATGCTTTTCTGATAGTTCAATACTCTCAGCAACAACTTCATCATATCGAAAGGTCTCAGTGCCCTTATGCGGCATTTCCTCGAACACCTTGCATGCCAGGTTCGACTAATTTCTTTCTGAGTGATCATTCCAGGATTGCAGCGAGGGAGATTTGGCCATGGCACTCCATGATGGAATAGCTGCAGCTCATGCGGAACAATAGTCTACTGCGTTAAGTTGTCGGAGAAAGGCTAGACGCTTTTCAGGTGCTTCTCGACATCGAACTCGGAAACGACTAAACAATTTTTTAATGAAATGGTCCCAATTCGCAAGTTGTTTGTTTTGAAATAACTAACAATACCAATTCAGAGCTTCGTCATCCAAATACAAGACGCCAACCATAGTTTATGATCTGTGACAATGTCATAGCAAGTGAAATATTACTCTACCTGAAATACCCATGTTGCAGGGTCATCACCACTAAATCTAGGTATTTTCACGGGCGTAGTTTCCATGGATGAACGCTAACCAAAGGCAAATCGAGGATTCGAAGACATTTTCCCTACCACCTCTTGTAACATACATCGAATCTCAGTAATATCCTTCGACCACAAACTCTTCACTACTTTAATTGAATTGTTGATCGTTTGAGATATTTGGTCCTCCATTGAAGACCTCTCAATGAAAGCACCAATGTAACAAATCCAATTTTACAATAGAAACCTTCAGATATTATAATCACTAAACTCAAAATTACAATGGTGAAATGGAACTAATAACGAAATTGCAGAACAATAATGGACTAGTAAAGCAAAGAGAACTATTGAAGAAGATAACTAGAAAAGAGATGAGAAGTTTAGATTATGAGAAAAAGGGCGACAGGACTAGACATTTTTCTTAATAATTTACCTACTTAATTTTATCTAGCCTATTACTATTTATTAGTTTTCCATTTTTTCAATTACTTGGTAACATGCCCCTATCCCCGAGTCCATACGTAATTGGCCACTTTATCAAAATTGCCCTCTACCAAATTCCCACCAATTTGTTTATCTTTTTTTGTCGGTCCATAAATCAAAATTGATTCAGCGATTAAAATTGTAAACACAAATTCCTATTTTTTTTTTTGTCTAATCTCTGTTGAGAATCAAAATCTTCTTCAATGGCAATTGAAAATGGTGATCAGGCCACACAGAATAGTGAGCAATCTAATGTCGATACCATTTCTCCCTTATACATAGTTACATACATTCTTTTGATAATCATACGTCCGAATTACACCTCTTAAATGAGATATAAAGCGATCGCTGTCAAATATAAAATTTAATTGTGAGTTGGGGTTGAATCTCATAGAAAATATGGAAGAACGTTGTCAGTAGTGAAATCTTGACTTGATAGTCGTTATTTCAAAGAGTTGGGGGGTTGCAGAAAAAGTAAATAATTGTTTGTAAATTAGTGATTGATTGTATTCAAATTATGAGAAGTAAGTAGCATTGTGTTTTCAATGATTTCATAATTTAGTTGGTATACGCACCTAGTGATTTATCCCGGTAATATGCATGTAAAACTAACATATGTTATGATTCAACTGAAGTCTGATCGGTCCATTCAGGAGAATTTCACTTGATCTCTGATCGGTCTCACAAGTGTCAAATTACTAAACTTTATTAATTATTTCAGATTGATTATCTTTGGTCGGTCTCAAATCATTAGATGAGGGTTGGTAGCCTCAAATCTCTGTTGTTAATCTCTTTTCCTAACCTATTACCTCCTTGATCTGGCAAGTAAAGGTTAATGGTGGGTTCTAACATTGTGCACCATCAAAAAATAGTTAAAGTGAAGAGATTAACAATACATGCATGATCACCGTTCAAGAATCACTAATTGTTTAACCTACATTTGTTAATTCGTCATGGTTCCCACAACCCTAGTTATGATGTTTAGTTACTCATGCTTGCAAAAATCATAGAATAATACATAATAAAAAACGTACTTGTATTAATCATGAAAATGACTCCAAAGTAATAAAATAATCCAAGAACACAAATAAATAATAAAGAAGAAGAAAAGAATAAATCAAAATTCTCCAGCCTTCACGGCGGCTCTTAGTTCTTCCTATATTTCAAGTTCAAAATTTCAAAATTATGTAAAAATTATTCCTATGGATTATTTATAGATGTAGCAAAAAAATAATGTTAAATAAAAATAATTGAGTCCAAAATGAATTGGAAAACTAAACTCAATTAACTTGGGAGCAATATGCCGCCTCAACTTGCTGCAGCGGTCTTCAACATGACATATGGCAGGTAGCTAATGTTGCAATTCTCATTCAATTCGTGTTCATGAAATTTATATTAAAGTTATCTGCTTGATTTTTTTTTATACAATCTTTCATTTTTAATTTATTTTTGCTTCAAATTTTTTCATCTTCACACTGTTTTAGTCTTACACATTAAATATAATTCATAAAATTAATGCTCAAAAATAACAATATAAAAATTAAATATGAGATAAATAATAATTAAGTATATGTATTTTTGGACTCACATGTGATATTAGAATCAGTACTTTTTAGCGAAATAGAATACAGGTCATGTAGGAGAGGTGCTCTTCGAGCTCTTTTCGGTCTGAAACAAATTAGGTTTTATCAATAGAGAGTATATAAGGTCAGATCCAGGAATATCGTCAATGAAAGAGATGTGATGATATAATCACACTGTGAATCCTAAATTCACTTGTTAAGGAGATCACATATAGTGTGGAGCATGTAAAAGACACAGTTAAATTGTGGAAGGATTTTGATGATCGATATGACCAAAAAAATGATGTGAAGCTCTATTAGATTTAGAGGGAGATAAACAAACTGACTCAAGGAAATTTGAACATCACTACTTTCTACATGAGAATGAAGAAGCTATGGGAAGAACTAAACATTTTACATGCGAAGACTCAATGCAACTGCAATTACACTTATTACAGTGCTAAGGAGAACATATATAAAGCAGTACAAGATCAGAGGCTAATTCAGTTCCTTACGGATTTGAAAAAATTTTACACTGTGAATACGGAAATAAGCATCCTCACAATGAATATATTACCTTTACTAGCACAGACTTTTTCAGTAGTAGTATAAGATGACAACAAAAAGAGATTAAGCCAAGCATCAATTGTTCATAAAATCTACTTCCTTAAATATGAATGGTTCAAAGAGATTGTTCATGGAATTTACTTCCTTCAATGGGAATGGTCTAAGAGGAGAAAACAATTTTTGAACAGGTTACCCACTAGGAGAATATAATATCAGAACAAATTATTCACAAAACATTAGTTATAGTAGTAGCAGACCTCGTATGATATGTGAGCACTGTAAGAGGTTGATACATACCAAAGATAAATTTTACAAACTTCATATCCTCAAAATAACTATCAGAATTCTCACAATAACTATCAAAATTCTCAGAACAACTTTTAAAATAATCAAAAAATTTGGTCCAACAAAGTGAAGGGACTCATGGTTGATGTACATGATCCGTCTTCAGATATGATGTCTACCAAGAGAGAGGAATAAAGTGATCCACATAATGAGAAAAGTATTATTCCAACAAGAAAATAATATGGACATGTTATAAACCTATTGCAACACTTCTAGGTGGGAAATCAGGCAGAGAACACCAACACAAATTCTGTGGCAATGTGAACTTTTAGTATAATAGTCTACACTTTTTCTATACTGTCTTATAGGTGTTTTAAAAAACAAAATCGACTCTTAGATTTTAGATTTTGGGGCCTCTAACCACATGATCTTTAATAGAACTTCATTAACCAACATCTTTTATGTACCTTACCATATATTGATTGTCTTACCAAATGGTTATAAGGTGAAAGTAACTTAAACTGGTAGTGTAATACTTGCATCCAATAATATTTTATACAAATTATTACTTGTATCCTTTTTTAAGTATAATCTTTGTACTAATTCATTTTCTTTCATATTCATGTCTAAGAGCATTATGGCTTTTACTCACATGCATTCTGCAAGCCCTTTAATAAAGGGGCCTCTAGAGATTGATAAGGCCAGAGATGGACTATACTTTCTATATTTCAAGTGCTTGAAGAGCACAATTGTTCTGATCTTAAATTTATTGTCCCAAATAATTATTTTTCAATTTCAAACTTTAATATTTTCTAATTTTGTCCTTAGAATTGTTCCTACTACTTCTTGTGATCACAATGCACAATGTCATCTTTATTCCACTATAGATAACACTCTTCATATTAATAAGTGTTCACATGAGTTCACTTTACACGATCTTTTTTTAAGAAATAAAAATCAGTTTCCTACTCTTGTTTCTCTTATGTCTCATGGAACTGATGTTAATATATTGTAGCATAGCAAACTTGAAACATGTACCTTTTGTGCAGATGAGAAAGATTCATTTCATATTTGAATATTTTTCTACCAAATAACCTTTTTCATGTACCATCTGTCCTATGGCAAGTCAAGAAAGACTACTCTTTCCTCACAGACCAATGCCTCTATATAAAAATTTCAATTATTACACATTGACCTATGGGGTACCTACCATGTGATCACACATAATAATTATAAATATTTTATTATTCTTGTTCATGATTATAATAGATGTACATGAACTCAACTCCTAACCTGCAAGAGCAATGTCATTGAAGTCATTAAGACCTTTCTATCCATGGCTAAAATTCAATTTGACACTACTGTTAAATTCATAAGAACATATAATGGACTTGAGTTAACCAACATAAAAATAATCGCTTCTTTTAAATCCAAAGAAATTATCTATGAAAGAGCATGTTCATACATACCACAATAAAATATGTGATGGAAAGAAAACATAAATACTTGTTAGAAATTGTTAGGACACTCCTCCACCAATTCAAATTGTCACTAAGACATTGGGAAAGTGCATTTTATGTGTCACGTACATTATAAACAGATTAACTACCTCTCATATCAAATGCAAATGTCCATATGAACTCTTATACAATATCAAATCATCATATTCTCACATGAGAACATTTGATTGTCTTTGCTATCCAACTTTATCAAAATTACACAAAGATAAATTTCAATCCACCACACTCTACATCTTCGTTGGATACCCTTTTGGAGTAAAGGACTATAAGGTTCTAAGTCTGCCATTAAAAGAAGACATTTTTAGAGATGTAATTTTCAAAGATAATATTTTTCATTTTGTTATCAGATCTGAAGTGCCAACTTTTCCTTTGTGATTAATTCCATACTTTTGATTGATGCTATTGATATTGAAATTGGACCACTTATTGTAACAAGTGGTATGAACAATACTGTCAATGCAAGTAGAACACATACTGACACCTTACTTGACCAAACAACTGACTCACAGAATTCTCCTAAAGCCACCATCTTTGAACCCAACACAATCCTAGACAGTCTTGTTTTTTCCTACAAGTGAGTAAGCTTCAACACCTAGAAGACCACAAAAGGCACACAAACTGCCTACATACTTTCATGACAATATTGTATCAGTCATCACAGCCAAACCATCTAGTCATACTGATAATAGGAAATTTTTTTAATGTTTTATTTTTTAAACACATACACATATCACCTGATGTCTTGAAATTTTAGAGTTGGACACTTGTGAGAAATACCAACAATAATAGTGAACATTTTCCTTATGAAGAGGCATTTATGAACCCTAGTTGACAATCATTCATGACACAAGAATTTGAGGCACTTTATCATACTTGAAATATAGTGGCTTTGCCACATGAAAAGCAGGCAATAGGGATGCAAATAGGTATAAAAAGTAAAGCGCAAAGCTAATGAAATCATTGAATTATTCAAGGTAAGATTTGTAGTGAAGGAACACACTTAACAAGCTGAGATTGATTATACATAAACATTCTCAACAATGATACAAATGATCATTGTGAGAGCTTTGTTTGCTATGACACTAAAAAAAGGATGAAGCATTTTTTAAATTGCTATGAATAATGTATTCTTCCACGGATATTTGCAGGAAGAAGTGTATACGAAGGTGTCACCCAGACGGATAATGAAGAGTTCAGAAATGACATGCAAGTTGAATAATTCCCTCTATGAGTTGAAGCAAGCCAATAAGCAACGGTATCCTAAAGGCTACACACATTCCTTGAATGATTACTCTTTTTTTCATAAGAATATAGGTAGCTCAACTATTTTTGTAATTGTATATGTAAATGCTATCATTGTGACTGGGACACACATATCAGAGATTGAGGAGCTTAAGAATACATAACAAGTCAATATTAAAGACCTAGGGAGGTTGCACTACTTTCTAGGAGTTGAAGTTCTCTACAAAGAAGATGAACTCATCATCTCACAATTCCTTCTTGACTTGTTATACGACTATGACATTTTAAATTTGAGTAGCTTCACCTGCCCACTTGATTCCACAGTAAAACTCCATACTAAAGAGGAGTGCCTTTATTAGATCCCATCTACTATAGGAAGCTCATTGGCAAGCTAAATTTTTTGACTAATACAAGGATGGACATAATCTATAGTGTTCAGGACCTCAACTAGTTTATGCAAGACCTTAGAAAACCTCATATAAAGGCAGTTTTTCACTTGTTGAGGTACCTCAAAATTAATCTTACTTTAGGCATTTTCATGTCTCATGATCAGGGCTACAATGTCAATTCATATTGTGACTTTGGCTGAGCTGCATGCTCAGACTCTAAAAAATTTGTTAGTGGATACATTGTGTTGTTGGGAAACATCCCCATCAACTGAAAATCAAAGAAATAAGATATTATTTCATTATCCTTGGAAGAAGCAGAGTATAGACATTGAGGAAGGTTTTAGGTGAACTTGTCTGGCTAAACAGACTGCTTGAAGAACATACAGTGTCAATACCAACCCCTATTGAGGTATATTGTGATAGAAAATCAGCTTTACACATTATCAGGAATCCTGTGTTTCATGAGAGAATCAAACATATTGAAGTTAATTATCACTTTGCGAGGAACTTGCTGCAAGAAGGGTTAATTTCTCTCTATCACATTGCAGATAACAGATGTGTTGACTAAAGCTCTAACATGAATTATGCATTCTGCTGCAATAAGCAAGTTGGCTATGTTATCAACACCTCCAACTTGATGGGGAGGGGGAAGGGTTGTTAAGAAGTGGTTAGTTAATCAATCTTCAGTTAGTAGTTAATACTTTGTTAGCCTAGTTGGTATTGATAGTCGACTAGTGTAGTGTTAGTATAGTGCCAGCTCAGTAACAGTTGTAAGTTAGTTATAGGATGCTAGATATTTGTCATTCTACTTGTATATATACAGGCTTACACACACAGAAATCAATCAAGTTATTTTTTTCAAATATTTATCTCTATTTCTTTTTATTAATGACTTGAGAGAAGAATTGTTGGTTCTCCATTGAAGCTCCCACCATTGAGCTTTGTTCATCAAGTTTATTTTTCAATAATAAGTATGGGCAAATTATGTTTAATGCATTCGATATATGTGTGCATGTTGTCTCAATTAAGGTGCCTTATTTACTTTTTCATAAAGCTCTTACTTTAATATCAATTTATGGTATTTTACCTTGATGGTGCAATCAATTAAGGTATCTTATTAATTTTCATAAAGCTATTACTTAAGCATTAATTCATCTTATTTTACCTTGATGAGGGCATGAAATGTGTTCTTTATATTAATTTTATCACTTAATTGTGGTCAGCCAATATTGTATTACTATCTCAATTTCACTTTACTTGTGATAAGTTAACATCAAGTTGGGCGTCACACGTCTTGTGAAACTAGATGATGGCAAACTTGTGCAAGCACGAGTTTGATACAGAAAATGAGTTAGTTTAATAATAAAGATTATTATAATTCAATTAATTTAGATAGTATTTGTTATAGTCGTATAATTTTGAGTACAAGCTAACGAATTGAGAGTTGGTTTAATTGGTGAGCTTCCGGTCTTTCATAGATGAAATGTAGGGTTCAAATTTCATTAATATTGTTTTCTCTTATTCCGTACCTATCTTCGAATGTAATAAAGAAATTTTTGAAAATTCTGAACTTATTATCATAATTTAATGTCCTAAGCTATTTGTAATTATCTCTTATATTCTATAATGTTAGGAAATTCGTCTATCACAAAAAATTAAAAGAAAGAAGGTTATACTATAAATTAATATGGTTAAGTACAGTAGAATTTTTAAATTAATTTGCACAAGTTTTGAAAAATAGTCATATAATTTAAAGAAAAAATTACATGGGTGAGTATCTTTTATAAAATATTTACTACTTTTAGCGATACTTTTTATTTATTACCATTTATAGCAATACTGGCTCAGCTCCAGTAATATTAGCTCCAGTATCTCTCAATAGTGTATTTGATGAATCCCACGTGTACTAAGAACTTTCAAAGGCTTAGATTCATCTAATAATTATTCTTATTTAGTTCATTAATCGAGTAATGTCTTTTTAATTAAAAAAGGGGGTAATTAAATTCTTTTTCACTGCCACCGAGCACAATTTTTTCTTCTTCTTCAACAATGAATCATTTCTCTTATACAACTTTTCTAAGTTCCAAGAAAAGAAAACAGAAATGACCTTCACTCACACTCGGTGTCAAGTTACGTTTTTTTGTCTTTCTTTCCACATTATTACTCATGTTTTCTAGTGTTTTCACATAGTAATTTAATGTGCTATAGCTTGAAGAATGCATCTTATTTGAGTGGCAGTCTTTCGAAAATAACCTTTTTATTATCTATTTATTCTTCCTAGACATTACTTGTGAGATTATACTGAGTATGTTATTGTTGTTGTAGCTTAAAGAATACATCAATTTTTTTCTTGATGAAGATGATGAGCTGATTTATTTTGAAATTCAAATATCTCGACTGATATCTATATGAAAATTTGTAAAAGTGTAATGTTTGTTTGTAATAAAAATATAGTGGAGGCAAGCGTTATGGAGAAAATGTTTTTCTTCGTTTTGTTACTTGTTGGCAAAAATAATAGTACCATTCAGTTAATGAAAAAAATAATAAACTACTCGTGAAAAGATAGCTAATAAGTAGAAAAATCAATCTAGCCTTTACAAAATTTGCTATTCGCGTGGCATTCATCAGAAGTACTATTGAGAAATACTGGAGCTAGGGCCGGTACAGGAGCCGAGCTCGTCCCAAATCTGCAGTATGTATTAAAAGTGAATTATGCATCCAATATAGATGTATTATAAGTGTTTTAAAATATATTATGTTTGTTTGGTAAGAAATTGGCACAATGTATTATAAGTGTATTAGAGTGTGTGATAAATGTATTATCCATGAATAAAATTTATATTATATGTGTTTTATAAATTGTTCTCTGCAATATGTATTAAAACTTTATTATAAGTGTCTAATGAAAAAAAAATGTTATTGCTATAGATGGTAAATAGTTTCTTAATATAGTATATCTATGTAAGTTTTCCTAATTTAAATATGATGGTAAATTACTACTCTCTCCGTTCTAAAATATTTGTCATGTTTCATTTCTCAAAAGTTCAATTGATTAATTTTCGAAACTAAATCAAACTAGATCAATTTAATATTTTAAAATTTAAATTTAAATAATCAAATTACACAAAAAATACTATGAATTATAATTCTTCTCATATCACTTCATTGATAAAATACATTTTAAAACGTTAGTCAAAACACCTTCTAAATATTTTAAATTATCAATTATTGTAACTTAAAGTACTTTCATGGAGTTTTTGAGTACGCAAATTTTATTTTAAAAAACTTAAAAATTTGTTATTCAAATTTATTTTTAAAAAAGGTTAAAATTTAACTCTCAAAATTCAAAAAATGACATATAAATTAGACGGTGGAAGTGTATTCTAGTATTAAAATTAAGAATTGTTTGTGAAAAAAAGAAAGAACGAGCCTAGTTTTATTGGCCCGGGGAGGATAAAAAATAAAGGGAAAATTGGACAAAATAATCATTGTGTTAAATTTCTTACGCACAAAAATAGCCCACTTATAATTTACTACCTAAAATAATCATTTGACCAAAGTTCTTACCCAAATGGCCATCGGTATACATGCGGTATATATATAGCTATATTTGAAATTTTATTGGCAACATATACATTGCATATACATACGATATACATACAATATACATACAATTATTTTTTTTGAAAAAACTTTTAGCAGTGGTATGTAAAACCCCCAAAAATAAACTCATATATTAATGACCGCTTACCAAACTAAGTGATGTTTGTGCTTGAACAAATTTGTGGGTCCCCGATATCATGCACACGTGGAATAAGCAAATAAAAAAAGAGAATAAAGTAACAGTTAACGAATTACACAAATACCATCATAAACTGAATAACGACATCAAGCATACATGTTAGATACCAAAATTAACTCATGGATTTGGATTTGTCATGCTATAGTTGTATCTTCTCTAGTTGTGCTTTTCTGTGCGATGGACAAAAAACAACGCTCACCTTATTTGTCATCGCTTTGCACTTCCAAAGTTGGACAATCAATTTTTGCTCAGTATACTGATGGAGCATTTGCTCAAAAGGATACTTGAAACAAAAAAAAAAAAAAAAACGCATATCAAAAAGGCTATAGTTTACAAATATTTATTGAAGAAACTTGATTTTACTCTCTCCAAAAAAAGAAAAGGGGGGTGGGGGGTCTTGTTAAAAGGAAAGAGTTGCTATCTCTGTATAATAAATCATGAGGAATATAACTGAGCTAGTTCATTTGAGAAGGCCTTCTTAATGACATCCCTTTTGAGCTTCAATGCTGCAGTAACAAGACCAGATTCTGGTGTCCATGCTTCCGCTAGCAACTTGATCTTCGCTGGGATCTCAAACTTTTCCAAACGAGCAGCCTTCGCTGCCTGTACAAGAGACAAGTTCAATGAATTAAAGAAGACAAAAGACATCAAATACACCCTGAACTTGTTCTGAAAAGTCGATTTCACACTTAAACTAATCTGGTGACCTTTTACACACCTATACATATTAAAAGTGAATTTTATACCACCCTGAGATGTATAACACCACTCTCACAATATGTGGTGTTTTACACTCGCCCGCCACGTCAGCACCACATCAACGCCATGCCAAAAATTATAAATTTTATATTTTTTTTCTTTTTTTCTTTATTTATTAACTTTTCTTTTGTTAATTATATTTACACTAATTAATCCCTAATTAACTATTAAAATCCTCCAATTTATATCTTCATCACTAAACCCATCCCCTCCATCTCTCATCTTACCGAAAAAATCATATCCCGTCACAATCATCACCAATTCTTTGTTCTTCACCACCAACATATCACCTTCAATTCTTCTTCACCACCCATAACCATTATCATTATCGATTTCTTCTTTTTCTTCTTCACCCACCACTAGCAAACCCACCACCATATTATTTTTTAAAAGAAAATTAAAAAAATGAAATTGAAATAGATAAATTATAATTTGTTCATATAAGAGGTGAGTGTAAGATCAATCATAGTCCCCTTATTTTTGAATTTTAGATATTTTCTTAGTTTATGTCATTATTCATTTTTTATTTTCTTTTTGAAAAAATTTAAGCAATAACATGATTTTTTTTTTATTTGACGATTGGAAGATAATTTTTTTTTAACTATGAGACATCATTGTGAATTTTAATATTTGGGATAAAAATGATAGATCTAAAGCCTAATTTTTAAATTGATTGAAAATATGTGGTGGTCAAGGTGGTATTTTCATGAAAATGGAGGAAAGAAGAAGAAGAGGGGGCGCGGTGGGGGGGGGGGGGGGGAGTATCTTTAAATCAGTATTTTTTAAAGAAAAAAAAAAAAAAAAAAGAAAAAAGGACTGAAAAACGCGCCTATTTTTTTTTTTTTTTTTTTGTGCCACATCAGCATGTAGGGTGGTATTAAATTCACTTTTAATATGTATAGGTGTTTAATAGATCGCCAGATTAGTTTGAGTGTGAAAATGACTTTTCGGGACAAGTTCAGGGTGTATTTGATGTCTTTTCTCAACTAAAGAATAAAATGATTCACAACATAACCATCACACTGCAGTCTAGATGACAAACGATTTAACTCCGGAAATATGGAGCAGAAATGTTAAAACATGCCAAAAGCAGTTAATCCAACAAATGTGAAGGTTACACTCAAGTAGATGCAGACAAATGGTTAAATAGGAAACTACATATTTACTTATGATAATTGATAAACAATGTTGCATCAGATCATAATACATCGTGAGGACCAACAATTTGATTTTAGGGTAACTTACATAAAACACACATCTTTGAGAGCTAATTACTCTTTTTTCCACCTCACTTCGCTCTGATACATCGCCCTAAGGCGTGATACATCGCCTCACCTCTGGATAATTACCTTTGATACATCGGGGTGATGTATCACGACCTGGAGCGATGTATCAAGGTGTTTACATGTGGCATATTAAGTAATTAAAATAAAGTAGTGGGAGAGTTAGTAAATATGATAAGGAGGTATGTCTCTTTTGGTAGTTTAACCTTGATTTTAAGAATGTGGTACGATTTCTGTTCTTGTGAATACTGGATATATGGGTTTTTTTCAAAAAAGATCCGCACAAGTTATTGACTAGAAGGTGTAATAACATATGTTGAACCATCCTATAATTTCTAATAGTTACTGTTGAGACTATTGAGTTGCTAAATCATCTGCAAATCATGCTTAAATAAAGGTATGTAAAAGGAAAAAGAAGAGAAGAAAACAGAAAGAAACTCGATAACTTTGCATGTAAGAAAATACCTTCACTAAGGAACCATACACCTCTTTGATGGTTTCTTCCTTCTGACATAACTCTTGAAAATCGCGAAAGTTAATTCCGTGCTTCCTGGCCCAGTCTTCAACAGCAGCCTGTGCGGCCACCACTATAGCTACACAATAACTGTGGAAAGGATCGGCATGCAACATTATATTGTCAACATAGGGACTGACAATAAGAACAGCCTCGACCTGCACATAACATATCAACTCGCACATGAGTAAATGAACAAAAAAAAAAGGAAAAAGTGGGGAGTTGGGGTAGTGAAACCAGGAGAATTTCATCTAACAATGTGCATATATTCCATATGCTAGTATAAAGATATCATATAAGATACTAGATCCCACCTTCCCCAAGGAAACATATTCCCCGTGCTGAAGTTTAACAATGTCCTTCTTACGGTCAATTATCTCAAGGCAACCATCTCCATGAAATTGCCCTACGTCACCTGTGTAGAACCAACTCATTCCTCTCTCGTCAACCTTAGTACAGAAAAAAAAAATCATTGCAATTTATAAATCGACCAGTCACACTTGTAACATGAATACTCATCAGAGCATACAATTTTAGAGAAATAAGTACCTTGTACACTTCATTTGTCTTCTCCTCATTTTTGAAATATCCAACGGTGACATTCGGTCCACCAATAACAATTTCACCTCGAGGCATTGGGGAATCACTTGTTAGATAGCCACCCTCAGCCCAGTCTATCAACTACAGATGAAAGTACTACATTAAGTTAACAGTATTATCTGGTGAAAGCTAAAAAGATTGATTCAGAAGCTATTTTATAGCTGTTAGAGTTTCTCATGACTTAAGCAACAAAAAAGGTTTGGAAAGCAAGAAGATCAAAATGTAACAAAGGGGGAAAAAGAATGGAGATTTGAAATACAAATTTTGTGATAGATGTTGCTGATGGATCATGATCTAGTACTCTATCAACTTACAATGGAAACATCTGAAACTTAAACCATATAAAGATAGGCACAGGATCAAGAGCATTACATAAAAGATAAAAAGAAAACAACAGGATTTAACAAAATAAGTGTGAGAGATGTACGTAACAAGATTAATACAATGCTTTCTAAAAGTTTGAAATACATATTTTGACCTGAAAATGGGGTAATTTTTCCTAGTTGCATAATTATCTCCTACTCTATCAACTTACAATGGAACCATCTGAAACTTAAACCATATAAAGATAGGCACAGGAACAAGAGCACTACATAAAAGATAAAATGCAAACCACAGGATTTAACAAATAAATGTGAGAGATGTAAATAATAAGATTAGTACAATGCTTTCTAAAATTTTGAAATACATAATTCTTGACCTGAAAATGGGGTAATTCTCTCCTATTTGGTCAGACGAATGAAGTAATGACTATAGAATTATACACGGATATAGAGGAATGTGAAGCTTTGACTCTGCTTATTCTACTTTACCTTGATGTACGAGCAAGGAAGTGGAGGACCAACACGTCCAACAGAAGTATCATCATAATCACTAAATGTTCCACCAGCACAGGTCTCAGTAAGACCATAACCTTGACCTATTGGAGCACTAAGGAAAATAAACCAAGTAACATGAGAAGTCTGCAGAGGATTGCTTCTTACAATGTAAAGCTGCATATTATTTGCCACTGTTGTTGTAGACAACAATTGAGTAAAGTATCAATTTAACCCACAACAAAAAATGTCTATTTTGATGGAGGTGAATTCCTTGATTAAAGCATCACGCTTTTTATTAAGTACCATAGAATTTCATCATTCAAGTAATTTACGATGCTAGTTATTTATCGGAACAAAGGGTGAACACAAGAAAACAAATGGCCACTCTAAAAGTCTAAATGTTAGGTTTTCTCAGGATTCTCTTCCTACCATTCAGCAGACAGGTAAGGCAGATACATATTTTCAAGTTAGCTACTAGATTTACATCATTAGAAACAGCAGATAGACAAACATCAACAATTGTTACGTTGAAGTTCCGTTAAATTGGACACTTCAAATATAACGGCAAAGAGAACCTAAGGGGCAGAACAAACCCCCCAGAGGGACATCATCAAGTGTTCTTTGGACATTTTACAATAGAACATTTAGTGAAAACTACAACCTAAGGAGAGGAATAAAACTTTCAATGGAAAGATAGCAAAAAGAGTTCCTATTTCCGCCACAAAAACTATCCAACTTTTTAGTACGTTGTTTATAGACAGTTTGGTAAAAAGGTGCAAAGTGGTGAGATTTCCTGTATGCATTAGAATGTTGAAAGAGATATTATGTGCAGCCAGATGCCCAGATCAACCTAGAGACTATAAGAAACAGGCGGTATTGAAGTTGAGAAGGTTACTCTTGCTGCCAATCTAATTTCAAGAAAGTGGCAAACTCATTATACAATGCGTATATCAAGAAAACACTTCAGACCATCAACTCAATGGCTTATGGATCATGCTAAGAGGTCAATTAGAACTTTATATATTAGTTTCATTTGGTATTAAACTAGTGAATCCCTTATATATTAAGCTTTCAGATCCTTTATGTGGGTGCATAGTTTCGGAGTTACTCACCCAAGGCATATGTTGATAAATCTCTGAGTATCTCCAGAGAGAGGAGCTCCTCCTGACAGGATAAAACGGATACGGCCGCCAAGAATTGCTTGAACCTTCTTAAACACTAAAAAGTTCCAGAAATGTCTTTCTAAGCCCCAAGCTCCAAGCCAATTACCATTAATTGCAGACAGTCTACGAGAATACGCCAAATCAAACAGCTTTTTGGATAATCCGCCTGCAGCATCTACCTGAGTTTTACCAATGTTAGTTTCATGTACCAACATCACGTAATATGTATGCAGAAGCAACCAAATGAACTAAGAAAATATATATTTTAAGTCCTCAGTTATACCTTTTTACGCACACCATCTCGAACCCGATCAAGAATTGCTGGGACAGCTGCCATTATAGTTGGGCTTAACATAGAGGCATCCCCTTTAGTTCCTTTCTTTATCTTATTTGAAGTATCAGTAAGGGTCAAAGGAGAACCATATCCTATAGAACCACCAATCCCAGGTACTATGGTCTGCAGAAAATATCAGATTTCTAATTTAATAGAAACAAAGTAAAGACATGAATAAATCATACGCCCAACAAATTTGATCAAACATTGGCACATCACCTCTGCTGCAAGCTCGAGAATATGAGCAAGAGGCAGGTATGCTAAGTAAACATCCTTGCTTCCAAGACCGGGTACAATTGTCAGAACAGCAGAAGCTGTAGCTAGAACATTCTTGTGTGTCATCATCACACCCTGTGCACCAGATAAAATGTTAGTGATTTTGTAATGACTGTAATTTTTTCTTCCTAGATAATCTCTTGACTCATCCAGGTGCATGAGGAAGAAAAACGTGGAATAAAGCTAGAAAAATCTCATTTTCCTAGTACAAGGTGGTGACCATTGTAAGCATTTCCTACACTTTTACCATGAAGATGTTGAATAAAAACAAGAGTAAGAAAATCCCGAGTCTCTATTATATTCAATTATCATGTTTTCTACGTTTTTTTCTCTCTTTAATACTACTCCCTCCATCCCATTCTATGTGGCACCCTTTCCTTTTTAATCCGTCCCAAATGTCACCTTACTATAATTAGAAACAATTTTACTTTAAAGTTCCACTTTTAACCTTAATGAAATGATTTACAGCCACACAAATATCTAAGAATTGTTTTAGACCACAAGTTTCAAAAGTCTTCCTTTTTTTCTTAAACACCGTGCCTTTCAAACGGTGCCACATAAAATGGGACGGAGGGAGTATTATCTTAGTTCTTTTCATCTACTTTTATGGGTATACTGACAATCGCCTGTTCCTCCCACAATGGATATGAAGACGGTTTAAATTAAAAAACAAAAGGATTGGAAGCTGCTAGTCCAATAGCTATGGCTCACACATTATTTTCCAAGACAAAAGACTAGTTTCACCAATTTGAAGCAAAAGATTGAGAGTGTCACAATTAACCTTGGGCAGACCAGTACTTCCGCTGGTATACATGATCACTGCAATATCAGCTGCAAGAGGTAAATCTGGGTCAACAGGGCTTTCTCGGCCAAGAGTTTCCACCTCGGAAAAGGTAGTCAATGCCCAGTTGCTCCCTGTAGCAACGACGACACTTGTTGGAATCTCATTGTCCATGCATATCACACGTTTGACAGTATCAAGTTGTCCACTAATGTCTACAAGTTTCTTTAGTTCCTTTTTCCCACAAATGACGGTAGTAACCTCTGTCTGGAGAAGAGAACTAGTTGACAACAAGCAATATGTAGCAGATAAAACACTTGAAAGAATAGAAATGAGCATTTGAAAGAGTACAAGAAAACACAGAAATTTCTAATGAGCAATACATAGATATCAGATTAAGGTTTCCATAGCTTGTTTTCCAGCACAGCAATAATATCTTAAGGAATGGAATTTAAAACAAAAGTATTGATGGAGGCAAAATGTCCATTTGCAAGTTCTCGAACATATAGGTCTTGAATGGATGAGTCAGCAGTACTATACTGGTACTGCCTAACATTTTTTTAATAAAGTTTACTCTTTACTGATTAAAAAAAAAAGATCGTGCATGGATGAGTCAGAGTTTAGCTGTAAAAGTAGAATGATGTGCTTTTCTAATTTCAGCCAGAGACATGCTATAGGTTCATTGAAGAGATTATAACACCCTCAAATAGATCCAAAGAGAACAAATATGATGTGGGGCTCTGCCAGATATTATCAGTTTCACCCCGAAACAAACAATTTCATCGTCGGGGATACTTCATTATCAATTTACCTTTCTTACAGTACCACTATCAAGAGTATTTTAGTTTCTTCCTATGTTTTACGGCTTTCCTTGTTTGACTGTGTCTACTTTCTAGTATAGAACTTCAAAGAAGTCTTCTTTTTTGATCAAGTAACTTCAACGAAGTTATAGAAGTAAAAACAAATTCTGACCTATATGGGGGTAATGGAAGAAATATTTTAATTCAAACTGCTTCACGCGCTAAAGTGGACAGTACCAGTTGAAAATGAAGATTTAGAATAATCCACAGAAACTGAAGAAAGTGGAGAAGGCAAGTCAGACCAGTGCTTGACAACAGATATCAGTTGAAAGAATGAGTTAACATGACATCAAGGTCACATCTGATAACTGACATCGAGGTACAAGTGAATATGATTACCAATTCTACCATAACTGATCTTTTTTCCCAAAGTTGTACAGTCGATAATCTTGAAATTTGCATGTTATTTCACAAGACGAAATCTTCAATTTCTATCATAACTAGGAAGGCATATTTTCAGCATGACCTGTAATATAACAACTACTACATCTCAATCCCAAGCAAGTGGAGCTCGGCTATATGAATCCTCGGGGACCATGTTTCTCCATTTAAATTCATCACAGGACAACATTATAAAAGCATTTTTTGTTCTTTACTAATTGAGACAGTTCCAATTACTACATCTGATCCAGGATTGGGCACATTGTTGGATATTGGGTTTGGATCGTGGTAGCAGGTCGCCCATGTGGACTGACCCAACCACACCCATTTAGAAGAGATAAATCTGCAGGAATGGAGAGAGCGTGCAATGGTGGAAGTATGGTAGTTTTACTGACAACTTCCTTTCTGAAAATTCTCTTCTTCAACAAAGAGATCATCTCTCAAATCCTCCCTAACAAACACACTGCAAGAAACAATAAGACATCTAGTTTGTGAATAGAACTCCGTTTCCAAGAGGGACAAAGTCGAGTAGAAGGAATTGTTTGATATAGGTTCTGTGAAACTAGTGTTGAGCCGGGGGTCTATCGGAAACAGCCTCTCTACCCCACCTCTGAGGTAGAGGTACGGACTGCGTATATTCTACCCTCCCCAGACCCCACGTTGTGAGAATACACTGGGTATGTTGTTGTTGTTGTTGTTAGGTTCTGTGAAACTAGCAGTGTAACAGGTACACAATTCTTGTTCCTGTTACGATTATTCTAATACACATAATGGTGGTGTCTCTAGTACAAGCCTCCAAGTATGATCTCTTTCTTATGCATGAAACACTATTCTGGAACCTGTTTTGTGTGCATGTTCTGGTTTGCGAGTGAGAGAAAAAGAGAGAAATAGGAAGAGAGATAGAGCAAGAGAGAGAATTGACCTGATTTAGTGAGTAGCATAAGGCCTCTTCACCAAGTGATGCATAAATAGTAACCACTGTCACATTGCGTCTGAAGCAACCCTGGTGTAGACAAAGCGACTCAATGTTATGTCATTTTCATGGAAAACTATATTTAAAAAAAGCATGATATGGATATTACTAGAATCCTAGTCATCTATAAACTAGTAAAAACGAATATTGCCTCTTGGAGTATATCTTGAATCTACAAATGAAAAATATAATGTCATGGTCATTAGTGCAAACAAAGACTGCATATTCAGTTTCAAGCTAGGGATTCGGGTGAAAGGAAAAGAAACCTCTTTGTTCAGTTATAACAGAACAGATATGTACCTGTAATGCCAATAACCATTCCTCACATGTATCAGCAAAAATGGCCACACGTTCTTCTCTTCTGTGCCCAAGTTGTGCCAAACCAGAGGAAAAGTTGCACACAATCTCAAACGCCTGACCATAACTCAACCACTCATAATCACCCAAGTGTAGTTTCTCAAATGACCTTCCATCTGCAGATACTTCCATCTCTCTGGAAAGCAGTTTCCGAGTCCCTAGTAACTTCTTGTGATAGTACTTCTTGCATGAATACTCAAAAAGCTCTGCCAGGGTTGTAATTCCATCCCATGCTGTTTCTACCGGTTCACTAAACCGACGGTTTCTGATAGCATATCCAGGTTCACCACCAACATCAACAGGCAAGCCTCGCTTTTTTCGGCTTCTTCTATTCTGAAGGAGAATAGTTACTACCAGAGGCACAAGAACACCAGCAACATAAGGCCCCATCTAATTTACCCTGAAAAATACACTGTCTCAGACTGGTTGCAGATATTGGTCAATGTTTTCGAGAGTGATAAAACCAAGAAGATCCAAAATTAAATTAAAATGATTACTAAAATATGCAACATAACTTAAAAATAATTAGCTCTGTATCATCTACAGAGACAGGGAAGGCAACAAAAAGGTTCTCAATGGTAAATATACTGCAGACATGAATTCCTTCCCTCCTTCAACAAGGAAGAATAAGAAAGACCAAGAGCATCTGCAATTTAACAGTGTCAGATATTTTATCATATTCAGTTCTTCCTTCTTTTCCATTCTTATCTTCTAAAGGGAAATCGTTAAAAGATATGCATTTGGTAGCAAGCAATTAAAAATGAAGAAAAATAAAAAGGAAATCATTTTAGACTCTTTAGCAGATACTCCACAACAATATAACCATCATGTCAATGAAGTGGGTTGAGAATCTCGCAGGCATCCTGTGGAATTAGTGGAGGTGTGCGAAATCTGGACTGGACACCACAGTTATCAAAAAAGTAATATATAACCATGTTGTGCACAAATTCAGACAAAAACTACCTAAATGGTTGATCCTAATTTGTTTTTCTTCCTTCCACATTTCTTTATTACTTAAAAATGGCAAAGGACAATTTAGAAAAAGTTAAGCTACAGTTCTTAGAGGGTATCGAATTAAAAACAGTCCAACTTTTACAAGAAAAAAATCATGAAAACTTAACAAGTGAAACTGTGATAGCAAGCTCAAACAATGTATCAGGTGTGGAACAAGCCAATCACTTCATAGTTCTGACAAATTCAAGAAAAACTGAATAAATGCATGTGGGGAAAATGAAAATCAAATCTTTCGTCATCGAATTAGCAAAAGATTATAAATGTACAGAACACCTTAATATGGAACACGAAAACAAATAACAGAAAAATGTCAATTATTAGTTCACATTGATAATAACTGGAAAGAAACCGCTATAATTCAATTTACTGCTGAGTACATTCATCCTCAAAATCAACAAGTTTAAGCTAAGATTAAGCCTAATTTCAAGATTAAGAAAAAGAAGATACCTTGAAGAATCGAAGAAATTGAGAAAGGAGAGGGTTCGGCCGGGACAAAGAAATATAGTGAAAAGAAGGTAATTTGGTTTTATTAAGGTTTGGCGGAGGAATCAAGAGAGAGTTGGAGTTTCAGCCTTTAGTTCAGCTACTGTAAAACCTGCAAATCTTTGTTTTCTTCTGTCTAACTATTTCTGATTGAGAGATCATACACGTGGGGTATGGCTTCATTTGGGTGATGGCCTTGCTCATTTTTTTTAGGGACATGTTTGGAAAGTCCCATTTTTAATTGAAAATGAGTGTATTTGTGTAAGACACATCCTTAAAAAATTCAAAACTAGTTAATTACATTCCTTTTTTTAATTTAAGCTCTTGAATTCAAGTATAAGTCAAGATCAAGATTCAAGATTAAGCTTAAAAGCTCTTGAATTTATATTCGAAAAGAGGAATGAGAGGATTTATAGAGATTATAACATCCACTATATTTGAAATAAGAATCATAGGATTTGTAGAGATTATAACATCCATTATTTGAAATCAAATACTATGATTGTGTAACACCCCAAATTTTTGAGCTAGAATTTCAATCGTTTTTCGCATGTAAGTAGACCTGAACCTGGAAGATTTCATTATAACTAGGTGTTATGGTCAAGAACTATGTGTAGGAAGAGTGTTGGATGTGAATTAAGGTCTTAAGGAACCTCTAGCACAAGTTAAGTTGAAAGCTTCTCTACCGACTAAGTTTTCGTATAACTTTCTAACTTGAGTCATCTTCAAACGATCATTTCTCATAGAATATAAAGAGTTAGGTGGCCTATTACCCACTAAATTAAAGGTCTTCGAGTCTTCTTTCCAACACCGCCGACCGCGCATAAATCTGAGTCCGGAGTAAAAAGTTATGATCAATTTACCGAGAAGACGTCTGTCTGTCCAGAAGACCGTCGAATGTTAGGAGTTAAAACGGAAGAGAAAACGGTCTGTTTTCCCAACCGTTTCTGGAGACAGAAACTCAAAATTTCTGTAAGTTAAAACGCCTTCGAAAATGGTCTGTTTGTGGCCAAAACGGACCATTCTGGCGACCATTTTGGACGCATTTTTCCTTCCTAGACCAATCCGGATTTTAATTGAAATTGCCTATAAATAGGACCCCTAGGGTATTGCTACGGGAATTGCCTCTTCTTAAGCTATTTGAGGGTATTTTGGTCCCTTCCTCATCAAAGAATTGTCCCCCACTATTCTAAAACGATCCTAAGTCCTTAAGAGCGTCCCATTCATCAAAACATATGATACTTTACTCTCCAAAGTTTCTTGGGACAAGAGCACTTAGGGTTCAAGCTTCAAATGTCAACTTCAAGTAATTCTTGAGTCTCTTTCCGTCAAAAGGTACGCAGAATGATCCTACTTCAAAGTATTTTCTAGATATGATGGTTTCCAACCCTTACATTTTCACTACTTTGAATATGAACTTAGGGTTGCAAGTATAGCTTTTCTAACTTCGATAAAACTTCAGGAAATCGTTAGTCCTTTATATTTCACTTGAAAATATTAGTAATTGTACAACGAATGGTACTTACAGAGGCATTTTGAGATTTTACTTGTCTTTCCCATTGTTCAAAGGACTCCAAATGATTTTACAGATTTGAAAAATATTGCTATGGTAACGGTTTCCACTAAAGGATAGGATTGAGATAAAAGACATTTGTTTTACTATATAAATCCTATAATTGGGCATGATGAATTGTTGACGAACCTTATGGGTTCTATATTGATGAAATGGGTGACTTGCAAGTCTTGGTATGACGATACCAATAACGGTTTATGCCCCTAACAGAATTGTATTATTGAAGGATGTTTTTAAAGATATTGAAAATGGTAATAATTTGGGCTCTAAGAGAATTAGATGGTTAACCGAGAAGGTGTGAGGCTAACGTCTCAGCACCCGAAACCTCTGTTTTGCCGACATAGGGATGACTCATCCTAACTTGGGACGACCTTATATTTTCCTCTACGAGGACGATTGTACTGGCCATATTGTATTGAAATCTTGACTCATGTGGCAAACATGGGTTGGGGCTTAGCCGATCGAGCATTGATTGGACCCACATAGCCCGTGGTGTTAAATAGAAGTCGGTGATACCATCTAGTTCAAAAGTAACAGATAGAAAGTTTATTATTTTCTCATAATGGAATTTTCTACGGATATTTATTATTTATTGTATTGGAAGTATTTAAATGCCAACTTTTCAGATGAAGTATATTGTATCTATTTTTTTATTCTGTGTACCACTACATTCCACGTACTGACCGTCTTTGGGCGGCTACATCGTTGTATGATGTAGGTTCAGAGGCACCTTCTCGTGGTACTATACAACACTAGGTTCGATCAGACAGGTCCAGCTTTTGGTGAGCCCTCCACCATTCGGAAGGCGATCTAAATTCTTATTTGAATCTGATTTCAGTTTTATAGTATGGTCGGGGTCATGTCCCAGTATAGATTTTTCATTCTTATGTTAGAGGCTTCGTGGACCTGTGTAGATGTTGTTTAAACGTTTTGTTCCCAACACTTGGTTAATATTTAACTATGTTTTAAATGATGGTTCTCAAATGGGTCTTTCTTCCGCAAATGCTTTATTGAATATGCTTATGATGTTATGCTAATGGGTCTTCTCAGGCCTTCATTGGTCTGGGTTACCCGTTACGTTCAGGGCCTAGTCCTCGGGGCGTGACAGATTGTTGTAATAATTTCCTGTTTTGATTACTATTTTCTTGACGCGAACTTTTTTGTCTATAAATTTTGGCACGCCTAATGGGACAATCTCTACATCTCATCTCATCTTTTCGACCATCAAAGTTCCCGAACATAGAAATGTCTGTAAAGAAGATCAACTCCACATCAACTTTCTCTAAGGCTGCTAACTCCAAGTTGTCCGCTGATATGAAAAGCATCCTCAATGTTACCTTTACAAGATTTGGACCTTCATCAAATGAAAAATCTCCATGGCAAATAAATTTTTCCGATTGGATGTCTGCAATATCTTAGCAAGTTCTTATGTCTTCAAATTATGCAAGTCTTCAAGTTGAAGTTTTCAAATTCACGAAGTCTGTAAGTTGAAGTCTTCACATCCGTCAAGTCTTCAAATTCACCATGTCTAAAAGTTAAAGTTTTGAAATCCTCCAAGTCTGTAGGTTGGAGTCTTCAAATTCAGTCGAATCTACGAGTTGAAGTCTTCAAATCCTCAAAGTCTGCGGGTCAAAATCTCAAATCTACCAAGTCTGCAATGGTTGAAGTCTTCAAATTCTCTAAGTCTTCAAATTTGTAAAATCTACAAGTTAAAGTCTCAAATCTGCCAAGTTTTCAAGTTGAAGTCTCCAAATCCTCTAGCTCTTCAAGTTGAAGTTTTCAAATTCACGAAGTCTGCAAGTTAAATCCACCACGCCTGAAAGTTGAAGTCTTCAAATGCTCCAACTCTTCAAGTTGTAGTCATTAATATACCAAGTATTCAAGTCGAGGCCTCTTGATTTGCCAGTCGTAAGATGGACAATTTTAGTTCCTTTGCACCTTAAGCTTGCCTTTTCACGGATTTACTTTTAAAAGGATCTCCAAATTTTTGTTTTAAGGTGGACAAAAAAATTTCCTTTACTTTAAGCTGGCCTTTTCATGGATTTATCTTTGAAAGGATCTCTAAATTTTGAGTATTTCAAAAATTGTTCCTTTGCTATCACGACCCAACTATCGGGCCATACGGGCACCTATTCTAACCCACCTAGATAGGAGAACCCTTACCACCCGATCCAACAGGCAATGCGGAAAAAGAAGTAACTCATGAAATAAACCTTTTTGATACAAGAAAATTGTTTACAATATTTGAAGAAATAAATCATTTACAATTTGAAAACATCCCTCCATAGAACCTAGTCTAAAATGGTACAAGAGCTACTACAAGAGGAATACAATTTAAATGAAAAAGCACACAACTCCACCATAGAAACAAGAAGTAGGAGCTGTTGGAGATTCACCGTCGTCCTGTACCTATGAAACATCACCAACCCTACAACCAGACTATACCCAAAAGGTATAGCAAGAGTAGAATCAATACAAATACACGTACTGGTAGGCATCATCTATCGACTCGAATACAATCATACCATCATATAAGAAATCGAGGAAAATAAACATTTATCTATAATACTCCAGTCCTTCAACATCCACCTTTATCCAAAACCTAATATCGTCCCGAGCCTACCTATCCTTTCCGCTACCAACTCCCTCACTCGGGAATCTACACCCGGACTCGTAGGACTTCTCAGATCACACTAACTTTAGATTCGCCAAGTCACCTTAACCTTGGAATATTCCCAAGTTGCACTAACCCTTAATTTTTTAAGTCACCTTGCACTAGCCCAACCACTAAGTCTAGACCTGGACTGCCACTCCGTTTACTCAACCAACCCCTATGACTAAGCACCCAGAAACAACCCAGTAACTACCAACCCAGACCAACCACACTCATGGTGCTACTAACAAGTATTCCGGACCTCTCAGGGGTCCTAAGACAAATCCCCAACATGATAATACTAACTGGCAATACAACTCCAGACTCTCAGTCTTCTTTCTAGCTTATCAAACACATGTAACAGTCAACACCCATTTACGATATCCAATGATCATAACACATCGATATATCTTTTTAGATAGTCCGGATCCACCTCGGGATCCCCCTAACAATGCTTGAGTATTAAATACGTAACTTGGTCTACCCCAAGACACAACTCACAATCAGGTATAAAAACCCGGCCTCTCATGGACCATACACAATAATCATATTTCAAGAAGACAACTCAACCTACTCATGGGACCATCGAAAGAATACAACCATGCAAATAACATAACCCATACCAGGCGTGGTATCCGAGACAACTATTATGGATTCCGGTATCAGGCGTAGTACCCAAGCCAATTGTTAGTATTCTCGTACCAGGCGTGGTACTCGAGCCAACCTTTAGTATTCCCGTATCAGGCATGGTACATGAGCCAACCGAATGTCACACAGAAATCCAACAGTCACAAACAATGAACAACACACACTTGTAAATCAACAATCAATAACACCAGTTCATTTTACAAGATTGCGATCCAGATATTTAGACATTCATAACTATTCCCTAGCATGCAACTCATTTAATACTTAAGCAAAAGCACACAAACATATAATGCATAAAGGGAATCAATAACCATCACCTACCCCTATCCCGAATACATAAACTCAACCTTGAATTTCGTCCGAAGACCCATGCCCATTTACCCCCTTACACATACTAGTAGACACGCCCATTCCTGACCCTTCTCCTAGGACCGAATTACAACATGAGGGGAAACCTCCCCCAACTTTAGTAGTTCAACCATTCTAGTTATTCTACCTTTTCATACGAATTCATTTTCGAAACTCCCATTTCTCTACCTAGTCATTTAATTACTCAAGCCCTTCTTGTTCCCCGAACCTTCCCGAACTCCAGTCCCTGAATTATATCATTATGCCACACCCAAATAATGTGTACAACCCAAAATATGACAACACAATAAACCAATTCAACTAAAATCCTAGTTCATACCTAACCAACACCACGATCCACCAGACTCCGTGCCCGAAGGCCTAAGTATGGATTCTCCTTTTTCCTCTACACAATAACTATGAAATGTAAACAGGTCCATCTACTCAATAAGAAAACCTAGTCTATCTGGATGCCAAACAGCTTCACCATACATTTTTGGCTCCGTGAAGTGTTCCCTGTCTAATGACAAGCTCGAAATCTGTGGTTTCGCGTCTTTTCAGCTGAAATACCTCCTCCTCATGGATCCCAAGCCTTGGAGCAGCCTAGGAGGGTTTTGGAGTAACCCTCGTATCTTTTCCAACTGAGGAGGAGAAGTTCTTTCATTAATTCGCGTTACTGAGATACTAGTTCCCGCCTTACTGCTATAGCGGATGGCAGCCCGCTACAGCGACGGCGCTATAGAGGCAAATTGTCCGCTATAACAGGATGAAGTCAACCTAAAATAAAATTTAAAAGCCTAAAATTATGTCACGTCACCCCACTTTAAATCAAAACATATTTCAATTATTCCCGAAATTTATGATATCATGATTCCTAAAATAACAACGGATTCAGTTGTTACAACATATACCTATTTATCCATCATTTATCCCTAAATGATCCCATAGGAAAGAGGAAGAAAAACTGGTCTGAGGCTCTCACAGTCCCGTGTTACCACGTAATTATGATCCTGCATGAAATATCAAACTTTCCCCAAATTAGTCGCACTTGACAAAAATAGGAAAACTATGATCCCCGCTCAGACGGGGAAAATAATTGCCTCCCCCGAGCTATCCAAATTATTATGAAGTAACCCTTTCTGAGTACCCAAGAAATCTGGGGTCTCGTAGAATGTCAGAACGGACGAATTTGAAAAGACCCGGGAGAACTTTTCCTTTCCCAAAATGGAGTATCCCCGCTATAGCAGACATTATTCCGGCGTAGCGGTGTCGCTATAGCGATATAGGTTTTCACCCTATTCTCCTCTATTTTCTTCACAAATACTCCCTTTTCTCCCGATCACCCCGCTCCTAACGTCGAAATTCCCAACTGACAATCATTCCTACTTACTCTTCTACTTCCTTGCATGAATATAGATAGGATTGTGGTAGAAAATAGTGATTTGGGCATACATTGTAGTTGAGTTTTTGAGTTTTGAACTAATTTGGATTTTTGCTTGATTTCTGAAGCATGGCTGTTTTCCTTACGTTTATAATGCCTTCACAGCGTTCTAGGCGTAAGGTTTATGCAACTTTGGGCCAAAAATGGGCCAAAAATGGGCCAAAAATAGGCCAAAAATGGTGGGGGATGTGAAGGTTTGTTCTTGAATAAAACTTGCGATTTGGACTAATTTTAAGGGTTATAATGCCCAATTTTTTGTAGAAAATGGAAATAGAATACTTTAGGAACACTGATCTGAACTTGGAGTGTCAAAAATGGAGTTTTGGGTCAAGGGGCGCCATTAAAGCACCCCTTGGAGTTCTGGAATGATGAAGATCGCTATAGCGGTCTCGACCGCTATAGCGGTCCCACTATAGTAAAGAACTTTTTGCTATAGCGATTCCACTGTAGTGGACACTCATCCGTTATAGCGGAAGACCGCGAGACAGTAGACCTTCCAGGCTACACTTAGAAAGTTTTTCCCATCTTAACTTGTTCCTTTATGCTTTATCGAGTTCTAACCCCACCTCTTACCACATTTGCAGGTTAACACATTCCAATGGCTGAAGAACAAGAGCCCCAGTACCCTTATGTCAGGTTACCTGACGATGCTAGCAAAGAAAGGTTTCGAGAATATCACCGATATGGATTTTTCTATGAAAGGGCCTTCAAAATGGAAGGGGTGGCTGAGAGGGCAGGTGTCTTCCATCGGAGGCTCCTAGAGTTTGAATGGACCTCACTGGTGGTGGCTCCCCCACTTGCACTTATCGTTTGGGTGCGGGAGTTCTATGCCATACTCCCCACCGTCCTTTGGGATGATCCCAACCCTACCATCTTCCTTCGAGGGGTAGATGTTTCAGTGAATTCTCGGATAATCAATGAGGTACTAGGAGTGCCTCATGTCTCTAATGAAGCATACGAGGCTAAGTTTTGACTTTGGGACATGACTTGGTTGAGGGACACCTTAGTGGATGCAGAGCTTCGAGATCAGGTCTACTGGCCCAGTGCTGAGGGCATCACTAGTGCCTACTTCTTTGCAGACGCTAGGAGATGGTTGAATATGGTGTCCCAGAGGATTCATCCATCAGGCAACACCACCAACGTGACCTATGCTCGGGCTTTAGTGGTTGCTTGTGCTATTCAGGGGATCATCCTGAATGTTGGGGAGCAGATTATCTCCGAGTAGAGGGACTTCTACCGGGGTCCTAAAAGATGCCCCTTTCTTTCGGGTCTAGTGTCCGAGCTGTGATGATAGTACCATGTTCCCGAGGATCACACTGATCACAAGGTAGCCATAAATGACCCCTTCAACCCTTTCCGGGTGAAAATCGTTACTTCTAAGAAGAAGAGAAAGGTAGGTGAAGCAGGGAGAAGCTAGGCTGCTGAGGAGGTAGATTATGATGAGGAGGATGATGATACTCCCGCTCCTTCCCAGCCTCAGCCCCCGATCACTAGCCGCCAGCTTGAGGAGACTTTAGTAGCGGTCCAGAGATTCACAGAGGGCACCGCTGCAGGAGGTACTGCCCAACCCCCTTCTGCTCAGGATTTTGCTGCACTCAACAGGGAGTTAGAGGAAGAGAAGAGGAAGAGATGCTCCCGGGATCATATGTTTGCCTGGATGTGGAAGACGGTCAAGGCCATGTTCTTTTGCGTCGCCCCTGGTCAGGAGCTTCCCATACTTGGGCCTGAGAACAGGCAGGAGTTCCCCTTCCTGAGTGATGATGAGGCGTAGGACCTCCCCCTCCCCTTTTTATTAAGATTTAACTGATTTGGGTGTTTGCCACCGTTTGGGGCATGTACTAGATAATGCTTACCCTTTCCCTTTTTCCTTTACTTTTCGAGCACATGGATGCTAGTTTTAGACATTATTTCCCTTATATGCATACTATGTTAGTTCTATTACTGATTTACTTGTCTTACATGGTAATTTATAGCTTAACCATTGCGTTTTTAAGCCCTGAATATGAAACGAGAAACAGGGAAACAGGGCAGGCATTTTACCCCGTGCCCTTCCGCTATAGCGGTTGTCACTCCGCTATAGAGGTACCACCATAGCTATAAAAATCCTGCTATAGCGGGATCACCGTAGCGGTGCAGTTTTGCTATGGCAGTTCCGACGATAACAGTCCAGAAATTTGAAATTTTCAGCAAGTGTACTCATCTCTCTTTCCAGTTTTTATTGTCTAACCCCGTCAATCCCGCCATGGTCTTAAACAACCCCCAAGACCATTCTTGGCAATGCACAGATTAAAGCTTAGCATCCAATTATCACCAATCATAAAAGAATTTCACAAGAAATTTAATCACAATAACACCTTCCCTCTATCCTACGGGAATAATCCCATTGTTCCCATGGTTCCCAACCAAGTCCAAATTATCCTGAAACCGAAGTTTCCCTACAGTCATAAGTCTTTCCCCTCACCACCTTAACCAATGCTGAGTCCCCTTTTGGAATGTACACAAATTTCCAATAAAAACACATGGCAATTCACCAAGCAAGTACAAACAATCAAGTTACGACTCTTCCCCGACAAACATATCCACAACAAAACAACCTATTACATACCAACTAATTCATACAAGCATTGTAACACACAAAAGTTTCAAACTTCACATCACAACAAAATCAAGCCACATATACTACACTGTAATCATTCCATATGATTGTTAGTCGATCATCCATGGCTTATCACAGCCTCCCAGGCCAGATACCAATTGGAACCTTTCCGGTTCCAACTTCTCTTGCTCATTTCATCACAACCGGAGTCTAATAACATCCTGCACTTTGTTGAGATATCAATTGGAATCGGGCGATACCAATTGAACTCAACCCATACCAGAAAGTAAACAACCGAATGAAGAGTAACAAAAGAAGAGAGATGTTTCCTAGAATATTTCATAGCTTCCCAAAGATTAGATGTGGACGTCAATACATAAATCCGCAGGACTCTATTCGATATTTTGCTCTTGTACTAGGAGAGCAGTAACCTGGGCTCTGATACCATTTATCATGACCAAACTACCGGGCCATGCGGGCACCTACTCTTATCCACCTAGATAGGAGAACCCTTACCAACCGATCCAACAGGCAATGCGGAAAAAGAAGTAACCCATGAAATAAACCTTTTTGATACAAGAAAATCATTTTTAATATTTGAAGAAATAAATCACTTACAATTTGAAAACAGCCCTCCCTAGAACCTAGTCTAAGCCGGTACAAGAGCTACTACAAGAGAAATACAATTTAAATAAACAAGGACACAACTCCACCATAGAAACAAGAAGTAGGAGCTGCTGGAGATTCACCGTCGTCCTGTACCTATGAAACATCACCAACCCTACAACCAGACTATTCCCAAAAGGTATAGCAAGAGTAGAATCAATACAAATACACGTACTGGTAGGCATCATCTGTCGACTCGAATACACTCATACCATCATATAAGAAATCGAGGAAAATACACATTTATCTATAATACTCCAGTCCTTCAACATCCACCTTTATCCAAAACCTAATATCGACCCGAGCCTGCCTGTCCCTTTCGCTGCCAAATCCCTCACTCGGGACTCTACACCCGGACTCGTAGGACTTCTCAGGTCACACTAACTTTAGATTCGCCAAGTCACCTTAACCTTGGAATATTACCAAGTCGCACTAACCCTTAACTTCTTAAGTCACCCTACACTAGACCAACCACTAAGTCCAGACCCGGACTGTCACTCCGTTTACTAAACCAACCCCTATGACTAAGCACCCAGAAACAACCTAGTAACTACCAACCCAGATTAACCACACTCATGGTGCTATTAAAAAATATTCCGGACCTCTCAGGGATCCCTAAGACAAATCCCCAACATGATAATACTAAATGGCAATACAACTCCAGACTCTCGGTCTTCCTCCTAGTTTATCAATCACATGTAACAGTCAACACCCACTGATGATACCCAATGACCATAACACATCGATATATCTTTTTACATAATCTGGACCCACCCCGGGATCCCCCTATCAATGCATGTGTATTAAATATGCAACCCGGTCTACCCCAAAACCCAACTCACAATCAGGTATAATAACCTGGCCTCTCATGGACCATACACAATAATCATATTTCAATAAGATAGCCCAAAACATTCATGAGACCATCGAAAGAATACAACCATGCAAATAACATAATTCGTACCAGGCGTGGTACCCGATCCAACCATTATAGATTTCCATACCAGGCGTGGTACCCAAGCCAACCATTAGAATTTTTATACCAGGCATGGTACCCGAGCCAACCGTTGGTATTCTCGTACCAAGTGTGGTACCCGATCCAACCGAATATCACACAGAAATCCAACAGTCACAAATAATGAACAACACACACTTGTAAACCAACAAGCAATAACACTCAGATTTTTTACAAGACTGCACTCCGAACATTTAAACATTCATAACTATTCCCTAGCATGCAACTCATACAATACATAAGCAAAAGCACACGAACATATAATGCATAAAGAGAATCAATAACTATCACCTACCCCTATCCCGGGTACATAAACTCAACCTTGAATTTCGTTCGAAGACCCATGCACCATTTACCTCCTTACACATACTAGTAGACACGCCCATTTCTGACCCTTCTCCTAGGACCGAATTACAACGTGAGGGGAAACCTCCCCCAACTTTAGTAGTTCAACCATTCTAGTTATTCTACCTTTTTATACCAATTTATTTTTGAAACTCCCGTTCCTCTACCTAGTCATTTAATTACTCAAGCCCTTTCGGTTCCCCAAATCCTCTCGACACTCCAGTTCCTGAATTCTATTATTGTGCCACACCCAAATAACGTGTCAGCCTAAAATATGACAACTCGATAAACAAATTCAACCAAAATCCTAGTTCAGACCTAACCAACACCACGATCCACCAGACTCCGTGCCCGAAGGCCTAAGCATAGATTCTCCTTTTTCCTCTATACAATAAGTATGAAATGTAAATCTACTCAATAAGAACTCCTAGCCTACGTGGACGTCAAGCAGCTGCACCATGTATTTTCTGGCTCCGTGAAGGCATTCCATGTCCGCTGACAAGCTCGAAATCCGTGCTTTCGTGTCCTTTCAACTGAAATTCCTCCTCCTCATGGCTCCCAAGCCTTGGAGCAGCCTAGGGAGATTTTGGAGTAACCCTTGTATCTTTTCCAACTGAGGAGGAGAAGTTCTTTTATTAATTCGCGTTACTGAGTTACTGATATCCATCCTACCGCTATAGCGGATGGCTTCCCGCTACAGCGGCGGCTCTATCGCGGTAAATTATCATCTATAGCGGGATGACATCAGCCCAAAATAAAATTTAAAAGTCTAAAATTCCCTCACGTCACCCCACTATTAATCAAAATGTATTTTAATTATTTTTGAAATTTATAATATCGCGATTTCTAAAATAACGACGGATCCGATCATTACATTTGCACCTTAAGTTGGCCTTTTCATTGATTTATTCTTTAAAGGGCCTCTAAATTTTCATATCTTAAGGTGGACAAAATTTATCCCTTTGCACCTCAAGCTGACCTTTTCACAAATTTATTATTGAAAGGAGCTCAACTTGTCAACCTTAAGGTGACAGAGCAATAATTGTTTCACTCTGAATTGAGTAATAAAATCTTTCTCTCGAATGTAGAAAGTCTTCAATTTGAATGGAATAATGAATAATCTGTCTTGGATGGAGTAAGATCTTCGTCTTGAACTTAGAAATATCTTTCTCACAAATGTAGAAAGTCTTTACCTCGAATGGAGTAATAAATCAATCATCTTTAATGAATCAAGATCTTTGTCTTGAACCTAGAATATTTTCCTCTCGAATGCAGAAATTCTTTTATCTTGAATGAAGTAAAATCTTCATCTTGATATCAGAAATATTTTCTTCTTGAATGTGAAAAGTCATAAAATTTTGAATGAAGTAATTCTTTCTTGACCAACAAAAATACAGAATAAGAAAACTGCAAGTCGAAGAAAGAGCATTACTTGTCAAAATATTTAAGATTCAGAAAACGAGTTTAAAATTGTCTAGACCAACTCAACTAAACTTGAGCCAAAATTTTTTATGAGAATAAATCTCTTGAAGTCTGATTTACAAAATCAAAAATCTTTTTTGATTCTGGCATTCTAACATCAAAATATAAATTATTTGGTGAGGCAGCACAAATATAAAATTATCTGTGTTTCAGAATTTAGAGTCAACTTCATAAAATTATTTGGTACGATATAAAAGTGTTATATTTAATTTTTTTAATATATTATAGTTGTTCATGTCTAGTTTCTATAGAATTAAGCGAATTATGATTTTGATACTTCTACTTCAAGATATTTTGGTGTCGCAACATAAATCTAAAATTATTGACGCGTAAAAATCTAAAGTTGACTTCGTAATATCATCTAGAATACTTTTGAAGGTATTCAATTTTGAATTTCAAATATATTATAGACCTTTATGTCTAGTTTCAGCAGAATTAAGTGACTTATGATTTCGATATTCCTATATCAAGATATAAAAGTTTTAGCAAAGTCACGCAAATCTAAAATATTTAACATGACTAAATTTAAAGTTGACTTCAAAAAATTATCTACAATAATACTAAAGGAGTTTAATTTTGAATTTTGCATACGTTATAAATTGTGAAGTCTAATTTTAATCAAATCGATCGTGATTTTGATCTTTCTTTGATAAGAAATAAATTTCCTACTACAAACGTGCTAAATTATAAAAAATAATAATGAAAATTAAAATAAAAAATTTAAATTACCCTGCATTGCGCTCCCTGTCATGGCTTGTGACACTGCAACCGATGCAAAATAATGAAGAACATATGTCTGTTTATAGAATTTACAAAGGCGAATATTGGAGATGCCAAGATAGATGGGAGATTTTTTAATTATTATTGTCCGAGATGAATTGAACAAAAGACAACTATAATTTTAATGTGGAAGGCAAGTAAATAAATTGACTATTTAATATGTGACAGGCAAGTAAATTAAATCAACGTTCATAATTATTTTAAGCCTATCATGGATCGGAAAAAAAATCATAAAAAATATCAAGTGAATATCTAATTCAAATTCTAATATATTCTTACTTGATGTGGTATGTATTGGTCCATCATAATTTTTGTATATGAATATCATTGCAATTAAATAATCAAGTTAGTGTTACAAACCTAATCTTCAAAAGATTAAATATATCGATAAATTTTGAAGCAGGGGTATTTGTGAATAGCAAAATTTTATTGAATTTAAAATCAGCAAGAAATTTGAATATATTAAATTCAATATATATTAGTCCAAATAAATATTATAAATTAATATAATTATATTAATTATTTAAATTTAATAAATATATATTCAATAAGTTCAATTTCATTAGACTAGTCCGTCAATTTGTACTATTAATGATGAGCCCATTTTGCTAAACCCAAGATCTCATCTTATTCTAGAGGCCCAATTTGGTGGCACATGTCAAATGACCTTGCACGCCTAGTCTAATCAAAGAACCAATAGAATCATGTCACATGTCAAAATAATATGGCATACCAAGTTAAATCAAGGCCAATAAAAATGTGTCACGTGTACAAGTGACATTGTAGCATCTACTATGTTCTTTCTCCTTAATGCACGAGCATAAATTACATGTAACTCCTGACCCTCAAGAGTATAAATTATGCACAGTCAAAAAAATGAGCATGTTAAGTTAAAAATCTTGCAAGAGGCGGCTTAGATAAAAGTTAGGACACAAAATAAGTTCGCTAAACTAAAATCCTCACAAGGACCAAGGCAAAAATTACGACATTAAAAAAAATCACACTCTTTATGAACTACGAAATGTCTTTATCCTCTTCATCAAGGTACATAGACAACTTAGAGTTTTCATTTTAATTTCAGTCTCATGAATTTAAAAATACACATCACTCAATTATTCTAGTAAAGCATGATAGAATAGAGGGCGTCTGATCAGTCATATGAAGATCATATATTCATGCATCCTTTCATTTGAATTAGACCTTCATCAAATACTAGAGGTTCAATGGAAAAATCTCCATAAAAATGAATTTCTCCGATGGGATGACTACAATCTCTTAGTAAGTTTTTATACCTTCAAATTGAAGTGTCTTTAAATCCTTCAAGTTTTCAAGTTAAAGTTTTCAAGTTCACGTAGTCTACAAGATGAAGTCTTCACATCCCTTAAGTCTTCAAATTCACTACGTTTGAATGTTGAAGTCTTTAAATTCTCCAAGTCTTCAAATTCAGTCGAGTCTGCTAGTTGAAATCTTCAAATTTAGTCGAGTTTGCTAGTTGAAGTCTTTAAATCCTCCAAATCTGCAGATTGAAATCTCAAATCTACCAAGTCTGAAAGTTGAACTCTTCAAATCCTTCAAGTCTGAAAGTTGAAGTCTTCAAATCCTTCAAGTCTTCAAGTTGAAGTCTTCACATCGGCCAGTCTTCAAATCTGCAAGTTAAAGTCTTCGAATCAATTATGTTTTCAAGTTGTTGTCTTCAAATCCTTCAGGTCTTCAAGTCGAAGCCTTTTGATTCATCAGTCGTAAGTTGAACAATTTTAGTCCCTTTTCACCTTAAGCTGGACTTTTTATGAATTTATTTTAAAAAAAATCTCTAAATTTCAGTTTTAAGGTGGACAAAATTTGTCCCTTTGCACCTTAAGCTTAATTTTCACAGATTTATCTTTAAAAGAATTTTTAATTGTTAGTCTTACAATTGACAAAATTTATCCTTTTGCACCTTAAGCTAGAAAGAATTTCTAATTTTCAGTCTTAAGGTTGACAACATCCTTTTTCACCTTAAGCTATAGCCTTTTTCATGATTTGTTTCTTAGAAGAATCTCTAAATTTTCATGCTTTAATGTGGTTAAAATTTATTCCTTTGCACCTTAAGCTGATCGTTTCACGAATTTGTTATCTAAAGGAACTCAACTTGTCAATCTTAATGTGACAAAGCAATAAATTCTTCACTTTGGATGAAATAATAAAAAATTTCTCTCGAATATAAGAAGTGTTCAGCTTGAACGGAGTAATGAATTTTCTGCCTTAGGTAGAGTAAGACATTTATCTTGAACTTAGAAATATCTTTCTCATGAATGTAGAAAGTCTTCACCTTGAATGGAGTAATAAATATTTTGCATTGGATGCAATAAGATCTTTGTCTTAAACCTAAAAATATCTTTCTCTTGGATGGAGGAAGTCTTCACTTTGATTGAAGTAATGAATTTTTTACCTTACATAGAGTAAGGTCTTTTTCTTGAACTTAAACATATCTTCCTTTCGGACATAAAAGTCTTCACTTTGAATGGAGTAATTTTTTCATCTTGAATGAAGTAAAATTTTCGTCTTGAACTATAAATACCTTCTCTTTGAATGTGACAAGTCGTGAAATTTTAGTTGAAGTAAATTATTTCATGAAATGAACTTATTCTTTTCATTTTGTCAAAAGACACAAAAAAAAGCATAAAATAAAGAAAATGCAAATGGATGGAAGAGCTTTATTTATCAAGAAGTTTCAGATTCAGAATACGAGTTCAAAACTTTATTTGGACCAACTCAGCTAGACTTGAGCCAATATTTTTGGTGTGTCACGATCCAAACCACCGCGAGTGACACCCACCCATAATCCCCGGACGAGCGAATCAAAAACTCAATCAATACTTAGTGAAACTAACAGCTCAAAATCAGTTGCATTAATTTAAACTAGCATTATAGCCAAAAATACTAATAAACAAGATCCTGCAGAAAATTACCCCTAGAATATGAAAGTTGTGTACCAAAACATCTACTAATGTCTAGAGAACGAGAATGCAACCTCAAAAATAAGGAAATCTAAGTCCAAAATAATGGACTAGAAATATGCTGGACAAAATCATGGTAGCTCGAAAGAAGTAGCTCACCCTTAAATTCTGAAAACGTCGGGATTACAACTGAGATCGCGTAGCAGCCGCCGGAATATGTCCTTTACTCACAAAAAAGAAAGCAAGTGGAGAATCAGTACACAACCACAGTGTACTAGTAGGATCATCAGCTAGCTCCCTTAAACAACATATGAACAATAAACCAAAGCTGAGTAAAGTAAGACAAATATGTATAAACAAGCCAATAATATAATCCCAGACTATTAGTCTTTCTTCTAACTTACCAACTACATGAAATAGGTCTAACAACCACCACCAAAACAACAAATGCAAATAAAACCACCCCTTTTAAGTAACCCGGACCAACCAAGGATCCCTAGGACAACACCTAAGTGTTCAACATGTAATTACCGGTCTACACAAGGACCAACCCCACATTTAAGTACAACTATCCGATCTCTCATGGACCAATATGTAACAATCACAGTTTCAATAATTAACCCGATCCACTCATAAAACTATCAATAAAACACAATCAACAAGCATAAATAAATCCGTACCAGACATGGTACCCGAGCCAATCATTATAAAACCTGTACCAGGTGTGGTACCCGAGCCAACCGATATGTATTATGTACCAGGCGTGGTACTCAAGCAAATCAATAAGTGTCCCATACCAGGCATGGTATCTGAGCCAACCGAATATCACACATAATTTAATAATTAATAATTAATGAATAAAATTACACTTGTAAACCAACAAGCAACAAAACCATGTTCATTTCACATGATTGACAATCAGATATGTAAACATTCATAATTTCATTCCCTAACCATGCAATGCACATACAATACTAAGCGACAGTTTCATGAACACATATTGTAATTGAGAAAAAAACAATCATCACCTACTTCGAGTAGTCTGAAAGCTCTATTGGACCTGAGCCTTCCCATTTTCTGAAGCTTTCACTTGTTCTTGGTCTAAAAATGATTATAAATTATACTATAATCAATCTAAATGGCCTAATAATACCTGAATTATACTCAAATTCTAATCCCCTGGTCAAACCATGATCATTCCACCCATCCTAGGGCTTTTTCACCATTAATTCACCTAAAGCTATCAATTTTACGGATACATTAAATGAATTATGATGAATGGATCATAATTTAACAACAATAAATAAGACCCAAGAACCTCTACACCCTAGAATCCCCATAACACCAGATTCTACCCTCTTAGATCTATTCAAATCTTCCTCCAAGTCTGCAATTATCGATTCTAATACTTGAGAATCAAAGTATTGAAGTAGGGAAGTAAAATCCTTACCTTTAGGAAGAAAAATGGTGACAATTCGAGTTGAAATCGCCCAACTTGCCTCTACCCTTCCCCAAAATATTCTTGAGAATCTCTAAATATTTATGGGGAAGTTTTTGCATTTACAGCGACTTACTCTGCTATAGTGATCCCCACACCACTATAGCAGCACCGTCGTAGCAGAACCCAACTGCTATGGTGATGCCGACTGCCTTGACTATCACTATAGCGACAATTTCTCCGCTATAACGATTATTACTGTAGCGCGGTATCAACCGCTCTAGTGGTTGGCACGGAACAAAACATCGGAAAATCTCCCAAAGTTTCGCATTTTACAACACACTGTAAAACCTAATGTTCCGAACTAATCCTTTCACGTCAAATTTTATATCGAGAGTTCTACTCACTCGAATTTACTTCTGAAAAGTCCCCCGAACTCCTTAATGTCTTAGCTAACAGAAATACTAGCTCAACATAATATATTTTACCCAATCCTTTACTAGATTGCCCTAGATCATACCTCACTCAGAATCCATCCGAGACTAGCCTAGCCTAAAATTTTCAACTGCCAAACCCCGAAGTTTTCTAATCCAAAACTTTACACGAATGCTTTACCCATAATGATGGGACATATCATTATACGGTGAGAATGAAATTTTTGATATCCGATCTATAGAAATCAAAAAGATTTTTGATTCCTACATTTCAACATTAAGATATAAATTATTTGGTGAGGCAACACAAATCTGGAGTTATCTGTGTGTCAAAATTTAGAGACAACTTCATAAAATTATTTGACTCAATTTTGAAAAGTGTTAAAATTTGATTTTTGGATATGTTATAGTCGCTCGTGTCTAATTTTTGTAGAAACATGAGGATTGTTATTTTGATTCTTCTACACCATAATATAATGTGTTTTTGATATTATTGCACAAATTTAGAACTATCGGCGCGTCTATAATGACCTATTTCATCGTTATGGGTGAACCTTTCATGTTAAGTTTCGGGTTAAAAACCTTTTGGGTTTGAGAGTTAGAAAATTTAGACTAAGCTAGTCTTGGACGAAATCTGAGTAAAGTATGGTCTAGGGCAATGCAGGTGAGGATTGGGTAATGTACCTTAGGTAGAGAAAGGTTTTCCTTTATCCAAGACCTTAAGGAGTCTGGAGGACTTTTTGGAAGTAAATTTGGGTGAGTAGAACTCCCGATATCAAAGTTGACGTGAAAAGGTGATTTTGAAACGTCAGGATTTGAAGTGGATTGTAAAATGGGCACTTTTGGAGAACTTTATGAGGTTCTGTCCCATGTCAACTTCCATAGCGATCGACACTGCGCTACAATGGCTTTTGCTATATCGGAAAAATTCCCGCTATAACAAAAGTCAACGTCGGTCAGCACCGCTATAGCGGTCCGTTCTGCTATGGCGGTGCTGCTACATTGGTGTACGGATTGCTATAACAGAATAAGTCAGGATAAATACAAAAATAAATTCAAAAATATTCAGAATTTCTCAAGAACATTTTGGGAAAAGACAGAGGCAATTTTGGTGATTTCAAGGCAATTTTCCACCAAATTTTGTCTTAGAGGTAAGAATTTTGCTTTCCTAACTTAGTACTATGATTCCTACGCAGTAGAATCATTAATTACGGGTTTGGGGGAAGGTTTGGGTTAACCTAAGAATGAAGAATCAAGGGGAAAAGGGGATTTTAGATTGTGTAATTCTTGGGTTATGTTTATTATCGATTACTCATGATTAAATCACCATTATTTGTTTAATGTAATCGTTAAATGGTAGTTTTTAGGTGAATTAATAGTGGAAAAGCCCTGAGATGGGTGAAATGATCATGGATTGACCTGGAAATTGGGATTTGAGTATAATTCGGGTAGTATTAGGCCATCAGACTGATTTGGATATGTTTGTAATCATTATTAGACCAAGAACAAGTGAAAGCTTTGAAAAATGGGAAGGCTCCGGCCCGATAGAGTTTTCAAGCTATTCGAGGTAGGTGATGATTATTGTCTTTCCAAATGCAATGTGTGTACATGTAACTTTTGCTTAGTGATGTATGTGCTTGCATGCCTAGAAAAGAAAGTTATGAATGTCTAAGTATCCGAGTGTCAATTATGTGAAATAAACTTGATTGTTGCTTGTTGGTGTTACAAGTGTGTTTTTATTTATTTAAATATTGACCGTTAGATTTTGTGTGACATTGCTTGGCTCGGGTACCATGCTTGGTACGGGATATATATATATTGGTTGACTCATGTACCACGCCTGGTACGGGATACTAATGATTGACTCGGGTACCATACCTGGTACATATTTTATATTGGTTGTCTCGGGTACTACGCATGGTACGGATTTAAATATACATTATTGATTGTATTTGTCTATGATTTCATGAGTGGACCGGGTTAATTGTGAAATTTTGATTATGCATATTGGTCCTTGAGAGGCCGGGTTGTTACACTTAAATGTGGGGTTGGTCCCTGGGTGGGCCGGACATTGCATGTTAACACTTAGCTGTTGGTCTAGAGATCCTTAGTTGGTCCAGGAGATTTAAAAGGGGTAAGGTGTTATTGTTATTGTTCATTGTTTAAATGATTGTTGAAAGTATTTCATATGGTTGATAAGTTAGAAGGTAGATTGAGAGTCTGGAAATATATTACTGGCTATTTTACATGTTTGTACTGCTTTACTCAGTGTTGGTTTATTGTTCATATGTTATTTGTTGGAGCTGGCCGATGATCCTACCAGTACACTGTGATTGTGTACTAATTCTGCACTTACTTTCCTTTTGGGAGTACATGACATATTCCAGCGGCTCCGACGCGACCTCAGATTTAGTCCCAGCGATTCTAGATTTCAAGGGTGAGCTGCTTCCTTCGGACTACCATGGTTTCTTTCAGCTTAGCAATATTTCACTTATTTCGGACTTAACTCTCTGTTTTTGGGGTTGCATCCCCAAATTTAGATATTTGGTAGATGTTTTGGTATGATGACTTTCAGTTTCTAGGGGAATTTTCGCAGAACCTTACTGTTTTAGAACTTTTGGATTGTGAATGATAGTTTATTTTGATGCAATTGATTTTGAGCTGTTAGTTTCACTAAGTGTTGGGGGTGATAATGGGTTCGCTCATCCGGGAGTTTTGAGTGGGCGCCACTCGCGGTGATTTGGATCGTGACTACATCAAAATCTAAAGCTGACTTCGTGATATCATCTAGAATGATTCTGAAGGTATTCAATTTTGATTTTTGAATATGTTGTAGACCTTTGTGTTTAATTTTGACAAAATTAAGTGACTTGTGATTTAGATATTCCTATGTCGAGATATAAAAATTTGAGATAATGCATAAGTACCACCCTAAACTATAGGTGAAATTTCAGCGACACACCTTAACTATACAGGGGTCCTATTACCCCCCTAAACTTTTTTTTTCCTGTATTTCTTTGCACCTTATGTGCTGACGTGGAGTCATAACCCAATCCAATTAGTTGTGGTGATATCCACGCGTTGCCACGTGTATAAATGAGTTTTTTTTCATTTTTTTTGTTTTTTTAAATATTTTTTATTTTATTTTTTTTAAAAGAAATTCTTCTTATTTTCTTTTCCTTGTATTTAAAATAAGTCAATACACGTAAAAAAAATAATTATTTTCATTTTTTTGTATTTAAAATTTTCTAAAAGAATGTATTTTTTATATTTTTCTTTGCCTTGTGTTTAAACTTTGCTCAAATACACGTAATTTTTTTTTACCTTCTTTTATTATTTTTATTGCTTTTTTTTTCTTTTTATTTTCTTTGAATTTAATTTCAAATGCCTTGTAATTAAATATGTTAATTTTAAACGAATACCAAAAGAATAAAGGAAATTAAACTTTAAAAAATGCAAAAAATAAAGGTCACTTTTTAAAAGAATCATTATTTTTTTAAAAATATATGCGTATTTTTTCAAATTAAGTAAAAGTAAAAAGACAAGAAATTAATTGAAAAAAAAAGAAAATAACAATGAGGAGGGAAATAAATTTTACAAAGAAAGAAATGAAAATAATTAAATATGTATAAGTTTTAATAGTAATAATTATGTGTACCAACTAATTGTAAGATGTCCAATTAAAAAAGGACATGTGTCTAATATGATCAGATTTTTTTTTATGTTTTCGCCTCTCACTTGCTTTTATGAGAGTGAACACATTCTCTGTGCCACCTCAGCACTAAAGGATATATTTATTACACTTTTAAATAGTTTAGGAGGGTAATAGGACCCCTGTATAATTAAGGTGTGTCGCCGTAATTTCACCTATAGTTTATGGTGATACTTATGCATTATCTCTAAAAATTTTAGTAAATTTGTGTAAATTTAAAACTTTTACCATGACAAAATTTAAAGCCGACTTCAAAAAGTTATCTAGAACGTTATTGAAGGAGTTTAATTTTGAATTTTGGATATACTGTAGATCGAGAATTCTAGTTTTTAAAAAATAAAACGTTCGTAATTTTGATATTTTTACGATAAGATATAAATTTTATACCACATACATGCTAAACTGGGAAAGTGACGAAAATCAAAAGGAAAAGAGATACAATTACCTTACATTGTGCTCCCTCATCGTGTCTTGCGATACTTCAACTGATGCAAAATAATAAAGAGCATTTTTCTATTTATAGAGATCCCAAAAGGGTTATTGAAGATACTAGGGTAGATGTGGGACTTGATAATTATTATTGTCCAAGATAAATTAGGAAAAAAATAGATACAATTTTAATATGAAAGGCGAGTAAATTAATTGACTATTTAATACTTGGTAGATAAGTAAATTAAATCAGTCTCCTTAATTATCTTAAACCTAACTTGGATCAAAAAAGAATTTCATAAAAAAAGTATCAAATGAATATCAAATCCTTACATATTCTTACTTGATGTGGTATGCATTGGTCTATATGATTTTTGTATACGAATAACATTGCAATTAAAATATCAAGTTAATATTTCAAGCCTAGTCTTCAAAAGATTAAATATCCTGACAAGTCTTAAAGCATGGATATTTGCGGATAACAAAATTTTATTGAATTTAAATTTGGAAAAAAAATTGGATTATATTAAATTCAACATCTGTTAGTTCAAAAAAATATTGTGGAATAATATAATTAAATTAATTATTTAAATTCAATAAATATAGATTTAAACAAATTAAGAGATTTTTACAATGTACAATATATTTATATAGTTAAATGTGTAAGTAGCATAACTTTTGCATCTTTTCATAAATAGCATAATTTATATCACTTTTAGCATATTTATAAAAATCTGCATCATTATATAAAAAGATAAACATATTAAATGAGGTTCCACAAAATAAGGGACCTATATTTATATCTTTCTTTTCTATTTCAATTTGTCTCCCCTATAAATGATAGTATTAATTTTCTTATTCTTGTCATAACATCAATTACGATGGATCGTGCATGCCCATACTTTAATCTATCTAGATAGGAGAACTCTGTACCACCCAACCATAAGCATGCATAAGTCTGTAAAAGTAATTTTATTAAACCGATAAATTACTAGCAAAATCTTACAAAAGTTTTTACAATACAAAAGAGAACAACCAAGGACCTAGTCTAGACATGTATAAGAGCCTCTAATACAATGAAGGACAAAACAAAAGACACAACTTCTACCATAGAAATAGGATGAGCAGAAGTTGTTGATGAATACTCGCTGCTTCACATAAGAACTTCAACTGGTCCTGTAACATGACTACACCCCAAAAAGGATATAGCAAGAGTAAAATCAGTACAACCACACGTACTGGTAGGTATCATCGATCGATAAGGGTTAGATCATGCAACACCATATAAAATCAACAAGATAAATATGATAGCTAATAATTAAATTCACACCAATTTCACAACATGGGATCTCGAACTATAACTCACTTCAACAACATAATTCAAGCCTTCTCCACTATAACTCATAGGACCAATACTCCTATATTTTTTATTAACTTTAGCAATTACCTCTAACCCCTTTAACATAGTCATAAGGAGTCTCACATTACACATGTTCTCTTCCGAATTCACTCATAGCACTAGTTATTCATTCATACTAAACCCTTTATCATTATCATAAGCCCTTGCCCACTTTCCACGTTCGCCCAGAAGATATCACAACCAGATCATTAGACTCTTCTTCAGACTTAGCCAACATAATGTTCGAGAATACAATAACTAATCAAGTAGACATTCAAATCATCAAATAGGCATATCAGTTATCAGTTAGACCTTATTCATCAAATTAGCATAAACAAGGTTCATATTGAAAATCTCACACAATGGTAAATTTTACCTATTTCAGCTTTACCATTTAGGACATTAATAATTTCATTATCATATCAAGAATTGGTCCACACAAGGAACCATCAACCCTCCCGTCAGTAACATCAATATCAATTCACAGAAGTCACCAAATATCACCATAACAATGTAAGAGTAAACACTTTCAATAGTCATATCACATGGAATCTATGTCCATCTAACCTTCACAAATGTATTCAATACCTCTAGTCTCATCTCACAATATCTAACCACAAAACAAAATCAATATAAAAGGATGTATATACATGTTAAAGAGTCTTATTTCTGCCCAACTAGCCATGATATGTAGGGCACCGTAGGTGTTCATATACCATATCGGTGTGGTATTTAATCCATAGTAATCATATCAATATCAATATCAATCCGTACCGGCTCGTGATACCCACTCAAACTATCAAATAAATCTATGGTTTTCAGTCCTATCTCTCAGGATATAACACAATACTAAATCACACGTATACTTATCCATTTCAAGTCACTATTCAGTTTCATATATACATAGCTTATTCAATCAAGCACAATATGAAAACACTCATCATTCAAATAAATTATCCATTCAGAATCAACACAATGCACCAATATACAAGTACACACTTTATCTAGATACTTAGTCAAATTCGATAATTTACCATTTCATGTAAACAACTAATATCCACCAATATACGAGATCACAAGTATGCCCGAAGGCCAATCAACAGCTTATAATATAGGCCTTATCAAAATATATTCATCGAATTCCAGTATGTCTAAAGACCAAATGATCTAGTATCTATTTTAGGAATGCACATTTTATCAAAATCGAGTCTACACTATAATTCTAACATACACAGTTCATTTACCAATCCAACCCTCTTTTATTTTTATTGAGATTGAAAAATTCAGTTACCAACAAGTTACCCTTACATTCAAGTCATCACTAGGTTCAAGACACTATTCCATTAGTCGATCATTCAACCATTCAACTCTATTCAACTTACAACTCTAGCTGAGTCATGCACGTTTACACATCTTACTTCCTAACACCTAGCCAAACTTGACTTTAGGTTCTTAAGTATAACACCACATCCTCTTATCATGACAAGTTCTTCTAATTATCTTTCAGCAAGAATATCCCACATTCAAAACACACACAATAGCAAATTCACCCTTTTAAGGCATTAAAGATGAGCTTTATAGATTACGAGTTCACACAATTTCTCTATTGTTTTCCACTTTCACATATTTACCTTGTACTTCATCAAGTAAGTCATAAAAATACAAACACCCATCAAGGGATTCATATATTAGTATATTACCAAAAAGTTTTTGTCATAACTCAGATTGTCATGAGTGGCACCCACCCAATACCCTCCGAGTGAGCGGACCAATACCGATCTAACACTTAGCATAATCTAACAGCTCAAAATCAATTTGCATAAATAAACTAACATTCAACGTCTCAAATACTAAAATAATAGCAGTTTGCGGAAAAGCCTCCCTAGAATCTAAAGGTCACCGTACTAAAATATTCTACCAATCGTCTAGAGTATGGGATGCAACCCAAAAAGCAACACTGATAGTTTAAGCCAGAAATGTTTATATGAACAATAAAATAAAGGTGAGTAAATCAAAGTATACATGTAACCAGTCAACAACATAACTAGACTACAAGTCTCTTTCTTAACCTATCAACCACATACAATCAATTAACAATCAAGGACAAATCAGTGACCATAAACATATGTCTTATCCACACAACCCAGACCCCCCAAGGATCCCAAGGACACCAACTAGGTTTCAACATGCAATCCCGGTCTACATTAAGACCAACCTCATATTTAAATATAATCACCCGGCCTCGCATGGACTATATGCAGAAATCACAATTCAAGAATACAACCCGGTCCACTCATGGAATAATCAAAAGAGTACAATCAATTCAAGTAAATCAAACCCATACCGGGCATGGTACCCGAGTCAACCATTGTGAATTCCCGTACCAGGTGTCGTACCAAACTAACCAAATAGTATCTCGTACTAGGCGTGGTACCCGAGCCAACTAATATGTAACCTGTACCAGGCGTGGTACCCGAGTCAATCGAATATCACACCAAATCCAATCAATCAACAAAAACAAAAGCATACTTGTAAACCATCAAGCAACAAAACAAGTTTATTTCACAAGATTGATAACCGGATAAGTAGACATTCATAACCTCATTCCCTAAGCATGCAACTCACACAATACTAAGTGATAGTATATGAACATATATTGCATATTGGAAAATCAATAATCATCACCTACCTCAAATTATTCATCAACTCTATTGAACTGGAGCCTTCCCGTTTCCCGAAGCTCTTATTTGTTCTTGGTCTAAAACAAACATACAATAACTACAAATAATTTACTGGCCTAAAATACCTGAATTATACAACATCCTAATCCCCATGCCAAACTATGATCATTCCACCCATTTTCGGTCTTTACCACTATTAATTCACCTAAGTTTATCATTTTTATGGATATATTTAGAGAATTATGCCTAACTGATCATAACCCAACAATAATAAACAAGACCCAAGAACTTCTACGCCCTAGAATCCCCTGTTTCCCTGGATTCTACCATTTCTAGGTCAATCTAAACTTTCCTCCAAGTCTATAACTAGTAATTCTACAATGTAGAAATCATAGTACTAAGTTAGGGGAGTAGAAATCTTCCCTTTGGGATGAAAAATGGTGAAAAACGAGCAATGTTCGCCCAAAATCGCCTTTGCGCTTCTCCCAAACGTTCTTGGTGAAATCTTAATATTTTGAGAAAGTTTCTGCACTAAATCCTGACTTATCTCGTTATAGCAGTCCACACTCCCCTATAGCGGTACTGCCATAGCGGAACCGACCGCTATGACATTGCTGACCAAAGTTGACTTTTGCTATAGCGGTAATTTCTCTGCTATAATAGAGGTCGCGATAGCACTATGTCAACCTCTATGGAGGTTGATACGGGATAGATGCTCATAAAGTTCTCCAAAAGTGCCCATTTTACAACAGACATTCAATTTATGATGTTCCAAAATAACCCCTTCACGTTACCCTCGATACGAGAGTTCTACTTACCCGAATTCACTTTTGAAAAGTCACCCGAACTCTAATATGTCTTAGCTAACGTCACTACAAGACCCATTACCCAATACTTACCTAGATTTCCCTAGACTATACCTTGCTCAGAAATCTCCTGAGACTAGCCTAGCCCAGGATTTTCAACTCCTAAACTCGAAAGTTTTCTAACCCAAAACTTGGCATGAAAAGTTTACCCGTAATGATGGACCCAGTCATTACAATAGATACTAATTTACCCATCGTTCATCCCCGAATGATCAAACCCGAAAATACAAAGTAAAAGAGGGAAAAGTGTAGTACCTGAATCCTCAAACAAACGGGGATACTTATCCCACATGTCCTTCTCGATTTTACAAGTGTCTTCCTCAACCGAATGATGCTTCTATTGAACCTTCACCGATTTAATCTCTTTTGTCCTCAACTTCCAAATATCCCGATCAAGAATCACAACCGATTCCTCTTCATACTAAAGATCCTTGTCTAGTAATACCTCATCCTATTTAATAATGTAATACTCGTCCCCATGGTACCGCTTCAACATGGACACATGGAAGACTGGATAAACTCCTAATAAATTGGGTGACAGTGCTAGTCTGTAAGCCACTGGCCCTACAATTTTGAGAACTTCAAATGAACTGATAAACCGGGGGCTGAGCTTTCCTTTCTTACCAAAATGCATAACCCCCTTCATTGGTGACACTTTCAATAATACCTGCTCACCAACCTGAAAGTCCAGGTCTCTTACCTCGCGATCCGTGTACTCCTTCTGCCTACTCTGGGCTGCTACTAACTTGGTCTGAATGCCCCTTACTTTTTCCTGTGCTTCCCTTACCAAGTCTATGACCAGAGGCTTCATTTCGCCTACCTCAAATGGTGTCATGCCAATACTGGAATGGTAGCTGTTGTTGTATGTGAACTCACACAATGGTAGAAACTGGTCCCAATAAACCTCGAAGTCAATCACACATGCTCTCAGCATGTCCTCCAACACTTGGATTGTCCTCTCCGACTGACCGTCTGTTTGAGGATGGAATGTTGTGCTGAAAGTGAGTTGAGTGCCCAACTCTTCATGTAACTTACCCCAGAACTTAGAGGTAAAATGCGTACCCCTGTCTGAAATGATGGACAGTGGTACCCCATGTAGTCTCATGATCTACTTAACATAGATTTTAGCCAGCTTCTTTGAATTGTAGTCCACCCTGACCGGAATGAAATGAGCTAACTTGGTCAGCCGGTCCACAATGTCCCAAATCGAGTCATACCTTCCCAAAGTCTTGGAAAGACCCACCACAAAATCTATGGCTATCCTTTCCCACTTCCACTCGGGAATGAGCATTCTCTGAAGTAGTCCTGTAGGCCTTTGGTGCTCATACTTGACCTGTTGACAATTTTGACACTTGGACACAAATTCAGCTATGTCCCTTTTCATCCTAGACTACCAATAAAGTTGCCTCAATTCCCTGTACATTTTGGTAATGCCCGGATGAATCAAATACTGCAAACTATGAGCCTCTGCCAACACTTTCTAAATTATACCATCAACCCGAGGAACACAAATCCTCCCCCTGAAGCTCATCACCCCATAAACGCCCAAGGTAGTGTCTTTGGACTCTCCGGACACTACCATTCCCCGAAGCTTGCTCAACTGCGAATCCTGAAACTGCTTGGCCGTTATCTCTTCTATGAATGTGGATTTGACCTCAATACTGGCCAACACTCCACCATGTTCTTAGATGCCCAGTTGCACAAACTTTGATTTCAAAGCCTGAATCTCCCTTGCCAATGGTCGTTTGAACACCACTAAACAAGCCAAACTGCCTATGCTGCTGGTTTTCTAGCTCAATGCATCTGCCACCACATTAGCTTTACCCGAATGGTACTGGATGGTCACATCATAATATTTTAACAACTCCATCCACCTCCTCTGACTTAGATTTAAATCCTTTTGGGTAAAAACATGTTGTAGACTGCGATGATCGATGAACACTTCACACTTGACACCATAGAGATAGTGTCTCCAAGTTTTGAGTGCAAAAACCACCGTTGCCAACTCCAAGTAGTAGGTCGGATAATTCTTCTCATGAGGCTTCAACGACTTAGAGGCATATGCTATAACATTCCTCTCCTACATTAACAAAACACCCAAACCTGAATGTGAAGCATCACAATATACAATGAAATCTTTACCTTCAATCGACAAGGATAGAATGGGATCCATGGTAAGAAGTGTCTTGAGGTTTTGGAAGCTTCCTTCACACTTGTCAGACCACACAAATGGTACCTCTTTCTGAGTCAACCTTGTCAAGTGAGTCGCAATGGACGCAAAATCCTTGACAAATCTGCAGTAGTAGCCTGCAAACCCCACAAAACTCCTCACCTCAGTTACATAGCTAGGCCAAACCCAATTCTTAACTGCCTCAATCTTCTGAGGGTCCACCATCACCCCTTTTTCTGACACTACATGCCCAAGGAAAGTGACTGAAGTCAACCAAAATTCACACTTAGAAAATTTTGCATATAGCGTCTGGTGCCTCAAGATATCCAACACAATATAGAGATGCTCAGCATGCTCCTCCTTACTCTTAGACTAGATCAAGATGTAATCTATAAACACAATGATGAACGAATCCATATAAGACTTAAATACCATATTCATCAAACTCATGAATGTTGCCGGCACATTGGTTAACCCAAATAACATCACTAGGAACTCATAATATCCATATTGAGTCCAAAAATCAGTCGTAAGGATGTCCTCGGGCCTAATCTTTAACTGATGATACCCTGACCTTAAGTCTATTTTCGAAAACACAGATGCACCCTATAACTGGTCAAAGAGATCATCTATACGGGGTAAAGGGTACTTGTTTCAGATGGTAAACTTGTTCAATTTCCTGTAGTCTATGCACATCCGCATACTACCATCCTTCTTTTTCACAAACAGTACCAGAGCACCCCAAGGTGAAGCACTGGGATTGATAAAACCCTTGTCTAAGAGTTCCTGAAGCTAAGTCTTAAGTTCCCTCAACTCTGCCGGAGCCACACGATACGGAGGAATGGAAATTAGGCGAGTGCCTCATATAACGTATGAACAAATATTTTGTGTATACCTATCAATAGGGATTTATTTAGCACATAATCCGTAAGTAGATGATCTAGAACTAAGATAATATACAACGTGCTAGCTAGTGACACTTATAAATAACTTTGTCTTTATAATCAAGTAGACCTTTGTATAGCAACTTAATTTAAACAGATTTTTGACAAATCAATTGATAAGCGCTATGGCTAACAAATAAAACTCAATAGACCAGCAATAAGAGCTACCCTCATAGGCCTTAACTAGGGATCACATTATTACTTATTATTCTCTTAAAGGAACATTTAATTGGCTTAACCCAGTCTTTCTGTCTATCCCCTTATTGCATGAAAGTATACTCTAAGGTCACTTGCTAATTTATGACTCAGTCTCTAAGGAGATCAAATATCCCCTCCCCCCCCTAGAAAGGTCAACTAACTGGGTTAAGGATCACATATGGGTTTCTGATCACAAGGGAGGTACTTCCAATGAAATGGCTTGTATCTGAAACCTATGATACCAGTCCTGAGGAAAAATAAAATGATCATTAGAAGGCTTGTCACGACCTAAATCACCATGAGTGGCACCCACCCAAAACCCCCTGTGAGCGAACCAAGTAACCAAGCCAACACTTATCAAAACTAAGTAGCTAAAACAAGTTGCATTGAATAAAACTAAGAGTTCATAGCTAAAACAATTAAAAAGAGAATCGTGCAGAAAATACCCCTCAAATATAAAACTCGTGTACCAAAACATCTAAACAAGTCTAGAGTATGGGGATGCAATCCTAAAAGAAAAGTTGTCCTAGTCCGAACAATGGACTAGAAGGAAAAGATGAATCCATGGCAGCCCGGAAGAAGTAGCTCACCCTTAGATTCAGATAACGATTATGTCACAGTTGAGGTCGTGCAGCCATCGCCGGAATATTCCATGTACTCAACAAAACAAGAGCAAGTGTAGTATCAGTACACTAAACAACAGTGTACTGATAGGATCATCGGCCAGCTTCAATAAATGAAATATGAACATTTAACTAGAACATAGTAAAGCAAGACAAAACATGTGTAAACAAGCTAGCAATTACAACCCAGACTCTCAGTCATCAACCTGACTTATCAACTACATGAAACATGTTCAGACTCCATACCAATGTATGAAAATCTACCCTTTTTAAGTAACCCAGATCCACCAAGGATCCCTAAGTCCACATCTACAATGTTTAATATACAACCCCGATCTACATAAGAACCAACCCAGTATTTAACACAACCACCCAAGCACTCATAGACCAAAATACAACAATTATAACACAAGGAGCAAACTCAGTCCACTCATGGAACCGTCCAAACAAGTATAGTCAAATAATGTACCATGCGTGGTACCCGATCTAACCATATTAGAACATGTAACAGGCGTGATACTCAAGCCAACTAACGAATGTCTAGTACCAGGCATGGTACCCGAGATAACTAATATATTATACCAGGCGTGGTATCCAAGCAACTGAATGTCATAGACAACCAATCAATCAACAATAATGAACACAACCACACTTGTACAACTAACAAGTAATTAAGACAGTTCATTCTACATGATTAACACCAGATATCATAAACATTTATCTTTTCCCTAAACCACATAATATGCAGACAATACTAAAGCAATAGTTAACTATGCATACATATCATAACTGGGAAAAACAATCAACCATCACCTACCTCGAATTAGCCTGAAAGCTCTACAGGACCAGAGCCTTCCCATTTCTTAAAGCTTTTGCTTGCCCTTGGTCTAAAACAACCACACAACACTAAAATTAATCAATGTGGACTAATTATCCCTAAATTATATCCAAATCCTAATCCCCAAGCAAAACCCATGATCATTACACCCATCCCAGGGCTTTTCCACTATTAATTCACCTAGAACTACCATCTTTACGGTTACATTTGGTGAATTATGGTAAATTAATCATTAATAAGCAATTATATATAAAACCCAAGATTTTTACACCTTAGAATCCTTGTTACACCAGATTTATCCTCCTTAGGTCAAGACAAATCCTCCCCCAAGCCCGAAATTATCGATTCAAATGCATAGCAATTATAGTAGTAAGTTAAGGGAACAAAATTCTTACCTTTAAGATGAAGTTTGGTGGAAAATGGTAGAATTCGCCTCTCTTTGACTCAGCCTTTCCCCAAAACATTCTTGAGAATTTTTGAACATTTTTGGGAAAGTTTCTCCATTTTCTATGACTTACTCCGCTATAGAAATCATACTCTTCTATAGCGGCTCCACCGTAGCGGAAGCCGCCCGCTATAGCAGGGTTGACTTTGCTATAGCGGTCATTATCATAGCGGCATGTTAATCTCTATAGCGGTTGACACGGAACAGAGCCTCAGGAAATCTCCCAGATTTGCCTATTTAAAACATACCTTCAAACCTTGACGTTTTGGATCAACCCTTTCATGTCAAGTTTAATACTGAGAGTTCTACCTACCCAAATTCACTTCTGAAAAGTCCTACGGACTCCTTAACATCTTAGATAATAGGAAATCTATATTAAACATAGACATTCTACCCAATCCTTTCCTGGAATTCCCTAGACCTCACCTCGCTCAGAAATCATCCGAGATTGGCCTAGCCCAAAATTTCTAACTCCCCAACCCAGAAGTTTTCCAACCCGTTTCTTTGCACGAACATTTTACCCATAATGATAGATCACGTCGTTACATTAGATACCAATTTACCCATTATTCATCCCCAAATGATCAAATACAAAAAAACATAAGCTAAAAGGAGAAAAGAGTAGTACTTGAATGCTAAAACAAGTGAGGGTACTTGTCCCGCATGTCCTTCTCAGTTTCCCAAGTGGCTTCCTCAACTGGACGATGCTTCTATTGAACCTTCACCGATCTGATTTCCATCATCTTCAATTTCCATACATCCCGATCAAGAATAGAAATCAGTTTCTCCTCGTACTAAAGTTCCTTGTCTAACAAGACTGAATCTCACTTAATGATGTACTCCCCATCCCCATGCTATAACTTTAGCATGGATACATGGAAAAATGGGTGGACTCTGGTCAAACTGGGCGGTAGTGCTATCATATAATCCACCAACCCTACAATCTCGAGAACCTCAAATGGACCAATATACCAAGTGCTAAGCTTGCCTCTCTTGCCAAACTGCATTACCCGTTTCATTGGTGACACCTTCAACAAAACTTGTTCACCAACCTGAAATGCCTTGTCCCTTACCTTGCGATCTGTATACTCTTTTTGCCTGCTCTGTGATGCTAGAAACTTGGTTTGAACACCTCTCACCTTTTTCAGAGCTTTCTTCACCAAGTCCATGCCTAAAGGTTTCACATCACCTGCCTCTACATCCCCTCCCATAAAGTGCCTCGAATGGTGCCAAGTCAATACTAGAGTGATAGCTGTTGTTGTATGAGAACTCACACAACAGTAAAAGCTGATCCCAATGGACTTTAAAATCGATCACACATGCTCTCAGCATGTCCTTCAACACCTGAATCGTCCTCTCTGACTGACCATCTGTATGAGGATGAAAAGTTGTGCTAAAAGTGAGTTGGGTGCCCAACTCTTCATTCAACTTGCCCCAAAACTTGGAAGTAAACTGCGTACCTCTATCTGAAATGATGAAGAGTGGCACCCCATACAATCTTACTATTTCCTTGACATAAATATTGGCCAACTACTGGGAATTATAATCCACTCTAACCGGAATGAAATGAGCTGACTATTTCAGCCTGTCTCCGATGAACTGGAATCATACTTTCTCAAGGTCTTAAGAAGACCCACCGCGAAGTCCATGGCTATCCTTTCCCACTTCCATTAAGGAATAAGCATCCTTTGAAGCAATTCTGCAGGCCTTTGATGCTCATATTTCACCTGCTGACAATATTGACACTTAGACATATATTCAGCTATGTCCATCTTCATCCCAGGCCCCTAATAAAGTTTTCTCAAGTCCCGGTATATTTTGGTTACGCTCGGATGAATCGAGTACCATGAACCATGGGCTTCTATCAACACATTATGTGTAAAGTCATCAACCCGAGGAACACAAATCCACCCTTTAAAGCATAACACTCCACCAGCATCTACTGTGGCATCCTGGGCCTCCTCGGACACCACCTTGTTTCGAAGCTTGTTTAAATGTGTATCCTGAAACTTATTGGCTTTGATTTCCTCCAGAAATATGGGTTTAACCTCAATACTGGCCAACACTCTGCCCTATTCTGAAATGCCCAACTGCATGAACTTAGATTCTAGAGTCCGAATCTCTTTAGCTAAGCGTCTCTTGGACACCCCCAAATAAGCCAAACAGGCCATGCTAATTGTTTTCTGGCTCAATGTGTCTTCCACCATATTGGCCTTACCCGGATGGTACTAGATAGTCATATTATAATCTTTCAACAACTCCATCCACCTCCTCTATCTCAAATTCAAATCCTTCTGTGTAAACACATGTTGCAGGCTGTGATGGTTTGTGAACACTTGACACCATAGAGGTAGTGTCTCCAGATCTTTAGTGCAAAGACCACCGCTGCCAACTCCAAATCGTGGGTTGAGTAATTCTTTTCATGGGGATTCAATTGCCTTGAAGCATATGCTATAACATTAATGTCCTGTATCAACACAACACCCAAACCCAAATGTGAAGCATCACAAAACACAATGAAATCCTTACCTTCAACCGACAATGATAGGATGGGAGCTGTAGTAAGAAATGTCTTGAGCTTTTGAAAGCTCTCCTCACACTTGTCAGACCAAATAAAAGGTAACTCTTTCTGAGTCAAACTTGTCATGTGAGTAGCAATGGAAGCAAAGTTCTTGACAAACCTGCGATAATAGCCCGCAAGCCCCACAAACCTCCTAACCTCAGTCACAGAGCTAGGTCGGACCCAACTCTTAACTGCCTTGATCTTTTGGGGATCCACCATCACCCTTTTTTTCTGAAACCACATGCCCTATGAAAGAAACCGAAGACAACTAAATTTCACACTTCAAAAACTTGGCATACAATTTTTGGTGCCTCAATATCCCCAGAATAATGCAAAGATGCTCTGCATGCTCCTCCTTGCTCTTGGAGTAAATCAGAATATCATCTAAAAACACAATCACAAAAGAGTCCACGAAGACTTGAAGACACCATTCATCAAGCTCATAAATGTTGTTGGCGCATTAGTCAACCCAAATGACATTACCAGAAACTCATAATGTCCATATCGAGTCCATAATGCCATCTTAGGTATATCCTCCGGCCTAATCTTTAGCTGATGATACCATGACCTCAAGTCAATTTTAGAAAATACCGAAGCACCCTGTAGCTGATCAAAAAGCTCATCTATGTGTGGTAAAGGATACTTATTTTGGATGGTAACCTTGTTCAGTTTCCTGTGGTCTATACATATCCTCATACTATTATCCTTTTTTTCACAAACAAGACCGAAGCACCCCAAGGTGAAGCACTAAGATGAATAAATCCCTTATCTAGGAGCTCCTGAAGCTGGGTTTTAAGTTCCCTCAACTCTTCCAAAGACATACGATAAGGAGGGATAGGATTGGGCGAGTGCCCGGCTCAAAATCTATACAAAAGTCAATATCCCTGTCCAGAGGCATGCCAGGCAAATCCACCGAAAATACCTCCTGGAATTTTGAAACTACTGGGACAGATTCAATGGAAGGAGACTCTAAACTAATATCTCAAAAGTGAGGCCAGAAGGCTGAACAACCTTTCCCCACTAGCTTTATATCCCAAACAAAGGATATAATATTTGCCGACTTAGGCATGTACATACCTTCCCACTTTAGTCTATCCTTATGCGGAATCTCTAGAGTTGCTGTCTTAGAATTACAGTTTCATACATCATGATACGGAGATAGCCAAGTCATACCAAAATATCAAAATCCAGTATATCCAGAATAACCAAATCTACCCAAGTCTGAAACCCAACAAACACCATAGAGCAAGTACGATACACATGGGTTACTACCACAGACTCCCCAACCGGGGTAGAAACATGAATAGGGGAATCAAAGACATCACAAATCAAATCTAGACCCAAGGCAAATTAAATAGATACATATGAATATGTGGAACCTGGATCAAATAAGACAGAAGCCATCCGATCACATACTAGAATTGTACATGTTATCACAACATCCGATGCCTCAGCCTCAGATTTCCCTGGGAAGGCATAACAATAGGCTCTGTCATCAATTCGGGCAATCTCTCTAGCTGGCTGTGCCACTCCCCTTCCCGCATTACCATTCCCTCTATTTCCATGAACTACTTGAAAATTCCCTCACCCACCATGTGGGCGCCCCCCATGGCCACCTCTGCCTGCTGGAATCACAGCCTTAGTCTGCTACTCCATCTGATTTCTGCATCTGATTTCCTGCCTGTCTGAGAGGGCATTCCCTCTTGAAATGACCTAGATCACCACAATGAAAACATCCACGATCAAGAGACGTTATGTTGGTAGAATTATAAGAATCCCCCTGGCCTCTAGGAGCTAAAAGCTGCTGATTGGCCCCTGGACGGCCACTTGCAGAAGCTGGCAGGGCTGACTGAATAGGACGAGCTGAATAGACCTGCTGACTGGGACCCCTGGAGTAAGAACCACTATAATTACCTTTATCTTGGGACTTCTTAGCTAACACCATAGCATGCCCAACCTGTCTGACCCCCTCTAGTTTATTTACATAGTCAGTCACCTCATTAAAGCTCTTCCCTACCGAAGTCATATGAATAGATATGACCTGCAACTCAGTATTTAGACCCTTATCATATAGACAAATCCTCTCCTCCTCAGTGGCCAATAGTTGGGTAGCATAATGAGACAAGGCATGAAACTTAGCCTCATAAGCTAAAACAGACATATTGCCCTGCTCAAGGGCTAGAAACTCATCCTTCTTATGATCTCTTAGAGTATGAGGTACATATTTCTCCAAAAACAGGGCACGAAACTGAGCCCAAGTCATCAGAGGCAAGGCTAAAGATCGACACTCCACATGAGCCCTCCACCAGAGTTTGGCATCACCCTGCAATTAAGAAGTCACAAACTCCACCCCATGTTGTTGTACAATACCCAACTTACTCTACCCCATGATGCTGTACAATACAAAATTTGTGCAACCTTTCATAGCAATCCAGAATAAACTCAATGCCATCCTCCTTCTCTGTACCATGAAATGATGGAGGTTTCAACTTCAAAAACTTGGTCAACAGCTCATGCTCGGATCCTGGTAATAACTGGCCCTAGTACCAGATAAAAAAGCACATTGGTACCCGATACATCATCCATCTTGGGAGTTGTGGTAATAGCTAGATGAGCGCCCGAAAATCCTAGTGAGGGCAGCTCTAATACCTGCCAGCCCGCTCAAAAATCCAACACCTATTGAATTGCCTTGGATGACATAGGGGGAAGACCTGCACCTCTAATCGATGTCGCCTCCTCCTGGATCGCGTCCTCCTCAAGCACAACTTTAACCTCCTCCTCAACAGGATCCTGGGGTGGAGGAAGGTTCACCTCCCTTGGCTAAGCCGCTGCTTGAGCTCCACCCCAGGAGGGTGTTGCTCTTCCTCTTCTCCTGCTCCTGCCCCTTCCTCGCCCTCTAGCCACTGGTCCCACAGCTGGAGCTACTGCCTTTGCTCCATTACGCCTAGTGTTAACCATCTGCGAACAAAAAAGTAAAAGAAGTTAGATACCAATATGGATCGCCAGATACCAATTGTAATCAAGTTATAGCACAAAAGAAGAATGAAGAGATAGTTTCCAAATGTCTTGTATCCTCTCGAAGAAAAGTACAGAAGTCTCTTTACCATTCCACAAGACTCTACTAGACCCATTTTGGTATGACAAGATCAATGAACCTAGGGCTCTGATACCATCTTTGTCACGACCTAAACTGCCATATGTAGCACCCAGCCAAAACCCCCGGTGAGCGAAACAAGTAACCAAGACAACACTTATCAAAACAAAGTAGCTAAAACTAGTTGCATTGAATAAAACTAAGAATTTATATCTAAAATAATTAAAAAGAGAATCCTATGGAAAATACCCCTAGAATCTAAAAATTTTGTACCAAAACATCTAACAAGTCTAGAGTGCGGGAATGCAATCCCAAAAGAAAAGTAGTCTGAGTCTAAATAATAGACTAGAAGGAAAATAAAAATCCATGGAACCCCGAAAGAAGTAGCTCACCCTTAGATTCAGATAACGATCGTATCACAGCTAAGGTCGCGCAACAGCCGTCGAAATATGCCATGTACCCAACCAAACAAGAGCAAGTGCAGTATTATTACACAAAATAACAGTGTACTGGTAGGATCATCGGCTAGCTCCAATAAATGAAATATGAACATTTAACTAGAACTTAGCAAAACAAGAATAAACATGTGTAAACAAGCCAACAATTACAACCCAGACTCTCAGTCATCAACCTAACTTATCAGCTACATTAAACATGTTCAGACTCCACAACAACCACAACAATGTATGCATATCTACCCCTTTTAAGTAACTCGGACCCACCAAGGATCCCTAAGTCCATATCTATAATGTTTAATATGCAACCACGGCCTACACAAATACTAACCCAGCATTTAACACAACCACCCGGCCACTCATGGATCAAAATACAACAATTATAACACAAGAAGCAAACCCGGTCCACTCATCGAACCATACAAACAAGCACTGTCAAATAATGTACCAGGCGTGGTACTCGAGCCAACCATATTCCAAACTGTGCGAGGTGTGGTACCTGAGCCAACTAATAAATATATCGTATCAGGAATGGTACCCAAGCCAATAAATATATTATACCAGGCATGATACCCGAGCCAATCTAATGTCATAGACAACTAATCAATCAATAATAATGAA
>QJPP01000642.1:0-76658 GCA_003996215.1 Jaltomata sinuosa
AATCGGGTCGGGTTTAACCCGATTTAAGCTTCAATTTTACGTTTTAAAATGCCATTTCAGTTCTGACACAGTGATAAAATATAAGGGAGGATTCCGAGAGAATTCTTGAATAATTGAAATCGTGCGTAGGCGAATTACGAGCCTAAACTTAAGAACTTCATTAGCATCGTGCGTGTATTTGAAATAATTATTTAAAAGTTTAATTTGGTAAAAACTATATTAGTGTTGCCTTTTCAAAATATTTTAATGGTTTAAGTATTTATTTTATAAAGTTTTTATACTCCGTAATATTTTAACGTAGATAGGAAATTTAGTTATGTTTAAATTTATTATTATAATATAGTAGGTTTTATTGGAAATGGTTTTCTATGAATTGTGGTATATTTAAAATATTATATTTATTATACCACGAATTTACGTAATACCCGAATATATAAATAACGGGATGAAAATAACATTTTGTCACCTTGTGAGTGCCACCTCCACCCCACGTGTAAGTGGAGGGAGTGGCCAACAATCATCTATGTGGCAGCATATGAGTAAATGGTATGCATACTATGCAATTCCATTAAGTTGGATAATACTACATGAATCAATTGCTTTAAATTGCTGCTTAAGCATTCTATTAAGTCATGGTTGCTGCATAAGCATTATTCATTTACGTGAGGAGTATTGTGAGGGAAAAACTTTGTGTTAATTAATTAATTATCTTGTCATGTTATTCCGTCCCAAATCCGAATCCGATTCCGATTTGGTTTTGGATTTTCTCGGAGTGGTTCGAGCTTGGACATCGTGTTTCAGCAGCTTGTCATCGGACGACAGGTAGGTTACGGTTTAATTTCCCTAGACTCCGCATATATAGAATAAAATTGTATTAATGGGCATCCTTGGGTTGGTTTATTAGGTTGGTACCACAGACCTCGACCGCTTTATTCATGTCCGCTATTTTTATTCCTCCGTTGTTGTAGTATTTGCGGATATATTTTATTTACCCTTGTGGTCCTGCGAGGCCTTGTTGACTCTGGAACATAGAAGGTGGGATTTTGGGAATGTCCGCGAGTCCCGGGCATAGAATTATCCTTCTAGGCTGGTTATGCTTGCTGAGTAGCTGTGGGCCTGTGCAGGGGCGGTAGGTTGATTGTAAGCTGTTGAGCAGCTATTGTTGTGTGTGAGCATATCATTTCCATGCATATAAAGAGGTTTTATCGATGTTTTACAGTGGTTTTGGCTTTGGGCCTACTGATACTGTTTTCTAAACCTTGCATGGCCCGGGGGGCCGTTTTTGATGGAAATGATTTGGAAATGGTTGATTTCACTTGTGGTTTAAATCATCAGTTTTACGATTATCACTAGACTCGGCAGGGCCGGAGTGCTAGTTGAGTTTCTTACTACTTGATATGATTTTTTAGTCTCGGTTGGACCGAGCACATGAGATGACTTTTTACTGTTTAGACCCGGCGACGCCCGGGCACCCTTGGAGGGGGTTTTCAGATATTTTCCTACTATTTTTAGTCCTGGACAGGGGTCTGGGCATGCATATTCGAGACTGGTTCTATATCTTGATATTGAGACTGGGACTCTATCTTGATACGTGATTCTGATACTGAGTTTTGGTATGGGGTCGAGGACCTCCATGGACCTTGCTATCCGGGCCAGGAGCTACGAGCTGCGTGTGCCGGAAGAGGGGTATACGGGGGAGTAGAGGTATACGGGCAGAGACCTTCCATGGAACCTACCTGCTGGGCCGGATCGGCGCCGGAGGAGGTACATACAGAGATACTATGGCACTTGAGATCTTCATGCATCATATCATTCATGGTTCGAGGTTCCACCCTTGTTTGCTGTTTGCTGATTGTACGCTCCGGTAGTATGGGATGCCGGAGGGTTTGTTTTCACTTGTTTGTGTTCCTCGGTTGTATGGGCGGCCGAGGGACTGTAGGTAGACTTTTGTTTTTACTTATAGAATGTTCTCTATTATGGATAAGTATGAGATTGGTACTGTTAGGGTGTTAGTTTCTGGATTTGAGGTTGATATGATTAGTTGAGTATTGATTCATGTCTTGAGCATGCCTATTATTACTCTTTCTCTCTTCTTCTTACACTTGAGGTTACCGGTATACCGTCCATTCCGTAAACTTATTTTGTATACACTGTTGTTGCAAGGATCCCAGGTGCGTTGTTTCTTACTTTCACCTGTGCCTTTGGTGTGTATATTCTGCTTACTAGCCTCATCTGTGGTTCTGTTGATTTCCCTCTGGGCTAGTTCCTGTGTACCTTTCGTTGATTTCTGTGACTACTTGCTTCTATTCTGTCTATTACTGCTCTTTTATCTTATATGTGCCCAGTCGGCCTATGATACCTACTGGGTACCTTATGCTTCGCATTTGGTGCTCACCCCTACCCCCTGCATCTTTGGGTGCAGATCCTAGTGTGGGCCATCGCCGGTAGATCGTTGAGATTCGTGCTTGGAGATCTATTGAAGACTACTTCAGACTGAAGGTGGGCTCTTGGCGATCGGAGCTTAGCTTTAGTTTATCTTTTGCTTCATGTACTCTATTTCCATTCAGAGACATCTGTATATATAGTTTTGGTTACTTGTACTCCATGTATGTAGTTTGGCTCTGTACTATGATACCAGGTCTTGGGGTTTGGTTTAGTTTCCGCATTTGTATATATTTACATTCATATTATCCATTTTATTTGTCTTGTTCTCTTATTTGTTAGATAGTAGCCATTACTAGCTGTTCTGGGCTACAGGGATTGGTTCACCTACCGGGGGTTGTAGGTGCCATCATGACCGAGAAATCGGGTCGTGACAACTTGGTATCAGAGCTTTAGGTTCACCGGTGTCATCGGTATAGGAGCCAATGTCTAGTAGAGTCCTACGGATCGGGGCGGAGACGTCCGTACTCAATCTTTGGGAGGCTACAGTGGCATTTTAGGAAATTCAACTCGTTCATTGCTTCTGTGTCGTGCGTACTACCCTTGAAGTTTCTAGAAATCTCATTTGTTCTACTTCATTCTTCCGAAGATGGTTCGTACGAGATCATCGGCAGCACGCGAGGATGAGCCTCCTACTCCAGCTAGGGGTCCAGGACGCCCTCAAACAGTGGCACCTGCTAGAGCTGTTAGCGTGGAGATAGAGCCCGAGCAGCATGTGGTTCAGGGGGAAGCCCAGGTACCACCATCTCCAGTGCCAGCTCCAGTACCAGCTCCGGTACCAGCTCCAGTGCCCACTTCTGTGCCAGCTCCACCCACAGCTCCGTCTCCAGATATTCGGGGATTACTATTACAGCTTTTGGGTGTGATTGGAGAGCGGCCTTCGGAGGTAGCGCAGACATCCGCTCAGGGGGCAGCCCTGGGTGCACACAGCTTAGGCGCGTAGTCGACTACTATGGCTCCCCGTGCGGAGGTTATTCCGGTTCCATCTGTTGCACAGCCTCTTGCTCCTCGCCCAGTTATGACAGAGACAGAGCAGAAGGTGTTGGGCAGATTTTTGAGGTTAGCACCCTCGAAATTTGCGGGTACTTCTGGACAGGATCCGCATGACTTTATTACCACCTGTGAGGAGATGTTGCATCATCTGGGTTTATTGGAGACTCACGGGGTTGGTTATACTACCTACCAGTTGGAGGGCCCAGCGAAGTTATGGTGGAGGGCCCAGGTTGCTTGTAGACCAGCCGTCGTCACCTCCTCTGACCTGGTCTGAGTTTTACGAGGCCTTTATGGCCAAGTTCCTACCCCAGAGTGATCGGGAGCGTCGCAGGGAGCAGTTTACTCACCTTGTACAGGGGTCTACGACTATATCGGAGTATGAGACCCGTTTTCATCAGCTAGCACCGTTTGGAGCTATGATTATTCCTACTGAGGCTGATAGGATTCGCAGATTTGTATGGGGTTTGAGGCCAGAGATCAGGCAGCCAGCTGAGATATTGATTGCCAGTGGTCGGTCATTCCAGGCCATTGTAGACTATGCTCGCACTGTGGAGGACTTACAGCGACAGGATCAGGGGTCCAGAGATAAGAGGCCTCGACATCAGGGTTTCTATAGTGGTTCCAGATATGGTGGTAGAGGTCCTGGCCAGTGGAGTCGGAGTTATCAGCCACAGCAGTACCAGGGTCAGTCCAGCCGACCGGTTCAGTCTTCACTTCAGACTTTCGGTAGTACCCAGTTCGAGCAGGGTCAGGGCAGCCATCAGGGCTATAGTGGCCAGTCTTCGAGGGGTATAGTTTCTGGGGCATCAGGTCGTGGTAGTCATACGGGATTTGCTGGTTCTTCTCGACAGAGTAGGCCGTTAGGGGCTTGTTTTACTTGTGGTGCGATGGGTCATTTTGCTAAAGATTGCCCTCAGCAGGGTACAGTTCAGTTAGCCGAGCCTTTACGGACAGTTCAGCCCCCTGCTAGAGGGGGTGGTCGTCAGATTAGAGGTGGTGCGCCACGCGGTAGAGCAGGTGGTAGGGATGGCAGTCGGGCAGGTGGAGGTCGTCGTCAGTTTTATGCGGTCCCTAGGAGACCAGAGGCAGAGGCCTCAGATGCTGTGATTACAGGTATGATTTTTGTGTGCCATCAGTCTGCTATGGCTTTATTTGATCCTGGATCCACTTGTTCATATGTATCTGCCTACTTTGTGCCTTGTTTGGGGTTGGCTAGTGAGCCATTATCTGTTCCTGTTTCTGTTTCGACCCCAGTAGGAGATTCTTTAGTAGTGGATCGGATTGTGAGATCCTGTGTGTTATCTGTTGGTGATTCAGAGACTTGGGGTGATTTGATGATTCTTGATATGTTGGATTTTGATGTGATACTGGGCATGGACTGGTTATCCCCTCACCGTGTGGTTTTGGATTGTTATGCCAAGACCATTACCATAGCTGTGCCCGGTGTATCCCCGGTTGTGTGTTGATGCAGCAGGGTCGAGTAATCGCATATGCGTCGAGGCAGCTGAAGGTTCACGAGCGCAACTACCCCACTCATGATTTAGAGTTGGCGGCGGTAGTTTTCGCACTTAAAATCTGGAGGCATTACTTATATGGAGTCACTGTGATATCTTCACCGATCACCGTAGTCTTCAGTATATCACGAGTCAGCGGGAGTTGAACTCGAGACAGAGGAGATGGGTCGAGTTACTGAAGGACTATGACTTCACTATTCTGTATCATCCCGGCAAGGCAAACGTGGTAGCGGATGCCTTGAGTCGGAAGACAGTGAGTATGGGTAGCCTAGTTTCTCTTTCAGTTTCAGAGCGACCGTTGGCCTTGGACATCCAGTCCTTGGCTAACCGTTTGGTTAGGCTTGACTTGTCAGATCCTAGCAGAGTTCTCGCCAGTATTGAGGTTCGTTCTACTTTGATTGATCAGATTCAGAGCCGTCAGTTTGAGGATCAGCAGTTGTGTGACCTTCGTGATCGAGTTGTTCAGGGTGAGACCAGTCGGGCTACTCTAGATTCAGATGGGGTTCTGAGGTATGATAGTCGCCTTTGCGTTCCGAGGATTAGGGATTTGATTCAGTTGATACTTCGTGAGGCACATTGTACTAGATATTCCATTCACCCTGGCACAGCGAAGATGTATAGAGACTTGAGGCAGCTTTACTGGTGGAGTGGTATGAAGCAGGATATAGCGGAGTTTGTATCTCGATGCTTGAACTGTCAGCAGGTTAAGTTCGAGCACATGAGACCTGGTGGTTTGATGCAGCGACTTCCCATTCCTGAGTGGAAGTGGGAAGGGATTACTATGGACTTCGTTGTTGGTTTGCCTCGTACTTCCCATGGGTTTGATTCTATATGGGTGATTGTTGATAGGCTGACTAAGTCAGCACATTTCTTGCCGGTTCAGACTTCTTATGGTGCAGAGAGGCTAGCTCAGATCTACCTTCGTGAGATTGTTCGGTTGCATGGGGTCCCAGCTTCTATCATTTCAGACCGCGGCACTCAGTTCACATCTCAGTTCTGGAGGGCTATTCAGCGAGATTTAGGTACAGAGGTTCATCTTAGTACCGCTTTCCACCCTCAGACAGATGGCCAGTCCGAGAGGACTATTCAGATTTTGGAGGACATGCTTCGAGCCTGTGTTCTTGACTCTGGAGGTTCTTGGGATCAGTTTGTTCCCTTGGCAGAGTTTGCTTATAATAACAGCTTCCATTCGAGTATCGGCATGGCACCTTTTGAGGCTTTGTATGGCAGGCGTTGCAGATCACCGGTAGGTTGGTTTGATGGTCTTAGTGCTGGGCCACAGAGCACAGATTTGCTTCGAGATTCCTTAGACCGAGTCCGAGTGATTCAGGACAGACTTCGGGCAGCTCAGAGCAGGCAGAAGAGTTATGCTGATCGTAGGCTTCGGGCTTTGGAGTTTAGTGTCGGTGACTTGGTGTTTCTCCGTGTATCACCCATGAAGGGCGTGATGAGATTTGGTAGGCGGGGCAAGCTTAGCCCCAGGTACATTGGGCCGTTTGAGATTCTGCAGAGGGGCAGCATCTAGGGCATCAGGCCATGGTGGCCACACAGGTTCTGCTAGTTCATCTAGGCAGGGTAGGTCGTCAGGGCCTTTTTATTTGTATGGTATTGTTGGTCACTTTATGAGAGATTTCCCCCAGTGGGGTATAGTTCAGCCTGTCGCTCAGCCGTCTCAGCCTATTCGCTCAGTTCAGCCACCAGCTCAAGGAGTAGTCAGGGTAGAGGTAGTGGCCCATCAGGAAGGATAGATGGTAGGGATGACAGTCGGTCAGGTGGTGGTCGTCGTTAGTCCTATGTGGTCCCTGGAATACCGGAGGTAGAGGCCTTAGATGCTATAATCACAAGTATGATTTTTATTTGCTGTCACCGAGCTTTTGCATTATTTGACCCTGGATCCACTTGGTCATATGTATCTGCCTACTTTATGCCTCATTTGGGGTTGGATAGTGAACCTTTATCTGTGCATGCATTTGTTTCAACCCTAGCAGAAGATTCTTTAGTAGTGGATCAGATTGTGAGATCTTGTATGATATTTGTGGGTGATTTAGAGACTTGGGGTGATATGTTGGTACCTGATATGGTAGATTTCAATGTGATTCTGGGCATGGACTGGTTATCTTCTTACCACGCAATTTTGGATTGCTATGCCAAGATCGTTACTATAGCCGTGCCTGGCGTATCCCTAATTGTGTAGCAGGGTTCTGTTAGCCGCACACCATTTTGGATCATATCTTGTCTTCGAGCGAGAAAGTTGATTTCTCGAGGATATTTCTCTTATCTAGCATATGTTTGAGATCCTAGTGCCGACCCTTCTTCGCCTGAGTTCATCTCTGTGGTTAGAGACTTTCTAGATGTGTTCCCTACCGACCTTCCAAGCCTCCCACCTGAGAAAGTATAGACTTTGCTATTGAGTTAGAGCCGGGCACCAGGACCATTTTTATTTCTCCTTACCGTATGGCTCCTGCTGAGTTGAGAGAGCTTAAGGAGCAACTCTAGGACTTGTTAGCTGAGGGTTTTATCAGGCCGATTATATCTCCTTGGGGTGCTCCTGTTATGTTTGTTAAGAAGAAGGATGTGTATTGATTATCGGCAGCTGAATAAGGTGACAGTGAAGAATAGGTATCAGATGCCACAAATGGATGACTTATTTGATCAGCTTCACGGTTCAGCTGTATTTTCAAAGATTGATTTGAGGTAAGGCTACCACCAGTTGAGGATTAGGGAAGAGAACATATCTAAGACAACATTCAGGACACGTTATGGCTATTATGAGTTCCTGGTGATGTCTTTTGGGTTGACTAATGCCCCCGCATCCTTTATGGATATGATGCATAGGGTGCTTAGCCCGTATTTGGACTCATTAGTGATTGTTTTCATAGACAACATCTTGATATACTCACGGAGTAGAGAGGATCATGAGAAACACTTGATGATTATACTCTAGACTTTGAGAGATCATCAGCTTTATGCCATGTTTTCAAAGTATGCATTTTGTCTTGAGTCAGTTGCATTCCTAGGGCAAGTGGTGTCTAAAGATGGGATTAGAGTTGATCTGGGTAAGATTTTAGTGGTGCATTATTGGCTTAGTCCTACTACTCTTACTGAAGTTTGTAGCTTTGTTGTGTTAGAGGAGTACTACAGATGGTTCATTGAGGGATTTTCTTCCATAGCAGCACCCTTAACTATGCTGACTAGGAAGGATGTCCCATTTTAGTAGTCGGATCAGTGCGAGGATAGCTTTCAGAGGATTAAGGCCTTATTGACTTCAGCTCTTATTTTTGACTTTGCTGGTTGAGGGTCAGAGTTTCTCCGTGTATTGTGATTCTTTTGGGGTTGGTATTGGTTGTGTATTGATACAACAAGGTCTAGTGATAGTGTATGCATCAAGGCAGGTAAAGGTTCATGAGTGCAACTACCCCACTCATTACTTAGAGTTGGCGGCGGTAGTTTTTGCACTTAAGATCTGGAGGCACTACTTATATAGGGTTCATTGTGAGATATTCACCGATCACTATAGTCTTAATTACATTATGAGTCAGCAAGATCTTAACTCAAAGACGAGGAGGTGGATTTAGTTGCTGAAGGACAATGATTTCACCATTCTGTACCATCCGGGAAAGGCAAACGTGGTAGCGGATGCCTTGAGTCAAAAGGCTATGAGTATGGGTAGGCTAACTTCACTTTCAGTTTCAGAGCAGCCATTGGCCTTGGACATACAGTCCTTGGCTAACCATTTGGTTAGGCTTGACTTGTTGGATCCTAGTAGAGTTTTTTCCAGTAATGAAGTTTGTTCTACCCTAGTTGGTCAAATTCAGAGCCGATAGTTTTAGGATCAGAGATTATGTGACCTTCGTGATCAAGTAGTTCAGGGTGAGGCCAGCCGGGCTACTTTGGGTTCTGATGGTATTCTGAGGTTCGACAACTGTCTCTATTTTCCAAGAGTTAGAGATTTGATTCAGTTGATACTTCGTGAGGCACATTGTTCTAAATACTTCATTAATCCTGGCGCAACAAAGATGTATAGAGACTTGAGATAACTTTACTGGTGGAGTGGTATGAAGTGGGACATAGCAGAGTTCGTATCTCAGTTATTGAACTGTCAGCAGGTTAACTTCGAGCACCTGAGACCTAGTGGGTTGATGCAACGACTTCCCTTTCCTGAGTGAAAGTGGGAAGGTATTACCATGGACTTCGTAGTTGGTTTTCCTCGTACTTCTCAGGGTTTTGATTCCATTTGAGTGATTGTTGATAAGCTGACTAAGTTAGAACACTTCTTGCCGGTTCAGAATTCTTACAGTGTAGAGAGGTTAGCTCAAATTTACCTTTGTGAGATTGTTCGATTGCATGGGGTCCCAACTTCTATCAATTTAGACTGCGACACTTAGCTTACATCTCAGTTCTGTAGAGCTATTCAGAGAGATTTAGGTACAGAAGTTCAGCTTAGTACTGCATTCCACCCTCAAATAGATGGCCAATCTGAGAGGACTATCCAGGTCCTGAAGGACATGCTTCAGGCCTGAGTTCTTAACTTTGGAGGCTCTTGGGATTAGTTTGTGACTTTGGGTGAGTTTGTATATAATAATAGCTTTCATTATAGCATCGGCATGGCCCCCTTCGAGGCATTATATGGTAGGGATTGCAGATTGCTGGTTGGTTGGTTTGATGGTTTAGAGACTAGGCCACAAAATATAGATTTGCTTCGAGATTCATTAAATAGAGTTAGAGTGATCCAAGATAGACTTCGAGCTACTCAGAGTAGGCAGAAGAGCTACGCTGATCGTAGACTTCGTGCCTTTGAATTTAATGTTGGTGATTTGGCCTTTCCCATGTGTCGCCCATGAAGAGCGTGATGAGATTTGGTCGGCGGGGAAAGCTTAGCCCCCGGTTCATTGGGCCATTTGAGATTCTACAGAAGGTTGGTAGTGTTGCCTACATGTTAGCTTTGCCTCTAATGTTTTAAGCTGTGCATCCTGTTTTCCATGTCTCAATGTTGCGTCGGTATGTTCCAGATGAGTCTCATGTGTTGCATTGGGATTCAATTCAATTGGATGAGAGTTTATCCTTTGTTGAGGAGTCGATTGCTAATCTGGCCAGAGATATCAGGAGGTTGTGATCTATGGAAATTCTGATTGTGAAAGTTCAGTGGAGGCATTTTCCAGTCGAGGAGGCTACCTAGGAGACTAAGAGTGAGTTGTGAGCTCAGTATCCACAGTTATTGAGCCTTCAGGTACTCCCTTTCTCTTGACTTTCGTCGTGGATGTTGTGATGACCCTTCCAGTCAACTTCGCATTTACGCCTTCTTTGTACTGTTGGATCTTTCCTGTAGTGGCCCCAAGTCATTTATTACTTGTTGGGATAGGTGGTTCGGTGCCCTGGTCGTTCATTTGGTCATTTTGACCATTTGCCTATTTTAGAGCTTTAACTTAGGATATCATTGACTTTGGTCAACATTCTTGGTAAACGTGCTTGAAATCAAATTTTGATAATTTTGTTAGCTCCGGAGCATGGAATTTGGTCTAGATGGACCCTTGGTCCGGGTCTGGGAGTTTTTGGTTTGGTTTTGGGTGAGTTTTTGTGTTTCTAGCCAAGTTGAACTTAAAAGTTTGACTTTGGTCAACATTTGGATAAGACGGCCTCAGATGGAAATTTTGACCGCGTTGTTAGCTTTGGAAAGCCGACTTTAGACTGGGGGATATTTGGTTTGGGTCCCGAGGCTTCCGGACTCAATTTAGGCCATGGGGTTCCATTTTTGGAAAGTTGGCCTAAAGTTGGTTTTAGGGCGTGAGGCCCACTTTTTGCTAAATTGACCTCCATTGGGATTTTGGTCGATTTTAGTGAGTCCAGAACGTTGTTTCCACTCTACTAGCATTATTGTTTTTTGAGTATCGGGTTCCGATTGTGCCCAGAATGTCCTATGGAGGTTTTAGTCATTGCTGATTGCTGGTGTTGCAGCAGTGTGCGCCTCAGCGCCCTGGGCGCCTGTGCCCCCTGCGCCTCAGCGCCCTGGCCTCATGTTCTTGTTGCGCTTCAGCGCCCTGGGCGCCTGTACCCCCTGCGCTTCAGCGCCCTGGCTGCCCTGTTGCACCTGGGCTGCGTGTTCCTTTGCCGCGCTGGTGCGCCTGGGCACTGGCAGCCTATATAGCTGGCCACCACTTAAATTTTCAGCTCATTTCCTCTTCTTCCCCAACGTTTTTCTGCATTAAAATTAGCTCCAAAGCCTCCAGTGTTCCACCTGGTTTTTCCTAAACCTTGGAGGATTATATATTTTTGGTTCGTGCTCGTTCTTGGCTATTAAAATTGGTAAGTTTCCTTGTTAATTTTCATTAAATTCCCTTATTTTCCCCCCTTTAATCCTCCTAGTTTAGGGGTTGTTTGAGCCTTGGTTTATGGTCCATTTTTGCTCAATTTTGGAGCATGAAATCCCGGGAACATGGAGAACATTTTGGTATTTTTCATTTCGGTTTCGGGTTGCAGGGCCTGCGGACCCGCTTGTGACCTAAATTTCGACCCGTCTATACTTTTAGCAATATGGGTATCATTAGTCCCGTTTTAATGTGTTATTTATGATGATGGTAATTTGATTGTCATTCGGAGCTTCTCGAAGCGATTCAGCCTCGAATATTGTCGTTCCAACAGCTTGTCGCCGGACGACAAGTAGGTTATGGTCTAAACTCCCTAGACTTCGCATATATCAAATAAAATTGTCCTAATTGGAATCCTTGGGTTGGGTTATTAGCTTGGTACCACAGACCTTGACTGCTTTTCCATGTTCGCCTCATTTCTTTCCTCCGTTGTGTTTAGTATTCTTCATAGATTCGTATTATCACCCTTGTGGTCCAGTGTGTCCTTGATTTGACTCTGGACCATAGACTGTGGGATATTCTCTGGTGTCTGTGAGTTCCAGACATCGTTATAGCGACTTTAGGCTGGTTATCTGTGTTGTAGAGCGATTAGAGCTTGTGTAGGGCCGATAGGTTGGTTGTGAGCCGTTGGGCTTCTACTGTGTTTGATCATGTCATTTCCATGCATATAAAAAGGATTTTTACCATATTTTACTATGATTTTAGGTTTGGGCCCACTTGTAATGATTTTCTAAACCTGGCATGGCCCCGGCGGCCTGTTTTCGATGGAAATGACTTGAAAATGGTTTGGACTTGACTTGTGGATCTTTTTGGGGTAAAAGAGTTAAATTATGGTTTCTATCATAGTTTTACTACTATTACTAGACTCGGTAGGGCCGTAGTGCTAGTTGGGTTTTCTTACTGATTTGAGATGATATTAGACTCGGTCAGACTGAGCAACAAAGATATTTTACTATATTTTTAGACCCGGTTATGTTCGTGCACCCTTGGTGGGGTTTTTGAGACGTATTCCACTGTTTTAGACCTAGACAGAGTGTAGGCATGCATGTTAGAGATTTGAGCCACTAGCTTGGATCCAGACCCACTCCGGATGATGTTTTTCGAAATTGAGATATAGTATGGGGTCTGGGACCTCCATGTACCTTGTCTTTCTCAACCAGGGGCTTTGATCTGCATGTGCCGGAGGAGGGGTATACGGTGGAGTAGAGGTATACGAGTAGAGTCCTTCCATGGAACCTACCTATTGGGCCCATTCGACGCCGAATGAGGTACATACAGTGTTACTGTTCCACCCAATGATCATCATGCATTATATCATTCATTGTTTGAGGCTCCACCCTTGTTTGCTATATGCTGAGTGTAAGCTCTGGTTGAATGGGCAGCTGGAGGATTTTGTTTTCACTTGTTTGCATTCCTCGGTTGTATGGATGGCCGGGGGACTTTAGGTAGACTCTTTGTTACCCTATCACGATATTATTCTCCTTTCATAGTTGTATATGAGGTTGGATACTGAGACATTTAGTTTCTTGACTTGATATATGTATACTTAGTTTGGTTATTGAATCTTGTTTCCGAGCATGACTATCTTTATTCTTCTTCTCCCTTCCCTTGTACTTGAGATTACCCTTATACTGTCCATTTCTAGAACTTCTTATATATACTGTTATTGCGAGGACTCCAGGTGCGTCATTTCTTACTATAACCTGTGCCTGTTGTGTATATTCTATTTGCTATCCTTATATGTTGTTTCCTGTTGTCTTCCTTCTGTGCTAGCTCCTGTGTGCTTCTTCATTATTTTCGGTGACTGTTTGTTTCTATTCTACCTGTTAATATTCTTTTAGCTTATATGTTCCCAGTGGGCCTATGATACCTATTGGGTACCTTTTGCTTCGCATTGGGTTCTCATACTACACCTCGCATCTTCTGATGCAGATCCTAGTGTGGGCCATCGTCGTTGCTCATGACGCTCGTGCTTGGAGATTTTGTATAGTCCCAGACTAAGGGTGATCTCTTGGTGCCTGGCTCTTGGCTTTAGTTTATCTTTTGTATTATGTACTCACTTACTACTTGAAGACATAGTGTATATATTATTTGGGATCCCGTTTGTAATTCTTATATGTAGTTCCGGCTCTTATATATTATGATACCAGTTCTTTGGTTGGTTTAGCTTCTTTTCTACTCCCATTGTTACTTTTCTTTTCGTATAACCCTTGATTCCTCTTATATTACCTGTGTCTTCTGCTTGCTTATTAGACAGTAGCCCATTACTGACCATTTTAGGCTACGGGAATTGGTTCTCCTAATAGGGGCTGTAGGTGCCATCATGATCGAGAACTCGGGTCGTGACAATTTTGTGTTACATTCATGTTTTTAGACCATAATAAAGCTGAATCTTCAAGAAAGAGGAAACCTCATTTTCAGTAGAGCATTTTAGGCTTGGATTGAGGTAGTTGATGATTATTGTAGTTGATAATCCAATCTGTGTTATGTATGCATGTTAATTGTTTTTTAGTATTACTTGCACAATACATGTAAATAAATAATTGTTAAATAATTGTTTGATATCTAAGTGTTAATCACATGCAGTAGGTCTATTTGAAAGCTTGTTGGTCCTTACTAGTGTAATTATGCAATCATTGTGGTTATGATTGTATTGATATCTATAAAATTGAACTGGGGCCTAGTACACAACTCTCTAAGTCTAATTCTATGGGCGAGTCTATTAACCGACATAAACCACGTGAGCTAAATGCGGAGTCTGATGTGTACGCCCCATCGAGAGGACCCAATATACCTTACCAGGGTATAAAGGCATGACTGGTGTGAGCACTAGTTTTGAGGCCTAACTGAGGGTCTAAATAACTTATGGTGGCACATAGTTATGGGACTTTACGGTACGCTGAATCCTAGTCCAACTTGATGCTAAGTACTACTCACAAAACTGATTCTACTAGCTCATTAAAACCGAGGTTCTGGAATACTGCATCAGAACTTAACTGGTTTGAAATCACTATTTTCTGAAAAGCAGTAGTAAACTGAAAGCTGGCTAAATTCTGTTTTAAATCTCAATGCTAGTAATCTAGGTTAACTTTTGAAGAGAACTAATTCATGAGAAAATACTACAATTTAGGGCTAAATTTTTGATTTCTCAAAACCTTGTGAAAATTCATGCAAATCATTGAAAACATAATATAATTTATTTAAACAGGATAAAAATCATATACTAAGCATGAGAATTGAATTTTACAAAAATCTACATAAGAGGGTAAAAACCCTAGTTTCTAAAATCATGAAAAGCAATGTAAAAGCAATGTAAAAGCCTGAGGTTTTGGGCATAAGGGTGGAAGAGAAAACTTATTGAATACCCACATACCTGGTAGAAGAATGTTCTTGGAGAGAATCTAAAGTTTGAAGCTTGGAGAAGAAAGACCTAGGTCTATAGCTTGGAGAAGAGCATTCTTTTCTTTCATTTTGAAACTGAATCGGTTGGAATGAGAGGAAAATCCCTTAAGGATGACTAATATCCCTTAAAAGTAATCCTAAAATGACTGGGTATTAGGTTAAAAGAGGTGGGAAAAGTGTAAAATATCCCTGGAAGTAATTCTGGAAAAACTGGTAAAAATTCTCGAAACAGGTTCCATGGTTGGAACCACGGTCCGTAGATTGAATCATGAGCCGTGGAACTCTCTCATGGTTCCCTGCATTTTGGCAGTCTGAATGTCTGAGTTCCACGAGGGTGAACCACGGCCCGTGGACTATTCCATGATCCGTGGAACCCAGCCGTGGTTCTCAAGCCTTCATGCTAACTCTCTATGTGATTTCCACGGCCACAGACAACAACCCACAGACTATTCCACGGTCCGTGGATCCTGGTCGTGTTCTTCAGAAAAAAATGCTTGGCCACTGATTGGATTTCCATGAGGACCATCTATGGTCTATGGTCTGTTCCATGATCCGTGGACCTTGACTGTCACTAGGACAGTTTCACACTTAGGATTTCTAGTCTGGTTCTGGGAATAGAATTTCTGGGGTATTAGAATATCTCCCCCTTGGGATCATTTATCCTCGAATGAAGACTGCATAAGTTGAGTTTGGAGAGAAAGATCTGCACTCCCTACCAACTAAATACTAAAAAGCTGAAGTACTGACATGCTAACTGATTTTAAGTGAATTATAACTGAACTAGATTCGTGAGGCATTAATACATACCAGGAGCATGAGAATAATTGGAGGAATAGAACTGAAGGAACATACTAAAGAGGAACTATTACCTCAAGCTTGAGCTGAATCGGAAGGAAAGAGGTGAGGGTATTTGGTCATCATGGCTGCTTCTGCTTCACAAGTAGCTCCCTCAACTGACTGGTTCCTCCAAAGAACTTTTACCAAATCGCCCTATTTATTTCTCAACCTATGAACTTGAAGATCAAGAATCTGAGCTGGGACCTCCTCATAAGAGGGCCTATACTTCACACCCACGCTTTCTAATGACACAAATAAGGCTGGATTACCAATGCACTTTCTCAACAAGGATATATGAAAGACTGGGTGCGCTAATGCTAAGTCTACAGGCAACTCTGACTCATAAGCCACCTTGCCACCTCTTCTAAAAGTTTTATAGGGGCCTACATAGTGGGTTCTAAGCTTTCCCTTCTTACGAAACCTCACCACCCCCTTTATAGGTAAAACCTTCAGAAATATTCAATCATCAGCCTCAAACTCTAACTCCCTTATCCTCACATCTGCAAAAGATTTTTAACGACTCTGAGCAGCCTTCAACCTCTCCCATTTGAGCTAAACTTTCTCCATAGTCCCATGAACCAAATATGTCCCTATTAGTACTGCTTAAACTACCTCAAACTAACCTATAGGTGATCTATACCTTCGCACATAAAGATCCTCATATGGAGCAATGAGAATGCTAGAATGGAAGTTGTTATTGTAGGAGAACTCTATAAGAGGTAAATGCTCATCCCAATTACCATTGAAATCGATCACACAAGCTCTCAACATATCCTCTAAGGTCTGAATAGCATGCTCTGCCTGACCATATGTCTCCGGGTGAAAAGTTGTGCTGAGATTAACCTGAGTACCAAAACTTTTCTGAAAAAAGATTTCCAGAACTGAGATGTAAATTGAGTACCCCTTTTTGAGATGATGGATAAGGGAACTCCATGCAATCTGACTATCTGACGGATGTAGATCCTGGCATAGTCTTTTGTTGAATTGGCAGTCTTGACAGCTAAGAAGTGGGATGACTTAGTCATCCTGTCTACTATCACCCAAATAGAACCATGTTCTCAGCGAGTACACAATAATCCTGTAATAAAGTCTATATTAATCATTTCCCACTTTCAAGTAGGAAGGTCAATATCCTGAGTCATACCACCCGGTCGCTGATGTTCTACCTTCACTTGCTGATAGTTGGGATACTTAGCCACAGAATCTGCAATGCTCCTCTTCATGCCATTCCACCAATAAACTTCCCATAGGTCACGATACATCTTGGTGGCACCGAGATGGATATAATATATGGAGCTATGAGACCCTATCAAAATTTTCTGCCTCAAATCATCTACATTAGGAATGCACAGCCGACCCTGATAACAAAGCACACCATCTTCCCTTTGAGAGAAAACCTCTACTCTCTACTAATGGACCGCACCCTCTAACTGAAGTAAGATGGGATCACTATCTTGCTTTTTCTTCACCTCAACTACCAATGAATATTCTGACCTATTCTAAACAATGACACCACCTTCAGATGAATGTGTAAGGCGAACTCCCAAATGAGTGAGTCTATGAACATCCTTAGCCAATTCTTTCTTTTCTTTCTCAACATGTGACACACTACCCATAGACTACTTGCTAAGAGCGTCAGCTACCATATTGGCCTTTCTCGGATGGTAAAACACTCTCATATCATAGTCCTTGAGAAGTTCTACCCACCTTCTCTGATGAATATTTAACTCCTTCAGAGAGAACACATACTAGAGGCTCTTATGATCGCTAAACACATCCACATGGACACCATACACATAGTGTATCCAAATCTTCAAGGCAAAGACCACTGCTGCTAACTCAAGAATATGAGTCGGGTAGTTCTTCTCATGAACCTTAAGTTGTCTAGAGTCATAGAAAATTACCTTACCATGCTGCATCAAGACACAACCTAAGACAACTCTAGACGCATCACAATACACCATGAAACTATTTGAACCCTCTGTGTAACAACTTGTTCAGTCGTTATTTAAAATCACCTCATTGCGGTTGGGGGAACTATTGAAATATGCTATTAAATTTATTTAGGGTGACGCAACAAAAAAATTTGGGATTTGAAATTTTTGTTGGGCTGATGTCATCCTGCTATAGTGAGAATTTCCCTACTATAGCGGCACTACTGTAGTGGTTGATAGGCCGCTATAGCAGGCTGAATGCAGATTTTATTATAGACTTCACTCCTTAGTTGAAAAATAGATGAGGGTTGCTCCAAAAATCCTTTTAGGCTGCTCCAAAGCTTGTGAGCAATAGAGAGGGGAGATTTTCTCTCGAATGGGGTAAAATCCATGTATTCCAGGCCCGCTTTTCATCAGGAATCACCTTCACAGAGTCAGAAGTTTGTGTTCACATTTCTACAATTGCTGCTTGGAGCCCAGGTAAGCTAGGATTAATTGAGTAGTTATAGACCTGTATCCTATTGCATATTATTATTGTAAAATGATGGAAGAATTCATACCTAGGCCTTTACCCATGAAGTCTGGAGGGATAACATATTGATTGTCTGGTTAACTGAAGGGGAATAATCCCTAAAGTGTGCTTACTCTTCTAGAGAGTTCTAGGATTCGAGGTAAATGAGTTTATAGGGTTAGTTGGACAATTTGGGGGTTGGTCTTCGGATATATTACCAAGGATAGAATGATGATCCAAGTCTATTATGTAGGTGATGTTTGATAGTTTCCTATTTATGATATGTGGGCATTGTTAACTATTGCTCTACTATTGTGTGCACATTATGTGTTTTAGGGAACAAAATGATGAATGTATTTGATATTCTATTATCAATCATGTGAAATGAACCATCTTAATTACTTATTAGTTTTACAAGTGTGTTTGGGTTAATTATTGTTGATTGTTGGATTGTATGTGACCTTCGATTGGCTTGGGTACCATGCCTGGTACAAATCATTGGTTGGCTTGGGTAACATGTCTGGTATAGGATATTTATTCGTTATCTTGGGTACCATGCCCGATACAGATTCTATCATGGTTGGCTCAGGTACCACAGATGGTACATATTTGAATGTGTTTCTGTGTCTTGGTTTCATGAGTGTACTGGGTTATTTCTTATGATGTAATTTTTACCGTGTGGTTCCATGTGTGGCTGGGTGGTTGTTTTTAAATGTTGGGTTGGTTCTTGTGCAGACAGGATTGCATATTGAACACTGTTAAAGATGTCTTAGAGATCCTTGGGTGGTCTGGATACTTGCAAGTTATGACTTAGATATATGTGGACTATTTACTTGGGAAGTTAGATATTCTTCTAGTTGTAGAGTGAGTAGTTGTTGACTTGGACTATGGTTGGTAGTTTAGGTCTTGACTTGGTCTATCAAGTTTATGAGTGGAAATCTGGTTATATTCACTAACTTAGATTGTATATTTCTATCAAGCTTAGACATGTCAGTGGGGTGGTTGAGTCAGGGTGATAAATCAGGGTATTATAGGTTGTCTATTAATTGGCTAGCAAGGGTGGATAGTAGACTTGATTGTTGAGTCTGGAACCAGTATGGTATTTAAAGTGACCGGTAAGATAGGTAGACTTTGGGAAGTCTTGGTGTTACGAGTGACAATTGCTTATGACCAGTATAGGATGGTGGGAGGTCTCCAATTGGTGGAGTTGGCAGCAGAATGGGGTAGGAAGGCTTTGGACAAAATGTATAGGTTCATAGATGTTATATCGTGGTAGTAAAGGTTGTTGATAAGGGACTGGATTTTGTAACTTCATATTGCATGTTTATTTTGGATATTGACATGATATTATGTGGTGGATTCGGGTTGACCCGATGATGATTAGCAGTACATGTTGTTTGTACGGATACTACTATTGCTATACCTTTTGGTATAGTCTGGTTGCAGATCAGTGATGTTTCTAAGTAAAGACAACGGTGATCTTCAATAGCTTCTACTTCTCTCTTTCTATGGTAGGAGTTGTGTCTTGTTTAGCCTTTGTATTCTCTTAGAAGCTCTTGTACCTTTTTAGACTGGTTCCTAGGGAGGGTTTTTCACTTAAGCTTTTGTAAAAGATTTTATTGTATTAAAGATTTGGTAACTGGTTTAAATATTAACAACAATTTTCATGTTCTTATTTATTTCCCAGACCTGTTTTAAATGGGGTGGTAAGGGTTCTCCTATCTAGGTTCTTAGAGTAGGTGACCGCATGGCCCGATAGGTGGTTCATGACAATTTGGAATTAGAGCTTAGGTTATTGGTCTTCCAGTACAAGAGAAAATATGGAATAGAGTCTTGCAGATTGGTGTGTTGACGTCCACATCTAATCTTTGAAAAGCTATGAAACATTCTAGGAAATTGTCTCCCTCCTTTCACTCCCTTCGTGTGGTCTGTTGCTTTCTTATATGGGTTGAGTCCAATTGGTATCTCTTGATTCAAATTGGTATCTCAACAGAAAAAAAGATGTCAATTGAATCCGGTTGAAATGGAATAAGCAAGAGAAGTTAGAACCAGGAAGGTTCCAATCGGTATCTGGCCTTGGAGGCTATGTGAGTGCATTGATGACCGGCTAATAGTCATCCGTGAGGCAAATGAAAGAATTTGAACTGACTTGATTGAGTGTTGTATCTTGAAGACATGTGATTGTATGCATCACATTACCTATATGACTGCAAATATGTGGTGTGTAATTGCTTGCCTTTCTGTGAAGATTTTTGTCAGGAAAAGGTCATAAACTAGTTGTGGAAGATGAGTCTAATGATAAATTGTTAAGGGGCTTAACTTGAAAACTTTTGTGTTGAATTTTGGGTATGGACTTACTGTTGGTAACGATGGTAAAGGGGATAAATGATCTATGACTTAGGGGAGACTTTGGTTTCAGGGTAGTCAGAATTGGTTGGAAACCATGGGGAAAGGACAATTCTTGTATGATAACGGGGATGGAACGTTATGAATAGTTTTTTAATGTGTTTCGTAAATGATTTTATGATAACGTGGTGCTAAATTCTGAATTATGCATTGATGGGGTTGGTCTTAGGGTTATATTTAAGACCACGGCACGATTTTAGGGGTTAACAATGATAACAGGGACTGGGAAATAGGTGAACGTTGCAGAAAATTTCAATTTCTAAGCTGCTGCCATTGGGGTTGCCATAGCGGGACTGACCAATTATAGAGATCCCTCTAAAGCAGGAATTTCTCCACTGTGGAGGTGTCGCCATAGCAACGTGCAAGACGCTATAGCAGGGAGGGCAGGACATAATCCGCCCTATTTTCCCATGTTTTGGTATTCTTTCCCGGGGTGTTTTAAAACATTAGTTTCAGTTGGGAACTACTATAGGAGCAATGGAAGCGTGTAAAATAGCTTAGCATGCATAAAACAATTAATACTATTCAGCTAGCATCCATGTGTGAAATTGAAAAAGGAAAAGGAAAAAGGTATCAACGTCTAGTACATGCCCTAAACGGGGAAAAACCCAAGAACAGTAGTAATAATATAATAAAGGGGGAATTCCTAGCTAAATGCCTCATCACCATTAGGGGATGCCGGAACAGGTCCTCGGCCTCGGCATTACTCAAGAAGGGGAACTCCTGCAACTCCTATAGCTCGAGCTGGGGAAGCTCCTTATCGAGGACAGTGCAACTAAACATGACCTTTATGGTCATCCATATCCATGCAAGCATGCGGTCCCAGGAGTGCCTCTTCCTCTTCTCCTTATCGAGCTCCCTACGGAGCACTGTGTAGTCCTATCCAGGGGAAGGTGGGGCTGCAGCTGCAATAGGGGCGCTCTCCATGAATTGCCTGACTATGGCCAGGTCTTCCACTAGGAGGCTACTAGTGATCGGAGGCTGGGACTAGGAAGGAGGGGCAGGATCAATATAATCATCATCTGTGTCCTCGGTAGCCTGGCTGCTCCTAGCTTTGCTCACCTTTCTTTTCTTCTTTCCCTTGTCATTGATCAACTTCACCCGGAGAGGGTTAAAGGGGGGCGTCCATATCCACCTCCATATCAGTATCATCCTCTTGCACCTGGAACCGCCTGCATAGCTCCGACATTAGACCCAGAAGGATGGAGCCCTTCTTGGGGACTCTGGTAGAATTCCTTCCACTCTGACATGATCTGTGCCCCCATGTTCAGTGATGTGCCATGGATTTACATCACTTTAAATTCTTAATACTTAGGATTATTGCATGTTCTTTAGTATTTTATTGGTAGATTTGATGATTTTTGTTAAGTGTGCAGGAAAATAAGGTCAATGTAAAAAAAGATGAAATTAGAACTGAAAGTTGGCTGAAGTGAGAATTAATGAGTGGGATGACTGGTCGTGGTTTCAAACCACGCACCCGTATTGCTACTCATGGGATAAATCCCACAGGAGTGCAAATCATGTGCAAAAGCACAAGTCTGTCTACTAGTCATGGATTGATTCCATGACCCATCCTGCAACTCATGGAACAGAAGACCTGCAGATATGCAAAAAAGAGGAACATAAACCATGAGTCAATGCATGGACAGTAGTTTCAAACTACGGACACATCCTTTTATTCATGGTTATTAGACAGAGAGGGTGCAAAATAGAGTTCAAAACCATGAGTTATCTGACAAACCATAGAATGATTCTACGACCCGTGATTCCATTAGTCGTTTCTCAAAGCAGGAAAAGTTAACTTAGCAGAACCACAGTTGACCCCAGCAAACCATTAATCGTCATTCAGGATGATGGGTTGTGAACCAACTCATGGTCACTGACTCGACTATGTTTTCCTAGTCTACTTAAGATAGGATTTGTTACTTATAAATATATTCCTTAAGGTTTTATTTTGATTTTTACGTATTCTTTAGGAGAGAACCGACTTGTTAAACATTGGTATTAAATTGTTATTGATTTTTAGAGATTAACACATCCATTGGCTCTTAATTCTTGATTCTTCAAGTTTACGGATTTCTTTACTTTTTCTTGTAAGTAGATGATCATGAATTCTTCAACAACTTCTGATTATTAACTTATGAACATGAGTAGCTAAATCCACAACTAGGGTTGTAGGAACCATATCAAATTAAGAAAGTAGGCAAAGTACTTAGCAATTCTAAGATGGTGTTTATGCATGTATTGTTCTTACCTTCGCTTTGATTGCTTTTTAATGGTGGCCAACATTAGAACTCGCCTTATTCTTACTTGCCTAACCAAGGAGGTAACGAATGGGAAAAGGGTTGGTCACAATAAAGATCTGTGGCTATCAACCCTTATCTAATAGCTTGACCTTGTCCTGTAATAGCTAATATGGGATCAAAGGTAAGGGTTAGTAAAACATACACCCGTAGACGTACCAAGTTACGTGGTGAAATTCATCTATCTAGGGGACCAACCATTTAGGTGAACCTAACTTACCGATCTTCATGCTAAGCACCATAATAGGTTGCTAGTACAATGCCTACTGTGTTATGAACTCATAGGGAACATAGTCCTAGTCCATCTTCTCTCTGAATCACAACAATATTGATACTTGCTATTACTTGTTACTTGTTAATTTACAAACATTAATTTTTATTTAAAACCCCCCTTTTAGGGAAATAAGATGCTAAGAGTGTGAATACACATAGTTAACCGAGATCCTACCATATTCCCTGTGGGATCGACCCTAACCTTGGTTAGGTTCTATATTTGACCAACGACCACTTTATACTTCCTTTTGGAGGTGAAATTTGGAGATCCTACCATATTCCCTGTGGGATCGACCCTAACCTTGGTTAGGTTCTATATTTGACCAACGACCACTTTATACTTCCTTTTGGAGGTGAAATTTGGGCATATCAAATTTTGGTGCCATTGCCGGGGAATACAATTTAGGATAAAGATAAATTGTGTTTATTTCACTATTAGTCCTTATTTCCTGATTTTACTTTTTTTTTGTTTTTGTTTTGTTCCATAGGTTGCACACTTGTGCATGCCCAGTACACAGAGTCAAGGCAATCTCCTGATTCCATTCAATCCCGAACTCCAACAAACTTTGAATCAGAACAATATTAATACTTGCTCTTACTTGTTACTTGTTAATTTACAACATTACTTTTTATTTAAAGTCCCCCTTTAGGGAAAAAAGATGGCTAAGAGCACGAATACGCACAGTTGATCAAGATCCTACCATATTACCTGTGGGATCGGCCCTAACCTTGGTTAGGTACTATATTTGACCAATGACTGCTTTATACTTTCTTTTGGAGACCAAGGCCCGAGGATAGGTCACGTCACTATTATTGCTCGACAGACGGATCCTCCGAGACATCAAGTTCAGCCACCTCTTAGCATCGGCACTAAAGAAAGTACTCGTGACTCCCTCGGTGATGGGCCAGTAGACCTGGTCCCTGAAACCTTTCTAAATCAGTGTATCCCTCAATTGCCTCATATCCATTTCTCGGAGTTTGGCCTCATATGCAGCATTCAAAACATGAGGCATTCCTAGAACCTCATTAAGAGTTCGGACATCCACAGGGACATCCACTTCTCGGATTCGAATAGTGGGGTTAGGGTTATCCCAACATATGATTGGGAGTATGGCATATAACTCCCTCATCCAGCCTGAATGCCCAAAAGGAGGATCTTCCACCAAGGGTCACCTTCTGAACTCCTAAATCCTGTTATAAAATACCCCAGCCTGTTATGCCACATCTCATATGTTAAAAGCCCTCTCATAGCAAAAACCAGTCCCCTAATAGTCCCGGAACCTCTCCCAACTAGCATCATCGAGGAACCTTTTGTAAGGTGGGATGTCTTCTTGGTTGGCATCCATTAAGTGTTAAATCTGTAATTTTAACAAGGGGTGAGATTAGAACTCGTAAAGATGCGAGGAAATATCATTTTGGAGAAAAATCAAATTTTTGGACACTGTCTGGGCTGTCTTCCACTACGGCGATAGCACTATAGGGGGAATTTCACCGCTATTGCAGGATCGCTATATCGACTTTGCTCTGCAATCTTCATCATCCTAGATTTTCAAGAGGTGCATCAATGGTGCCTCTTGACCTAAAATTCCATTTTTAACATCCCAACTTCAGATCAGTGTTTCCAAAGTATCCTACTACTGTTTTATGCAAAAATTTAGGCATTATAACTCCTAAAAATTTCCCAAATTGACCTTTTTAAGCAAGAAAAGTCCTTAACCTTCCCTACCATTTTGAACCCATTTTGGGCCATAAACCCTACAATCCTTACGTCCAGAACGCTGTGGAAGAATTTTAAACATAAGAGAAGCATCCATGCTTCGAGAATCTGACAAAATCAAAGCCAAAGATTAAAAATTTTAATCCAACACAATACCTACTCTATCCACCATATTCTACCATAAATCTATCATTATTCATGCAATAATGGAAAGTAAAAGGGTACGAGTATTACCTTATTTTTCCAATGTTGGGAGCATAGTGATTAGGAGAAAAGTGGTGTTTTTGGGTGAAAATGGGGAATAATGGATGAGAAACCCATTTCTCACCCCCTTTAAGCTATTGCCAACCGCTATAGCAATCAACCTCTCGCTATAGCAATACCGCTATAGAGGAATAATTTCCGCTATAGCGGGATGACAAATTGTTTGTAAGTGAAAAGGTTCTTTTTATGTTGTTTAAGATACTTTCACTCCCGTATTTTATGAGGCCCCAGTTTTCTGGGCACTCGAGAAGGGTTACTCTCAATTGTTCAGTGTAACTTGAGGGAAGGGATTCTTTGGCCGAGCAATATTGAATTAATTTTCGATTTATTTGGGTAGACCTATTAAAGGGGGAAGTCTTGATGATTCGTGTCAGATTATAATCGCGCTATCAAGGTAGGATGATGGGGTTCCAGGGATGGCTTCTTCTTTTCTCTTCACTTTTGGGATTGTTTAGGGATGATCAATGGGTAAATTGGTATCTGTTATAATGACCTATTTAGTCGTTATTTAAAATCACCTCATTGCGGGTTGTGGGATATATTTAAATACACTATTAAATTAATTTAGAGTAACACAATGAAAAATTTCAGGATTTGAAATTTTGGTCAGGCTGACATTATCCTGCTATATTAGGAATTTTTCTGCTATAGCGGCACCACCGTAGCGTCCAACAAGCCTCTATAGCGGGCTAATGAAACCAGTGACTCAAAAATGCAGATTTTATTTTAGACATCTCCTTAGTTGAAAAACAGATGAGGGTTGCTCCAAAAACCCTTCTAGGCTACTCCAAAGCTTAAGAGCAATGGAAAGGGGAGAATTTTTCTTGAAGGGGGTAAAACCCATGGATTCTAGGCCTGGTTTCCATCAAGAGTCGCCTCTAAAGAGTTAAAAGTTCATGTTTAGACTTCTGCAGTAGCTTCTTGGCACCTAGGTAGGCTAGACTTAATTGAGTAGTTATAGACCTGTATCCTATTGCATATTATTATTATAGAATAATGGGATAATTGCATAGGCCTTAGGGCATGGAGTTTGGAGGGACAACATATTGATGATCGAGTTGGCTGAAGGGAAATAATGGTGTCATGGGTAATATGACCTGATTCTTGTGTATCATTGATGTTTGAGTCTAAATTCTAGGGAGACTATATTGTTGTGTAGGTTTGGGGAACCAATAATGTATATGTGTGAATGGATTGCTAGGTCACAGTGGATCTCCGAGAAGGTTTTAGTTAAGGAAAATATGGTGAACAGGAAAGGTCTAGAGTCCTTAATGTCAGGGGATGAAATCCCTAAATTGTGCTTACTCTTCTAGAGAGGTCTAGGATTCGAGGTAAATGAGTTCATAAGGTAGGTTAGACAATTTGGGGGTTGGTCTTCGGACAGGTTACCAAGGCTAGAATGATGATCCAGGCCTGTTATGTACGTGATGGTTGATTATTTCTCATTTACAATATGTGTGTATTGTTAACTACTTCTTTAGTATTGTCTGTACATTACGTGTTTTAGGGAACAAAATGATGAGTGTATATGATATACGGTTGTCAATCATGTGAAATAAACTATCTTAATTACTTGTTAGTTTTATAAGTGTGTTTGGGTTCATTATTGTTGATTGTTGGATTGTATGTGACCTTCGGTTGGCTTGGGTGCCACGCCTGTTACAAATTATTTGTTGATTTGGGTCCCACACCTTGTATGGGATATTTATCATTTGGCTCGAGTACCATGCCTGGTATAGATTTTATCATTAAAGCCTCGGGTACCACACCTGGTACATGTTTGAATGTGTTTCTATGTGTTGGTTCAATGAGTGAACCAGGTTATTTCTTGTGATGTAATTATTACAGTGTTGGTTCGTTGAATGGTCGGGTGGTTGTGTTTAAATGTTGGGTTGATTCTTATGTCAATCGGATTGCATGTTGAACACTGTTAAAGATGTCTTAGAGATCCTTGGGTGGTCCGGACATTTGCAAGTTATAACTTTAATATACGTGGACTGTTTACTTGGTAGTTGGATATACTTCTGGTTGCAGAGTGAATAGTTGTAAGATTGTACAATGGATAGTAGTCCGAGTCTTGACTTGGTCTATCAGATTGATGACTAGAAGTTTGGTTATATTCACTGACTTGGATTGTATATTTCTGTCTATAAGGCTTGGACATGTCGGTTGGGTAGTTGAGTTAGGGTGGTAAATCAGGGTACTGTAGGTTTTCTAATAATTGGATAGCAAGGGTGGATAGTAGACCTGATTGTTAAGACTTGAACTAGTAAGGTATTTATAGCAGCCGGTAAGATGGGTAGATGTAACAACCGGATTCATCATTATTCTAGGAACCACAATGTCGCAAAATCTCGAGAATGATTTAAAAATATTTTGTATTAAACGGGGTTGACATGACGGAAAAAGTTACAATTTTTAAAATTTGGCCTGGGCTGATGTCACTCTGCTATAACGGTATTTATTCTGCTATAGCAGAAGCGCTATAGTGGATGGCCATCCGCTATAGTGGGGTGATGAGAGGCAGTAGCTTGGTACGCGATTTTAAATAAAAGATTTCTCCTCCTCAGTTGAAAAACATATGAGGGTTCCTCCAAAAAACCTCCTAGTCTGCTCCAAGGCTTGGGAGCCATGAGGAGAAGGGATTACGGCTAAAAGGATGTGAAGAATCGGGATTCTAGCTTGTTATTCAGCAGGAAGCGCCTTTACAGAGCAAGAAAATGCATCAGGCAACTGCTTGGCATCCAGGTAGGCTAGGTTTTCTTTATTCAGTTGATTGACTCATTTCTATTTCCTATTTTTTATATAGTTGAAAAGGAGAATCCATACTTAGGCCTTCGAGCACGGAGTCTGGAGGAGAATTATTGTGGTTGAATTGGTTAATCTGGAATTGTTTGAGTAGTGATAGTGTGTTGTGAAATTTCAGGTTGTTATGTTTAACTAGGTGTAGTGTGATGATAAAATCTGAGGAATAGAGTGTCGGGAAGGTTTGGGAACTGGGAAACTTGGGTAATTAAACCACAGGTTAAAGAAGGGATTCTCTGAAATATTGTTATAAAGAAACTGGAATGTCGCAAATGGTTGAATTACTAGGGTTAGACGAGGTCTCTCCCCATGTTGTATTTTGGTCCTAGGAGGAGGGTCAGGATTGGGTGTATCTACTAGTATGTGTTAGGGGTGAATTAGGCTTAGTCTTTGCATAGGATTTAAGTTGAGTTTATGTACCCAAAATGGGGGTAGGTGATAGTAGTTGATTTCTAATATGTATTATGTGTTCACGTACTATTTCTTAGTAGTGTATGAGTTGCATGTTTAGGGAATGAATTGTGAATGTCTAGTTGTCCGATAATTAGTCTAGTGAAATGAATTTGTTGTGATTACTTATTGGTGTTACAAGTATGATTGTTCATTGGTTGTGATTGATTGGACTTGGTATGACATTTGGTTGGCTCGGGTACCACGCCTGGTACGGGAATTACTTATGGTGGGCTCAGGTACCACGCCTGGCATGGGTATGGTACGGGAATTAATAATGGTTGGCTCGGGTGCATTGTTGTATTCTTTCGATGGTTCCATGAGTGGACTGGGTTGTATTCTTGAATTGTGCATTCTGCATATGGTGTATTGGAGGCTGAGTGATTTTATTTAAATTTGAGGTTGGTCTTAGTGTAGACCGAGATTGCATGTCTAACTTTTAGGTAATGTTAGGGGGATCCTTGGTGGGTCTGGGCTATGTAAAAAGGGTTTATATATATATATATATGTAATTTTCATTGAAAGTGTCAATGGTTGTCATCTGTTTGTATATGGCTGATAAGTTAGGAGGAAGGTTGCGAGTCAGGAATAGTATTGCTGGCTATTATTATCAGGTTGGGAAATCATCCTAGGGATCCATGAGTTGTATGGATACTTGGGAGTAGCACCATGAGTGTAGTTGGTTTAGTCTGGCAGTTAGCTGGGTTATTTGTGGAAGTTTGGTCGTAAGGGGTTGACTTGAGTAACGAAGTGGTAGTTTGGGTCTGGACTTAGTGGTTGGACTAGTGTAAGGTGACCAGGGAAGTCTATGGTTAAGGTGACTTGGGAAGTATAGATTATAAACGTGACTCGAGAAGTCATAGGTATTGAAGGGGTAAGGCTAGAGTGGTGGAGTTGGCAGCGGAAGAGTTAGGAAAGGTTGAGGTATGAGGTATAAGTAGATGGTCAGTTGAGATTCGGTCTGGTAAAGGTGGAAGTCGGAGGACGGGACTATTGTAGTTAATTTCATGATTTCCCTTTACTTTCTTATATGATGGTACGAGTGGATTCGGGTAAGCTGATGATGCCTACTATTATGTGTGTTTGTACTAAATCTACTCTTGCTATACCTTTTTGGGTATAGTCTGGTTGCAGGGTTGATGATATTTTCTTATGTACAGAGCGATGATAATTAGGGTGTCAGAAAATGCATCAGGCAGCTGCTTGGCGTCCAGGTAGTCTAGGTTTTCTTTATTGAGTAGATTGACTCGTTTCCATTTCCTACTTGTTGTATAGTTGAAAAGGAGAATACATGCTTAGGCCTTCGGGCACGGAGTCTGGAGGAGAATTGTTGTGGTTGAATTGGTTAATCTAGAATTATTTGAGTGGTGATAGTGTGTTGTGACATTTTAGGTTGTTATGATTAACTGGGTGTTGTGTGATGATAAAATCTGATGATTAGGGTGTCGGTAAGGTTCGGGAACCGAGAAACTTGGGTAATTAAACCATAGGCTAAAAAAGGGATTCTCTGAAATATTGTTATAAAGAAACTGGAATGTCGTACATTGTTGAACTACCACGGTTAGGGGAGGTCTCTCCCTATGTTGTATCTCAGTTCTAGGAGAAGGTTAGATTGGGTGTATCTACTAGTATGTGTTAAGTGGTTAATTAGACTGAGTCTTTGGATGGGATTTATGTTGAGTTTATGTACCCGGAATGGGGGTAGGTGATGGTTGTTGATTTCTAATATGCATTATCTGTTCACGTACTATTTCATAGTAGTGTATGAGTTGCATGTTTAGGGAATGAATTATGAATGTCTAGTTGTTCAATAACTGGTCCTATGAAATGAACTTGTTGTGTTTACTTATTGGTGTTACAAGTATCATTGTTCATTGGTTGTGATTGATTGGACTTGGTATGACATTCAGTTAGCTCAAGTACCACTCCTGGTACGGGAATTACTAACAGTTGACTCGGGTACCACTCCTAGTACGGGAATTCATAATGGTTGGCTCGGGTACCACCCTTGGTATGGGTTGTTTTAACTGCATTGTTATATTATTTCGATGGTTCCATGAGTGGACTGGGTTGTATTCTTGAATTATGAATTATCCACATGATCCATGAGAGGCTGGGTGATTTTATTTAAATATGAGGTTGGTCTTAGTGTAGACCGGGATTGCATATCTAACTCTTAGGTAAAGGTTGGGGGATCCTTGGTGGGTCCAGGCTATGTAAAAAGGTTATATATATATGTCATTTTCATTGAACGTTTCAATGGTTGTCATCTGTTTTCATATGGCTAATAAGCTAGTAGGAAGGCTGTGAGTCGGGAATAGTATTGCTGTTATTATCAGGTTGGGAAATTGTCCTACGGATCCTTGAGAGGTCCGGATACTTGGGAGTAGCACCATGAGTGTAGTTGGTTTGGTCTGGCAGTTAGCTGGGGTATTTGTGGATGTTTGGTCATAAGGGGTAGACTTGAGTAACGGAGTGGTAGTTTGGGTCTGGACTTAGTGATTGGACTAGTGTAAGGTGACCTAGGAAGTCTAAGGTTAAGGTGACTTGGGAAGTATAGGTAATAAGCATGACTCGTGAAGTCATAGGTATTAGGGAGGGGTAAGGCTAAAGTGGTGGAGTTGGCAGCATAATAGCTACAAAGGGTTGAGGTATGAGGTACAAGTAGATGGTCGGTTGAGATTGGATATGGTAAAGGTGGAAGTCGGAGGATAGGACTATTGTAGTTAATTTCATGCTTTCCCTTGACTTTCTTGCATGACAGTATGAGTGGATTCGGGTTGACCGATGATGCCTCCCACTACATGTGTTGTACAGATTTTACTCTTGATATACCTTTTTGGGTATAGTCTTGTTGCAGGGTTGGTGATATTTTCTTATGTACGGACAATGACAATCTACAGCAGCTTCTACTCCTTGTTTCCATGGTAGAAGCTGTGTCATTTTACACTTCTTGTATCACTCCTCTAGTATCTCTTGTACTTGTTTAGACTAGATCATAGAGAGGGTTGTTTTCCCAGTTTTAAAAAGGTTTTACTATATTTCTTTCTAAAAAGATGTTTTCTGAAACTAGTTGTAAATAGTTTCACATATTAAAATGAGATTATTATATTGTTCTTCTCTGTTTTCTGCAAGCACCTGTTGGATGGGTTGTAAGGGTTCATCTATCTAGGTGGTTAAAGTAGGCGCTATCACGGCTCAATAGTTAGGTCGTGACAAATAGTATCAAAGCCTAGGTTATCATTCTCTGAATAGAGGAGTAAAATGACAAATAGAGTCATGCAGATTGGTGTAGTGATGTCCACATCTAATCTTTGGGAAGCTATGAAACATTCTAGAAAACACCCCTCTTCTTTCATTCCTTTTCATGCGGTTGTTTACTTGCTTTTATGGGTTGAGTCTAATTGGTATCTCCCGATTCCAATTGGTACCTCAACCAAGTGTAGGATGTAACAAGCAAGAGAAGTTGGAACTGGGAAGGTTCCAATTGGTATCTGTCCTGAGAGTCTGTGGTAAGACATGAACGATTGGCTAATGGTCATCCATGGGACGGATAGGGAGTAATTTATGTGATTCAATTTTGTTGTAGCTTAAGACTAAGTAGTTTGTGGGTTACAATGCTCGTATGACTTACTTGGTTGGAGTGTGATTGGTTTCCTTGCTGTGAATTTGTGGGTCTAAAGGTGTTCATAATTTGAATTGGTATGATTGGTTTGTGATAAAATTCTATATGCATGGAGTTAAAAATTTCATGTCATTTCCAAAAAGAGACTCATCATTGGTTAAGATGGTGAGGGGAAAGGATTTACGATTGTAGGAAAACTTCAGTTTCAGGAGAGCTGGGACTTAGTTGGGAACAATGGGATTGTCCCTGCAGGATAGCTGGAAGGTGTTGTTGTGATTAATTTTCTTGTGTAATTCTTTTATGCGTGGTTATAATTTGATGCTAAGTTTTGATCTGTGATTTCCCAGGAATGGTCTTGGGGATTGTTTAAGACCATGGCAGAATTGAGGGGGGTTGAACAATGATAATCAATAAGGGGGATGAGTACACCTTGCTGGAAATTTCAAAAAAAAATTTAACTATTATCGTCGGGACCGCCATAGCGGAACATCACCGCTACAGCGATCTCGCTATAGCGATATTTTGATTGCTATGGTGATACTGCTATAGCAGAGTGACAATCTCTATACTGGAAGGGCACCGGGCAGAATGCTGCTCTGTTTTCCCCTGATTTGTATTTCATTCTCGAGGCTTAAAAATGCAGTAGTTAAGCTGTAAATTGCAATGCAAAATGAGGAAATCATCTATAGAACTAATATATAATGCATAGAAAGTAAAGTTTCCAGAAACTAGCATCCATGTGCTTAAAAACAAGGGAAAAAGGAAAGGCAAAGATTGTCTAGAACAAGCCCCTAAACAGGGGCAAAACCCAAAAATCAGTAAAAATCATTATAAAGAGGGGAGGGGGGAGGTCCTAGGCTTCATTGTCAGTCAGGAAGGGGAACTCCTGCCTGACCTCGGGCCCAAGTGTGGGAAGATCCTGACCAGGGGTAATGCAAGAGAACATGGTCTTGACCGTCTTCCACATCCGGGCAAACATATGATCCCGGGAACGTCTCTTCCTCTTCTCTTCCTCTAACTCCCTGTGAAGTGCAGCAAAATCCAGAGTGGAAGGGGCCCCTTATGAACTCCTGAAGCCTGTTATAAAACACTCCAGCCTGTTATGCCACACCTCTCATGTTAAAATCCCTCTCGTAGCAAAAACTAGTCCCCTAATAGTCCCGAAACCTCTCCTAACTAGCATCATCGAGGAACCTTTTGCAAGGTGGGATGTGCTCTTGGTTGGCATCCATTAAGTGTTAAATCTGCAAGTTTTACCAAGGGTGAGATTAGAACTCGTAAATATGCAAGGAAATATCATTTCGGAGAAAAATCAAAATTTTGGACCCTGTCTGGGATGTCTTCCACTATGGCGATAATGCTATAGTGGGAATTTCTCTAGTATAGCATGATTGATATAGAGGCCTTGCTCTGTGGTCTTCATCATCTCAGATTTTCAAGAGGTGCATCAATGACGCCTAAATTCCATTTTTAACATTCCAAGTTCAGATTAGTGTTTCCAAAGTACCCTACTACTGTTTTAGGCATTATAATTCTTAAAAATTGCCCAAATCAACATTTTTAACCAAGAACAACCCTTCACCTTCCCTACCATTTTGAACTCATTTTGGGCCATAAACCCTACAATCCTTATGCCCAGAATGTTGTGGAAACATTGTAAGCATAAGTGAAGCATCCATGCTTTGGGAATCTGACAAACTCAAAACCAAAGATTCAAATTTTTAAACCAACACAATACATACTCTATCCACCATATTATACCATAAAACTATCATTATTCATGCAATAAAGTAAGGAAAGTAAAGGGGTACGAGTATTATCTTATTTTCTCGATGTCCGGAGCTTAGTGATTAGGAGAAAAGTGGTGTTTTTGGGTGAAAATAGGGAAGAATGGACAAGAAACCCATTTCTCACCCTCTTTAAACTGTTTCCAACCGCTATAGCGGTCAACCTCTCGCTATACCAATACCTTTATAGAGGAATAATTTTTGCTATAGCAAGATGACAGATTGTTTGGATGTGAAAATGTTCTTTTTGTGTTGTTTGAAATTCTTTCACTCCAGTATTTTATGAGGCCCCAGTTTTCTCGGGCACTCAAGAAGGGTTACTCTTAATTATTCAGTGTAACTCGAGGGAAGGGATTCTCTGGCAGAGCAATATTGAATTAATTTTCGATTGATTTGGGTACACCTATTAAAAGGGAAAGTCTCGATGATTCGCATCGAATTATAATCGCGCTATCAAGGTAGGATGATAGGGTTCCAAGGTGGATTTTTCTTTTCTCTTCGCTTTTAGAATTGTTTAGGGATGAACAATGAGTAAATTGGTATCTATTATCATGACCTATTCAGTCGTTATTTAAAATTACCTCATTGCAGGTTGTGGGATATATTGAAATAAGTTGTTCTATTAATTTGGAGTGACACGATGAAAAATTTTAGGATTTGAAATTTTGGTCAGGATGACATTATCCTGCTATAGAAGGAATTTCTCCACTTTAGCAATACTGTTGTAGCATCTGATAGGCCTCTATAGTGGGCTAATGAAACAAGTGACTCAAAAATGCAAATTTTATTTTAGACATCATCTCAGTTGAAAAGTAGATGAGGGTTACTCCAAAAACTCTTCTAAGATGCTCCAAAGCTTGGAAGCAATGGAGAGGGGAGATTTTTGCTTGAATGGGGTAAAACCCATGGATTCCAGGCCTGCTTTCCATCAAGAATTGCCTCCACAGGGTCAAAAGTTTGTGTTCAGACTTCTGCAGTAGTTGCTTGATGCCAAGGTAGGCTAGGCTTAATTGAGTAGTTATAGACCTGTATCTTATTGCATATTATTGTTGTAGAATAATGGGAGAATTCTTTCCTAGGCCTTCAGGCATGGAGTTTGGAGGGATAACGCATTGATGATCTAGTTGACTGAAGAGGAATAATGGTGTCATAGGTAATATGACCTGATTCTTGTGTATCATTGATGTTTGAGTCTAAATTCTAGGGAGACTATATTGTTGAGTAGTTTCAGGGTATCAGTAATGTATATGTGTGAATGGATTGCTAGGTTGCAGCGGATCTTCGAGAAGGGTTTATTTAAGGCAAATAGGGTGAACAGGAAAGATCTGGAGTCCTTAATGTCAGGGGATGAAATCCCTAAAGTGTTCTTACTCTTATAAAGAGGTCTAGGATTCGAGGAAAATGAGTTCATAGGGTAAGTTAGACAATTCGGGGGTTGGTCTTCGGACAGGTTACCAAGGCTAGAATGATGATCCAGGCCTGTTATGTAGGTGATGGTTGATTGTTTCTCATTTACGACATGTGTGTATTTTTAACTACTGCTTTAGTATTGTCTGTACATTACGTGTTTTAGGGAATAAAATGATGAATGCATATGATATCTGGTTGTCAATCATGTGAAATGAACTATCTTAATTACTTGTTGGTTTTATAAGTGTGTTTGCGTTCATTATTGTTGATTGTTTGATTGTATGTGACTTTCAGTTGGCTTGGGTGCCACGCCTGATATAAATCATTGGTTGACTCAGGTCCCACGCCTGGTATGGGATATTTATCAGTTGGCTCGGGTACCACACCTGGTATAGATTTTATCATGGAAGCCTCGGTTACCACACCTGGTACATATTTGAATGTGTTTCTATGTGTTGGTTCTATGAGTGAACCAAGTTATTTCTTGTGATATAATTATTATTGTGTTGGTTCCATGAGTGGGCGAGTGGTTGTGTTTAAATGTTGGGTTGATTCTTATGTAGATCAGATTTCATGTTGAACATTGTTAAAGATGTCTTAGAGATCCTTGTGTTGTCCAGACATTTGCAAGTTATGACTTAGATATACATGGATTGTATACTTGGGAGTTGAATATACTTTTGGTTGCAGAGTGAATAGTTGTTGACTTGGACAATGGATAGTAGTCCAGGTCTTGACTTGGTCTATCAGATTGATGACTGAAAGTCTGGTTATATTCACTGACTTGGATTGTATATTTCTGTCAATAAGGCTTGGAAATGTGGTGAGGTAGTTGAGTTAGGGTGGTAAATTAGGGTATTGTAGGTCATTTATTAATTGGCTAGCAAAGGTTGATAGTAGACCTAATTGTTAAAACTAGAACTAGTAAGGTATTTATAGTGGCCGGTAAGATGGGTAGATGTAACAATCAGATTCGTCGTTATTCTAGGAACCACGATGTCACAAAATCTCTGGAATGATTTAAAAATATTTTGTATTAAGCAGGGTTGACGTGACAGAAAAAGTTACAATTTTTGAATTTTGGTTTAGGTTGATGTCACTCCGTAATAGCGATATTTATTCCGCTATAGCAGAAATGCTATAGCGGATGGCCGTCCTCTATAGCAGGGTGACGGGAGGCAGTAGCCTGGTACGCAATTTTAAATAAAATATTTCTCCTCCTCAGTTTAAAAACATACAAGGGTTCCTCCAAAAACCCTCTTAGGCTGCTCCAAGGCTTAGGAGCCATGAGTAGGAGGGATTCCGGCTAAAGGGATGTGAAGAATAGGGTTTCAGGCTTGTCATCCGGCAGGAAACACCTTCACAAAGCCAAAAAAAGCATCAGGAAGTTGCTTGGCATCCAGGTAGTCTAGGTTTTCTTTATTGAGTAGATTGACTCATTTCCATTTCCTACTTGTTGTATAGTTGAAAAGGAGAATCCATGCTTAGGCCTTCGGGCACGGAGTCTGGAGGAGAATTGTTGAGGTTGAATTGGTTAATCTAGAATTATTTGAGTGGTGATAGTGTGTTGTGACATTTTAGGTTGTTATGATTAACTGGGTGTTGTGTGATGATAAAATCTGACAATTAGGGTGTCGGGAAGGTTCCGAAACCGAGAAACTTGGGTAATTAAATAATAAGCTAAAGAAGAGATTCTCTGAAATATTGTTATAAAGAAACTGGAATATCGTAAATGGTTGAACTACCAGGGTTAGGGGAGGTCTCTCCTTATGTTGTATTTCAATTCTAGGAGGAGGTCAGGATTGGGTGTATCTACTAGTATGTGTTAAGTGGTTAATTGGACTTAGTGTTTGGACGGGATTTATGTTGAGTTTATGTACCCAGAATGGGGGTAGGTGATGGTTGTTGATTTCTAATATGCATTATCTGTTCACGTACAATTTCATAGTAGTGTATGAGTTGCATGTTTAGGGAATGAATTGTGAATGTCTAGTTGTCCAATAATTGGTCCTATGAAATGAACTTGTTGTCTTTGCTTATTGGTGTTACAAGTATGATTGTTCATTGGTTGTGATTGATTGCACTTGGTATGACATTCGGTTGGCTCAGGTACCACTCTTGGTACGGGAATTACTAACAGTTGGCTCGGGTACCACGCCTGGTATGGGTATTCTAACGGTTGGGTCGTGTACCACGCCTAGTACGGGAATTCATAATGGTTGGCTGGAGTACCACCCTTGGTATGGGTTGTTTTAACTGCATTGTTATATTCTTTCGATGGTTCCATGAGTGGACTGGGTTGTATTCTTAAATTATGAATTATGCAGATGATCCATGAGAGGCCGGGTGATTTTATTTAAATATGAGGTTGGTCTTAGTGTAGACCGGGATTTTATATCTAACTCTTAGGTAATGTTAGGGGGATCCTTGGTGGGTCCAGGCTATGTAAAATGGTTATATATATATATGTCATTTTCATTGAACGTGTCAATGGTTGTCATCTGTTTTCATGTGGCTAAGAAGCTAGGAGGAAGGCTACGAGTCAGGAATAGTATTGCTGGCTATTTTATCAGGTTGGGAAATTGTCCTACGGATCCTTGAGAGATCCGGATACTTGGGAGTAGCACCATGAGTGTAGTTGGTTTGGTCTGGCAGTTAGCTGGGGTATTTGTGGATGTTTGGTCATAAGGGGTTGACTTGAGTAACGGAGTGGTAGTTCGGGTCTGGACTTAGTAATTGGACTAGTGTAAGGTGACCTGGGAAGTCTAAGGTTAAGGTGACTTGGGAAGTATAGGTAATAAGTGTGACTCGAGAAGTCATAGGTATTGGGGGAGTAAGGCTAAAGTGGTGGAGTTGGCAGCGGAATAGTTAGAAAGGGTTGAGGTATGAGGTACAAGCAGATGGTCGGTTGAGATTGGATCTGGTAAAGGTGGAAGTCGAAGGATAGGACTATTGCAGTTAATTTCATGCCTTTCCCTTGACTTTCTTGTATGACAGTATGAGTGGATTCGGGTCGACCGATGATGCCTCCCAGTACCTGTGTTGTATAGATTCTACTCTTGATATACCTTTTTGGGTATAGTCTGGTTGCAGGGTTGGTGATATTTTCTTATGTACGGACAATGGCAATCTTCAGCATCTTCTACTCCTTGTTTCCATGGTGGGAGCTGCGTCATTTTATACTTCTTGTATCACTCATGTAGTAGCTCTTGTACCTGTTTTGACTAGATCCAAGGGAGGGTTGTTTTCCCAGTTTTAAAAAGGTTTTACTGTATTTCTTTGTAGAAAGATGTTTTTTGAAACAAGTTTGTAAATGTTTTCACATATTAAAATGAGATTATTATAATTTTATTCTCTGTATTCTGTAAGCACCTGTTGGATCGGGTGGTAAGGGTTTTCAATCTAGGTGGTTAGAGTAGGCGCCCGCATAGCTCGGTAGTTAGGTCATGAAAAATGGTATCTGAGCCTAGGTTATTGGTCTCCCAGTACAAGAGCAAAATGTCAAATAGAGTTCTGCGGATTGGTGTGGTGACGTGCACATCTAATCTTTGGGAAGATATGAAACATTCTAGAAAATATCCCTCTTCTTTCATTCCTTTTTTTGTGGTTGTTTACTTGCCTATTTGGGTTGAGTCCAATTGATATTTCCCGATTCCAATTGGTACCTCAAGAAAGTGCGGGATTTCATTGGACTCCAGTTGCAATGAAACAAGCAAGAGAAGTTAGAACCGAGAAGGTTCCAATTGGTATCTGGTCTGAGAGGCTGTGGTAAGACTTGGACGATCGGCTAATGGTCATCCATGGGACGGATAGGGAGTAATTTATGTGATTCAATTTGGTTGTAGCTTAAGACTAAGTTATTTGTGGGTTAAAATGCTCGTATGACTTACTTGGTTGGCGTGTGATTGGTTGCCTTGTTGTGAATTTATGGGTCTAAAGGTGTTCATAATTTGAATTGGTATGATTGGGTTGTGATAAAATGCTATATTCACGGAGTTAAGAATTTCATGTTATTTTCGGAAAGGGACTCATCATTGGTTAAGATGGTGAGCGGAAAGGATTTATGATTGTAGGGAAACTTCGATTTCAGGACAGTTGGAACTTGGTTGGGAACCATGGGAACAATAGGATTGTCCCTGCAAGATAGCAGGAAGGTGTTGCTGTGATTAATTTTCTTATGTAATTCTTTTATGTCTGGTGACAATTTGATGCTAAGTTTTGATCTGTGCTTTGCCAGGAATGGTCTTGGGTGTTGGTTAAGACCATGGTGGAATTGAAGGGGGTTGAACAATGATAACCGGGAAGGGGGATGAGTACAACTTGCTGGAAATTTCAAATTTCTGAACTATTACCGTCGGGACCGCCATAGAGAAACTGCACCCTACGGAGATCCCTCTATAGCGGGATATTTATCGCTATAGCAGTACCGCTATAGCAGAGTGACAACTGCTATAGTGGAAGGGCGCGGGGAAAAATGCATGCCCTATTTTCCCCTGATTTTCATTTCATTCCCGGGGCTTTAAAACGAAGTAGTTAAGCTGTAAATTGCAATGCAAAATGAGAAAATCATCTATAGAACTAATATATCATGCATAGAAAGGAAAGTTTACAGAAACTAGCATCCATGTGCTTAAAAACAATGGAAAAAGGGAAGGAAAAGATTGTCTAGAACAAGCCCCCAAACGGGGGGAAAACCCAAAAATTAGTAATTATCTTAATAAATAGGGGAGGGGGAAGGTCCTAGGCCTCATCGTCACTTAGGAAGAGGAACTACTACCTGTCCTCGGGCCCATGTGTGGGAAACTCCTGACCAGGGGAGACACAAAAAAACATGGCCTTGACTGTCTTCCACATCCGGGCAAACATACGATCCCGAAACATCTCTTTCTTTTCTCTTCCTATAACTCCCTGTGGAGTGCAGCAAAATCCTGAGAGGAAGGGGGATGGGTGGTACCTCCAGAAATGGTGCCCTCCGTGAACCTCCGGACCGCGGACAAACTCTCCTCAAGCTGGCGGTCGGTGATTGGAGGCTGAGGCTGGGAAGGGGCGGGAGTGTCATCATCATCATCGTCAGCATCCTCAACTGGTTGGCTTCTCCCTGCTTCATCCACCTTCCTCTTATTGTTAGAAGAGACCACTTTCACCCAGAGGGGATTAAATGGGTCATCCATCGCTACTTCCCTATCAGTGTCATCCTCTGGCACATAGAATCGCATGCACAACTCCTACCCCAAACCTGGAAGATAAGAGCCCTTCTTATGACCCCGGTAGAATTCCTTCCACTCGGAGATGATTTGTTCCCCACATTCATAATGATACCTGCATAGCACAATCAATCACCAGGGCCCAGGCATAAGTCACGTCAGTCTTATTGCCCGATGGGTGGATTCTCCGGGACACCAAATTGAGCCACCTCCTAGCATCTGCGGAGAAGTAAGCGCTAGTGATGCCGTGGGGACTTGGCTAGTAGACCTGAGCTCTGCACTCCTCATCCACTAAAGTGTCCCTCAACCAAGTCATGTCCCAAACTTGAAACTTGGCCTCTTATGCTTTATTGGAGACGTGAGGCACTCCTAGCACCTCATTGATCATCTAAGAATCCACTGAAACATCTACCCATCAGATTCAGATAGTGGGGTTGCGGTCATCCTAACGAATAGTAGGAAGTATGGCATAGAACTCCCGCACCCAACCTATCTGCAATGGAAGGCGGCTGATTATCCATCCACACCTATCATTCTGCAACCCCTCTCATAACAAAACCTACCCGATGGATATCCATGAACCTCTCCTAACTAGCATCATCAGGGAATCTCACATAGGGGTACTCTTGCATTTGTTCATTAGCCATTGGGTATGATAACCTGTAATGTAGAAATAGGCGGATTAGAACTCGATAAGTCATAAAGGACTAAGAAAAGGGAATTTTTTTTTCTAAGTGTTAGTCTGAGGCACTAAGCTAAGCGAGCTAGAAGATAAAGTGAATCCAATTTGTCTGGGATAAATCCATTCCTACCTTCATCACTCTCTATCTCCGGCCCTTGCCATTAGTTAGCTTGCACATCCCTTGCGACTGAACTATCGGACCGGAGACAGCCGAGAGCTCATTCAAGCTTGAGGCTTGTTCGGAAAAATCCAATTGCGACCTAAGAGATACTAGACCGGGTGCGAGAGGTATGCAGACTGACTTGCTACTTGCTTTCTTTGAGGAATTTTTGAGTAAAGGGTGATGCCAGTCGATTGAGACTCTGATTCCTACATACTTGACTTTGATCCAAGGAGAAAGACTGCCATCTCAGGCATACCATCGACATAGTAAGGAAAGGACAGTCTTTTGTGTAAGCATAGCATTTCTGGTCGAACCCGCCCAACCCAACTAAGAATAACCAAACCTAACAGACATATATTTTTCCTTTTAGGAGGGTACTCCGAGTAGTAGGTACATCGTCGGACCTCGACCCGCCTACTCGGTTCTTTTATGGATATGCAGGAAGGGGTGATCCTAGGTGTGTGTAGGGGTTGTGTTTGTTCGCGAGAAAGGATACCTCTTCAAGTAAGTTTGGGGGGTGTGGACACACTTGCGCGAATTCAGGTAACGACTACAAGGGAGAAATTGAAAGGAAACTGTGCCTGACCAGGGATGGACGTAAAATCGTAAGCTACCAAAGGTAGGGATAATCGTCTAGGTCTTATTGTGAAAGAAAAAAGTCACCCCGTCACAGCAGATGGGTTGCTTACTCTGTCATCGCCGGGGAGCTATTGGCGAGGAGACCTTAGGATAAGTTGCTAAAACAAACAGGATGGGAGGATCGACCCATTCATATAATTCTGAAGAAAGACTGAGAAAGTAGAGAGAATTTTTTCCATTTCAAAAGACAAGGAAATGCAGGCCGAAGTCTCAACTACCAGACTACTACGCTCCTTTAATATGATGAGAAGAATGGGGGCATGAATTCCGGCGAAATAGAAGATCTACGTGACCAAATTTTCCTGTTAAAAAGAAGATCTCTCTTATTCTTCATTCTCAAGAGGAATGCATCAAGAGAGACGGGATCTAAAGGCACGCAATTCATTCTTGCCTTGCTGCAATCAAAAGGTGGCCTTATTTCAATTTGATGTGCAAAATATTTTGATGTATTGCCGAATCCGAAAATCAGCTTCTAAGTGAGATGATCTGTCTTAATTCGACCCTTTATTCGAGTAGTTTATTCTTCCCCGATCCCTATAGAGCGAAAGAGCTGTCTACGGGGGAATGACTACCTGTAATAAATCATAGGCTAGCGCTCTTTTTGTTTACTTTTTTGAAAGGAAAATGCAGGCCTTGCTTATAAGTTCTCGCTCTGATTCGTGAGCAACTTCACGAGAACATTGTAAGGGAGTGTAATGTAAGTGAGGGTTCTCCCCCTCTTTGTTAGCAAGAAGTGGTTAGCGGTCCAAGCATCTCTCTTTCAAGTCCTCATCGGTCGAGTAGAAAGACCACGATTCTGAAAGAAAAAATTGGTCATACAGTCGTTAGCAAAAGAGCTTGCCGGATTTATGGAAATTAAGGAGAAGGCAAATAGAATAGAACAAAGTTAGGGGGCGAAGCAGTTGCAGCTTGAAAGCAATAAGGAATAAGTCTCCCCTATCACCAACCTGTACCTTCTTTCAATGCACCATTTAAGGCCAAAAAGCATGGCCTTTGCTTCTGCCCAGAGACTAGTGCAAACAATATGTTGAAATAGTAGATTTAGTAGTCTTCTTTCTTTCTCCGGGTTTGGCCGAGGGCTTCCAAACACATCGTAAGCTACATGACCTTAGGAGAATTGGTCTTGGCCGGAAGAATGAAAGATACCGCGTAGCTCCATTCAGAAAGAACACGAAACCTCTCTTTAGAGTCAAGTGGCTGAACGCCCCTTTCTTCTCGGGTTGATAGCTGGGCTCCGGGGCATTAGTACCATGGCTTAACTTGTATCCATGCACTTCATATTTGCCCAGAGTCGATTTAGTTGGTGTAGAAGCTGAAGGATCAGCGGTCATTGTGCGGAATGCCCTCTAAGCCAGGCCTTACTTCAGTCTGGTCTACTCTCCCAGGTCTCAGCTTCAGGATCCCACTGAAGTATGACCTAGATGATCAGGGTCTTTCCTTACTTTAGCTTGCTTCCAACTTTCCAGATGAGCGGACATCTGAGCTCAACAGTGCATTTACTATTTGGAGGTATCTCACTTTCGAAAAAGAGTCTCGACATGGTGGTGGGTGCTATGCCGAGGCCTCCTCAAGGTCATTCGGTGTTCCTAGGAAAGATTATGGGTCTTGGCCTTCTATCACAACCCCAAAAAACAAGGCACTCCTCGCTCGCGGAGCGGCATAGCAAAAAAAAGAAGAATCTTTATGGCAACTTCCATTCGGGCTTTTCATTCTGTTTTATAGGGACCCGAGGAAATTCTATATAATAATAAATGTAGAAACGTGAGGGTTAGGTACTTTCCCTAGCATACAGAAAGAAAATCCAGGATGACGGCTTTAAAAAGACGAGTAAGGGACGGGGAGAGGGCGACTGAAAAGAAAGCTCAACCTAGAGGGAGAGGGAGGCTCTCGAAACCAAACGAGACTAGAAAGAACATGGGAATTAGCACCATTCATATGAGTGCTTTGCAGTCTTCTGCTATAGAAAATGTTCATCTGCTATGGTGGAACAGCTATGGCAGATATTTCTCTGCTATAGCGATTGGATTCCGCTATAGCTGTATGCATCATACCAGAAACTCCAAGGGGTGCATCAATGGTGCCCCTTGACCCAAAGCTCCATTCTTAACAATCCAAGTTCAGATGAGTGCCCTAAAGTGGTTTGCTACAGTTTTTTACAATAATTTGGGAATTATAACCCCTAAATTTTATCCAAATCGCAAGTTTATTCAAGAAAAACTCTTCACCTTCTCTACCATTCTTGGCCTATTTTAGCCAAAATTTACATAATCCTTACGCCAAATGCCGGGGAGGGTTTGTGAACATAAAGAAAGCATCAATGCTTTGGAAATTCGCCAATAGTCCAACCGAAGTTCAAGTTCAAAAAGGCAACTACAATGTATACCTCAAATCCTTGTTTTCTACCATAATCATGTCTAAATTCGTGCAAGGAAGTAAAAGAGTTATAAAAGTGATTGTTATCTAAAATTTCTGACGTCAGGAGCGGGGTAATTGGGAGAAAAAGGGAGTATTTTGAAAGGAAATAGAGGAGAATAGGGATGAAAACCCATTTCTCTCGTATTTCAATCTTGTGCCAATCGTTATAACGATTGGTAATCCACTGTAGTGGAACTTCTATAGAGGTATAATGTCCGCTATAGCGGACATAAGTTAGTTTTGGGAAAGGAATAGTTCTCCCAGGTCTTTTTAAATTCCTTTGCTCTGACACGATACGAGGCCCCAGACTTTTTGGTACTCAGGAAAAGTCACGTGTAATTCTCTTTGGGTGGCTCAGGAATTCCTCGTCAGAGTGGGATAACATTATGTTCCTTTTGGGTTGGTGCGACTAATTAGGGGGGAAATCGATATTTTGTTGCATAGGTTAGTAATTACGCGGTCACTTAGGATATTAAGGGTCCCAAACTGGTTCTCTTTATCCTCTTATATTTTGGATGATTCAGGGATGAACGATGGGTATCTGTTGTAACGACCGGATCCATCATTATTCTAGGAACCACAATTTTTCAAAATCTAAGGAATGATTTAAAAATATTTTGTATTAATAGGGGTTGACATAATGGAAAAAGTTACAATTTTTGAAATTTGTTCTGGGCAGATGTCACTCTGCTATAACGGTATTTATTATGCTATAACGGAAGCGCTATAGCAGATGATCATCTGCTATAGCAGGGTGACAGGAGGCAATAGCCTGGTATGCAGTTTTAAATAAAAGATTTCCCCTCCTCAGTTAAAAAAGATCTGAGAGTTCCTCCAAAACCCTCCTAGACTGGTCCAATGCTTGGGAGCCATGAGAAGGATGGATTCCGGCTAAAGAGATGCAAGGACTCAGGTTTCAGGCTTGTCATCCGGTAGGAAATGCCTTCACGGAGCGGAAAAATGCATCAGGCAGCTGCTTGGCATCTGGGTAGGCTAGGTTTTATTTATTGAGTAGATTGACTCATTTCCATTTCCTACTTTTTGTATAGTTGAAAAGGAGAATCCATGTTAGGCCTTCAGGCACAGAGTCAGGAGGAGAATTGATGTGGTTGAATTGGTTAATCTAGAATTGTTTTAGTAGTGATAGTGTGTTGTGACATTTTGGGTTGTTATGATTAACTGGGTGTTGTGTGATGATAAAATCTGAGGACTAGGGTGTCAGGAAGGTTCGGGAACCGGGAAACTTGGGTAATTAAACCACAGGTTAAAGAAGAGATTCTCTGAAATATTGTTATAAAGAAACAAGAATGTCGTAAATGGTTGAATTACCAGGGTTAGAGGAGGTATCTCCCTATGTTGTATTTTGGTCCTAGGTGGAGGGTCAGGATTAGGTGTATCTACTAGTATGTGTTAAGGGGTGAATTGGGCTTATTCTTTGGATAGGATTTAAGTTGAGTTTATGTACCCAGAATGGGGATAGGTGATGGTTGTTTATTTCTAAAATGCATTATGTGTTCACGTACTATTTCATAGTAGTGTATGAGTTGCATGTTTGGGTAATGAATTATGAATGTCTAGTTGTCCAATAATTGGTCTTGTGAAATGAACTTGTTTTGTTTGCTTATTGGTGCTACAAGTATGATTGTTCATTGGTTGTGATTGATTGGAATTGGTATGACATTTGGTTGGCTCGGGTACCACGCTTAGTAGGATCATTACTAACGGTTGGCTCGGGTACCATGCTTGGTACGAGTATACTAATGGTTGGCTTGGGTACCATGCCTGGTACCGGAATTCATAATGGTTGGCTCGGTACCACACCTGGTACGGGTTGTTTTAACTGCATTGTTGCATTCTTTTGATGGTTCCATAAGTGGACCAGATTGTATTCTTCAATTGTGAATTATGCATATGGTCCATGAGAGGCTGGGTGATTTTATTTAAATGTAAGGTTGGTCTTAGTGTAGATCAAGATTACATGTCTAACACTTAGGTAATGTAGGGGGATCCTTGGTGGGTCCGAGCTATGTAAAAAGGGTGTATATATAAATATATATGTCATTTTCATTGAAGGTGTCAATGGTTGTCATATGTTTTCATGTAGCTGATAAGCTAGAAGGAAGGCTGCGAGTCAGGAATAGTATTGCTGGCTATTATTATCAGGTTGGAAAATTGTCCTAGGGATCTTTGAGAGGTCCGGATACTTGGGAGTAGCACCATGAGTGTAGTTGGTTTGGCCTGGCTATTAGCTGGGTTATTTGTAGATGTTTGGTCGTAAGGGGTTGACCTGAATAATAGAGTGGTAGTTCGGGTCTGGAATTAGTGGTTGGACTAGTGTAAGGTGACTTGGGAAGTCGATGGTTAAGGTGACTTGGGAAGTCTAAGGTTAAGGTGACTTAGGAAGTATAGGTGATAAGCATGACTCGAGAAGTCGTAGGTATTGGGGGGAGGGTAAGGCTAAAGTGGTGGAGTTGGCAGCGGAATAGTTAGAAAGGGTTGAGGTATGAGGTACAAGTAGATGGTCGGTTGAGATTGGATCTGGTAAAGGTGGAAGTCGGAGGATAGGACTATTGTAGTTAATTTCATGCTTTCCCTTGACTTTCTTGTATGACAGTATGAATGGATTTGGGTCGACCGATGATGCCTCCCATTACCTATGTTGTACAGATTCTACTCTTGATATACCTTTTTGGGTATAGTCTGGTTGCAGGGTTGGTGATATTTTCTTAGGTACAGGACGACAACGATCTTTAGCAGCTTCTACTCCTTGTTTCCATAGTGGGAGTTGTGTCATTTTATACTTCTTGTATCACTCTTGTAGTAGCTTTTGTACCTATTTAGACTAGATCCTAGGGAGGGTTGTTTTCCTATTTTTAAAAAGGTTTTACTGTATTTCTTTGTAAAAAGATGTTTTCTGAAACAAGGTTGTAAATGTTTTCACATATTAAAATGAGATTATTATATTGTTATTCTGTGTTTTCCGCAAGAACCTTTTGGATTGGGTGGTAACGGTTCATCTATCTTGGTGGTTAGAGTAGGCGCCCGCATGGCTCAATAGTTGGGTCATGACAGTAGACTTTGGGAAGTCTGGGTGTTACGAGTGACAATTGGTTATTACCAGGATAGGATGGTGGGAGGTCTCCAATTTGTGGAGTTTGCAGTAGAATGGGGTAGGAAGGCTTGGGTCAGAATATATAGATTCATATATGTTATATCATGGTAGTAAAGGTTATTGATAAGGGACTGGATTTTGTAACTTCATATTGCATGTTTCTTTTTTTATTTTTACATGATATTATGTGGTGGATTCAGGTCAACCAATGATGCCCACCAGTACGTGTTGTTGGTACTGATACTACTTTTGATATACCTTTTGGTATAGTCTAGTTACAGGATCGATGATGTTTCTAGGTAAAGACTACAGTGATCTCCAACAGATTCTACTCCTCTCTTCTTATGGTGGGAGTTGTGTGTTGTATAGCCTTTGTATTCTCTTATAAGCTCTTGTACCTGTTTAGATTAGTTCCTAGGGAGGGTTTTTCACTTAAGCTTTTGTAAACGATTTTATTGTATTAAAGATTTGGTAACTGGTTTAAATATTAAAGGCAATTTTCATGTTCTTATTTATTTTCGCAGTCCCATTTTAAATTGAGTGGTAAGGGTTCTCCTATTTAGGTGCTTAGAGTAGGTGTCCGGACGTCCCGGTAGTTGGGTCGTGACACTCTGGTAGAGTTAAATTTGGAATTATGGTCAACCTAGTCTTCAATTCCTAGAAGTTCTTTTCACACTCATCTGACCACTAGAACTTAACCTTTTTCTGAGTCAACCTGGTCAATGGGGCAACTATGGATGAAAACCCCTCAACAAATCTCCTGTAATAACCAGCCAAACCTAAAATGCTCTTAATGTCTGTAGGAGAAATGGGTCTAGGCCAGTTCTTTACTGCCTCTATCTTCTGCGAATCTACTCGATGCCCTCCTTAGACACCATATGACCCAGAAAAGTAACCTACTAGAGCCAGAACTCATACGTGCTGAACTTAGCGAATAACTTATGATCCTTCAGAGTTTGCAATACAACCCTCAAATTGTTCGCTTTCTCCTTCTCACTCCGCGAGTGGATAAGAATGTCATCTATAAAGACAATAATAAACATGTCCAAATACTGCTTGAATACCCTGTTCATCAAGTCCATGAAAGCAGCTGGAGCATTCGTTAGACTTAAAGACATAACTACAAATTCATAGTGACCATACTGAGTTCTAAAGGCTGTCTTCAGAGTGTCACATTCTCTGACCCTGAGCTGATGATAACTGGATCTGAGGTCAATCTTGGAGAAATAGATGGCACCCTAAAGCTGATTGAATAAGTCATCAATCCTGGGGATGATATACTTATTCTTGATTGTGACCTTGTTTAACTGATGGTAGTTGATTCACATCCTGAGAGAACCATATTTCCTACGCACGAAAAGAAATCGAGCACCCCATGAAGAGATGTTGGGTCTGATGAAACCTTTATCTAGGAGGTCTTTGATCTTATTTTTCAGCTCCTTCAACTTAGTTTGAGCCATTTTGTAAGGAGGAATGGATATAGCTGCGTATCTAGAAGAAGGTCTATCCCAAAGTCAATTTTCCAATTCAGGAGAGACTCCGAGCAGATCCTCAGGAAACACTTCTGGGAACTCACTAACTACTGGGACTGACTTGAGAGATGGAGTCTCAGACTCAAAATCTGTGACTCAAACTATATAGTAGATGCACCCTTTAGAAATAATCTTCTTAGCCTTGATATACGATATGAAATGAACCTTTGATGTTGGAGGACTACCTTGCCATTATAATACAGGTTCATCTGGAAACTGAAATTTTACGACTCTGGTTCTACAGTCGACTGAGGCATAACATGCATGTAGCCAATCCATGGCAAGAATGATGTCAAAATTGGTCATATCTAACTCTACTAAGTCTGCTGAGGTGACTTTATGGAGAATTGAAACTGGGCAATTTTTGTATACCATGTTGGCTAAAAATGACTCTTTGACTAGGGTGGATACTGAGAATGGCTCTAGGAGTTTTTCCGGACTGACTCTGAATTTACATGCAATATATGGGGTTACGAACGACGATCTATCCCCAGGGTCTAGTAATGAATAAAAATCAAGTGAGAAGACTTTTAATATATAAATGACTACGTCTGGAGAACTCTCCTGATCCTAACAGGATGACATGGCATAGAGATGGTCCTGATGCTGACCACCGCTTGTACCAAAAATAGTACCTTGTTGAGTTGTGCACCCCGTTGGAGCTGCTGGAGTAGTGGACTGAACTCGGTTACCTCCTTGACCCTGTTATAAACGCTCAAATCGTGCTCCCCAAAGTTGAAGGCCATGGCGATCGTGCAGCAAAACAAAATTTATAATTCTAACGAGTGTCGGGGTTGTACCTAAGGGACTTTGAGTAGCTAAATAGAGATTGTATTGAGATGAGTTCAAAGCGAGAGTAAATGCTCAAATTAGAAAGTAAAAGGATGGGGGAATTGGGATGTTTTTACTACAATCACAATTCAATTAAAAATAAATAAAAAGAAGGCAGGTGTACCAAGTTGACTAGACGACTAGGGATGTGTATTTGATGGGGCTTTAATCATGGGATAGGGTGATTATCAATTCATACTTATTCTCGCTTATTTACATAAGTAGCATTGGTCATGGGTATGGAATGTTTATCTCTCGATCAACATCTATATTTCTGATGATTTTGATTAGAACATCATCGATTTGGTCAACAAACAACCAACATAAACTTGGGGAGGTCACACTATCTCTAGCTTAGACCCTTAAATGGGTGATTCCGTTGATAAGAGCTATTTCTAGCCTCAAATCTTAATGGAGTCCCAAATTCCCACTAGTAATTTCACATCCGAAACCATGAAATACTTTCTCAAGCAATCACATAGTCAAGTGATGAAAATTAATGTTTGCAACCACCAATTTTAGGATTAAAACTTGGTGAAATTACTAGGCCCATGTCAAATAAGAAATTATAAGCAAGAATAAATAACACCCACATCCATTAGCTAAGCACACATCATCAACACACCCCTAGACAAGAGAATTTAGTCACTCATAGAAAGAGAGAAAGAGATACCAGCTGGGTAAGTCAAAATCTCTTCTATCATAGCTGAATCTCAAGTTCTAGATTTAATCTGAGCACACGAGTGCTAACCAAGAGAATTAGATTGACACCATCTTCTCAATGGAGGTGAAAACTTAGTCTTAAAGCAAAAATCTCTTCAGAATATTTAGGACTGAAGAAAGTTATTTACAATTGTGCCAAAAAAAATCTTTTATAGTTTCCCAAAATATCACTAAAAATCATGACAAAAATGCCATTCGGGAGGTGTGCGGCATGACGTGTGGTTCATACATTGTGATGTGCGCGTCGTACACTGCCTTTAGTTGAACCAGTGACTTCAGCTATATTTGGCAGCTCCATGTGAAGGGGGTGCGGTTCGCACCTCAGCCTGTGCGTGTCGCACGACCACTGCATCTTCAGTCAGAATCTTCAGCTTTTCTAAACACTTCACACTTCACTCCTTTTGAGATCTTTTTGGGTCCATTTCCTTGTTTATCTTCATCTATCAAAATTACCTGCATAGACATCAATAAAGCCCATAAGAACCTCTAAATCTATTCAAAACATAGCAATAGTTCATGGATATAGGCTCAATAAGTTGGTAGATTATGGAATTATCACCCTTCTTGGTGGAGGGGCACTCCTTCAACCTATGGCCAAGATGACCACACCGAAAACACCCCTATCTTCAAAAAAAAACTCATCAGGATGATTCTTACCACACTTAGAACATGCTGGGAAAGTGCGGTTACCTGAAACACTGCCTTGAGAGTTAGAGCCTGATCCCCTATTCATCAGATCATGATGAGGTCTAGAAGATGGAGCACTAGCTTATGAAGGTGTTGGAGCTGAAGACCTCTACTAAAACTGAGAGCAATTTCCACCGCCCGACTTCTGTAGAGTGTAATCAGAATTTCCTATTCTAGCCCTCTTTCTCTCTCTCTCCTTAAGCTTTTCCTCCTCCATTTGTTGCGCATAAGTCATAGGTCAAGAGATGTCCATATCCCTGACTAACATAGATGTCTTACACTCCTTCTTAACTAAGTCAGAAATACCCAAAATATTCTTACTCATTCGGGCCCTTGGCTCAGCTACCATGGCTGGAGCATATCTGGATAGCTGACTATTCTTCAAACCGTACTCCTGAACAGACATAGATCCCTGCCTTAGATTCACAAATTCCTTAACCTTGGCCTCCCTCAACTCCCTAGAAAAGAAACTGTCTAGAAAAGCTCCAATGAAATAGTCCTAAGTCATAGGAGCTGCATTTCTGCCCCTATTGTCCTTCCACTGTGAGTACCAAATATGAGCCATATCCTTGAGCTGATAGGATGCTAGCTCAACACTCTTAATCCCTGAAACCTGCATCACCTCAAGAATCTTCTTGATTTCATCAATAAAGTTTTGCAGATCCTCATCTACCTTCGATCCAAGGAACTCTGGCGGATTCATGTATATGAAATCCCTAACTCTTCCAGCCGCTATCCCACCATTCTGGTTAGAAGGAATAGGTGCCTACTAATTAGCTTAGTTGGTCACAGCTTCTGCCAACATCTAGATAACATTTCAAAACTCGATGTTAGTGACCTCGTGGTTCAGAGCTGGAGGATTTGCGTTAGCATTACGAGTGTTCTTTCTATAAGGAGGCATGATCTGAAACGGATAACCAACAGATTAGAAGGGGAAAATAGAGTTAAAATCTATCACACGATATAAAATATGAAAGAAGTGGAGTTTCCTAAAAATGTCTCGTAGCCTCTCCCTTATAAGTGTGGCGTGCTTTACACCCATAAAAAAGACTCTACTTAACATGGATTTTAGACACCCTAGGACTCTTAAACCTGATGCTCTGATACTAAGTTTATCATACCTCGAGTCTACACCCTGGACGTAACACAGTGCTTAGAGTCACAAGTGACCCCAATCTAACCCATTGCCTGGCATATACTAAGAAATCACATGAATTTAAACTGAGCAGAAGCTAAACTGAATATAGATATAAGTTCTTTCAAATTTAACTGAGAATATATAGTTTAAGTATAAGTCTGAAATAAATGAACTAATTGAAAAGCTGAAGTCTGGCTCTATGTCTGAAAGCCTCTACTACTGATGAGTTGCTGGGACAAGCCCCCAGCTAACTCTAAAATACTTAAACCAAACTAGACTAAGAAAAAGCATCCAAAAATCTATCCTCCGATGATGAGGACTCACCCCTAATAGTCGCTGAAGTACCATTAAGCTCGGCTAATCATGCTGCTGAAGCTGAGAACCTGAGCCTGCATCATGATAGTATAAAGCACATAGAGTATGCGTCAGTACTTTAAATGTACTGAGCATGAGGGATATTCAATATGACTATATATATAAACATGCTAAAATACTTATATGTTGTTTAAACTTTAAGTTGAACTATATTACATAGGCCTAAACATAGTCATGCATAAAAATCTAACATGCAAGAATAATCTGAAAAATACAATCAATACTATAAAACTGAACTATGGCCCTAGTACATAACTTTATGTGTCTAATTATGTGAGAGAGTCTGTTAACCAACATAAACCACATGAGCTAAACATGGAGTCTGATGTATACTCCCCATCAAGAGGACCCAATATACCTTGCAGGGGTATAAAGGCATGACTAGTGTGATCACTAGTTCTGAGGCCCAATCGAGTGGATAAATAACCTATGGTGACACATAGTTCTAGGACTTTAGGGTATGCTGAACCCTAGTCTAACTCGGTGCTAAGTACTACTACCAAAATTGATTCTACTAGATCATTAAAACTTAGGTTCTGGAATACTGCATCAGACCTTAACTGGTTTGAAATCACTATTTTCTGAAAAGCTATAGTAAACTGAAAGCTGGCTAAATTTTGTTTTAAATGTCAATGCTAGTAATCTAGGTTAACTTCTGAAGAATACTAATTCATGAGAAAAATACTACAATTTAGGGGTAAATTCTTGGTTTCTCAAAACCTTGTAAAAATTAATGTAAATCATTGAAAACATGATATAATTCATTTAAATAGGATAAAAATCATATACTAAGCATGAGAATTGAATTATATATAAATCTACATAAGAGGGTAAAAACCCTAGTTTTTAAAATCATAAAAATAATTGTAAACGCCTGAGGTTTTGGGCATAAGGGTGGAATAGAACCCTTAATGAAAACCTACATACCTGGTAGAAGAAGGTTCTTGGAGAGAATCTAAAGTTTGCAACTTGGAGAAGAAAGCCCTAGGTCTATAGCTTGGAGAAAAACATTCTTTTCTTTCGTTCTGAAATTGAATCAATTGGAATGAGAGGAAAATCCCTTAAGTATGACTATTATACCTTAAAAATAAGCCTAAAATAACTGTGTATTGGGTTAAAAGAGGTGGAAAAAGTCTAAAATATCCCTGGAATCAAATCTGGAAAAACTGGTAAAAATTCTCGGAACAGATTCCATTGTTGGGAACTACGATCTGTGGATTGAACCATGAGCTGTGTAACTATCTCATGGTTCCATGGATTTTGGCATTCTGTAGGTCTAAGTTCCACGAGGTCAAAACATGGCCCGTGGATTATTCCATGGTTCGTGGAACCTAGTCATGGTTCTCAGGCCTTCATGCTAACTCTCTGTGTGATTGTTTACTAATTTTATCAAAATTCCCTCATTCCCCTGATGTAATGACCCTTCCAGTCATTCTCACTTATACACCTTCTTTGTACTATTAGTGCATTCCTATAGTAGTCCCAAGTCATTTACAACTTGCTGGTACTGATTGTTCAATGCCTATGCCATTCGTTTGGTATTTATGGTCGTTTCCTTATTTTAGAGCTTAAACTTAGGAAATCATTGACTTTAGTCAACATTCTTAGCAAATATGCTCGAAATTGAATTCTGACACACATTAGCTCTGAAACATGGATTTCAATCTAGTTGGACCTTTAGTCAGGGCCTGGGAACTTTTGGTATGATTCTATCTCACTTTTTGAAATTTTAGACCAGTTGGAGTTAAAAGTTTGAATTTGGTCAACTTTTGGTGATTGGAGTATCAGATTCGAAATCCGATGGTTCCACTAGCTCCTGATATTAAGTTTGGGTTAAGTAGGTGGTTGGTTCGGGTGCATGTGTGCCGGGCTCATTTTGGGAATTTGGTTAGTCTTAGTTAATGTTGACTTGGGTCATCATTCCTCCAAAATGACCTCATATGGAAGTTTCATCGATTCCATTGAGTCCAGAACATCATTTCCACTCTAGTAGAATGTTTGGTTTGTGAGTATTAGGTTCTGATTTTGCCCGAAATACCCCGTAGAAGTTTTCATTTTTGTTGGTTTTCTGCAGTATGCATGTGTTCTGCGCCATTAGCACCAGGGCAGTGTGATCGCGCTAGCCTTCTGCTCCCCTTCAGTGCCAACAGCGCCCCTATGGCACGATCGCACCTGTGCGCTTCTGCCCCCTTCAGCGCGGTTGCGCTAGGCCAGCGCGATTGCACTGGTCTGTAACCTGCACTATATAAGTGCAATTCCTCAAATTTCCAGCCATTTTCTTGATGGTTATCTCACTCTAAAAACACTTCCCCCTCCTAAAACTTGTTCCAAATCAGTATATAGCTCTGGGAATTCATAAATTAATCTTACTCGCTTCCTCCCTCGTTTTGGTAAGTCTTCTTCAATAAAATCTTCTTTTACGTGGCCTATGCCTCCATTGTTGTACTCAGTGTAGCTTGGGGTTTATTCTTCTTCTTGGTTGTAGTTGCTTGAGTTGGGATTGCTTGTTCGTGATTTCGTGGATTTATCCCGTAGACTTGCTCCCTCTCCTTGTGGTAGGTAAATTCTCCCTTTTATTCCGATAATTTATTCTATAACTCTCCCTCTTGATTTTGCTTAGATTGTATGCTATTTGATCCCTCTTTTTTGCTTTTAGTTGCGGGGCCCACGAGCCTGCTTGTGACCCAAATTTCAATCCGGCTATACTTTTAGCAATATGAGTATTGTGAGTCTTCTTTTAATGCATAGTATTCCTTCTTGATAGTGTGATTGTTTTTCGAGACCTCTCGGATTAGTTCAGGCTTGGACAACGTTGTTCCAACAGCTTTTCGTCAGACGATAGGTAGGTTACAGTTTCCTTTTCCTATACTTTGCATATATAGGCTATAATTGTACTATTTAGTATCCTTGGAATAGGTTTTATTAGTTTTGCACCCCAGACCTTGTTTGCTTTCTTTCGGTCTATCTTATTTCACATATATTATTATAGAATTTGATCTAGTTGGTAGTATTACCCCTTGTGGCCCCGTGTGGACTTGTGATTGCCTCTTGACCATATATGGTGGGTTACTTGGGAATGTTCGTGAGTTTCATACATTGAATTGTGACTTTAGGCTTGTGATCTGTGTTGTAGAGCTGATTGAGACTGTGCAGGGCTGATAGGTTGATTGTGAGTCGTTGGGCTACTGTTTATGGTTGAGCATACCATTATCATTCATATAAAGAGTTTTTCTGCATTATTTACTACTACCTTGGATGCGGGCCTACTATAATTGATTTTCTAAACCTTACATGGCCCCAAGAACCCATTTTTGGTAAAAATAGTTATAAAAGGGTTTGGAACTAATTTTATGGATCTCTTGGGGTAAAAGAGACTAAATGATGATTTTATCACCATTTTTCACACTTAGACTCGACTCGGCTAAGCCATAGTGCTAGACATGTTTACTACTGATTTGAGATGATACTAGACTGGTCGAGCCAAGCGGTAGACTTATTTTACTATGGATTTTGACTCAGTTATGCCCCAAGCACCCTTATTGGGTTTTTGAGACATGATTTACTTATTTAGACTCGTATACACTCTGGCAGTTACATTGGATATTTTGAGATTTAGTATGTGGTTGAGGACCTCTATGGACCTTGCCGATCCAGACCATGGGCTTGGTGATGTGAGTGTTGGAGGAGAGGTATACGGTGTAGTTGAGGTATACAGGTGCGTCCTTTCATGGATCCTACCTACTGGGCCTATAGGCACCGGAGGAGGTACATACAATACTACTATCACACTTGGTTTCACCATAGCATCATATCATTCATTTGTGTTTGATTCCACCCTTGTTTGCTATTTGCTGAGTGTATGCTCTAGTAGTATAGGATGCCGGAGGTTTTTTTTTCACTTTTATGTAATCCTTGGGTATATGGGATCCCGTTGGGACTGTAGGTAGACTCTTTATTCAATCCTACAGTAGTATTCTTTGATATTATGGTACTTGAGGAGTATTGTTCAGCAATTATTATCCTGTGAGGTTGTCTTCCTGATTATTCCTGTCCTGAGAGTTGTTTTACTAGCATGATTCCATTGGTGGTACTGTATTTCAAGCGTCAGTATGTTTACTTGCTTTTCCTTTCTTCCCTTTTTACTTGAGGTTACCGGTATACCGCCTATTTCTTAAACTCTTTTAATATATTATTGTTGCAAGGATCCAGGTGCATTCTTCTTTCCCTCAACTGTGCTCTGTGTTATATATATATATATATATATATATATATATATATATATATATATATATCATAAGAAGCCTAGTATGGTTGTTTTCTTCTTATATTCTATCTGTGCTAGCTTCAGTGTACTTCTCTATTTGTTTTCTGTGACTACCTTCTTTCATTCTGCTATTTACTGTTTTTATATCTTATATGCATTCAGTTGGCCTATGATGCCTATTGAGTACTCGTCTCTTTGCAATTGGTGCTCATACTACACTTTTGTATCTTCCTGATGTAGATACTACTGTGAGCTCTCACTACTGATAGTGCATGGAGACTCGTGCAGCTTTCCAGACATTCGAGACTGAGAGTGAGCTCCTGGCTACTAGGGCTTAGCTTTTATCTCCTCTTTTGTACCATGTACTCTTTTGTTATTCAGAGACAGTTGTATATATTCTTTTGGACCCGTTTGTACTCTATTTATGTCGTAGCGGCTCTTATACTATGATACTAGGTCGTGGGATGGTTTAGTTTTCCTATCTATATATATATATATATATATATATATATATATATATTTTAGTTTCTAAATTTCTTTACTTTTATCTCTTGCTTCCACTTATATATATCGTTTTTCCACTTATTTAGTTAGATAGTATCTCATTACTAACCTTTCTGGGCTACAGGGATTGGTTCGCCTACAGGAGGGTTGTAGGTGCCATAATGACCTAAGAAATTGGGTCGTGATAGCTTGGTATTAGAGCCTAGGTTCACCGGTGTCATTGGTTTAGGAGCCAATTTCTAGTAGAGTCTTGCGGATTAGGGCAAAGACATTTGTACTCAATCTTTAGGAGGCTACAGTGGCATTTTAGGAAACATAGATCTTTTCTTGCTTTTATATCATGCATCTTATCCTAGATGGTTTCCTAGAATATCATTTGTTCTAATTCACTCTTCTGTAGATGGCTCATACGAGGTTTTTGGCAGGGGGCGAGGGTGAGTCTTTGACACCAGCACACCCAACTCCAGCTAAGGGCCGGGGTGGTCATAGAGGTAGAAACCAGGGACGTTTCCAAGCAGTGAAACTTCTAGAGTTACTAGGGTTGAGATTAAGCCTGAGTTAGACCCAGAGCAGCAGCCCATAAACTTTGAAATAGCCCAAGTACTGCCATAACCGGCACTAACATCTGTATTTGCACAAGCCCTAGCTCATTCGTTATATATAAAGGGTTTGCTTCTTCAGTTATTGGGTATAACTGAGGGTCAGCCTTCAGATGTGGCACAAATATCTGCTCAGGGGGCAACCCTGGTTGTTTAGAGTTCAGGACTGAAGCCTGCTACTGTGGCTCCCCGTGCTGAGGTTCTTCTGGTACCTTCTGTTGCACAGTCTCTTGCTCCTCGCCCAATTATCACAGATACAAAGCAAAAGGCTTTGGGTAGGTTTCTGAGATTAGCGCCACTGAGGTTTTTCAGTACTCCTATCAGGATTCATATGACTTTATTTCTACCTTTTAGGAGATGCTACATAATCTTGGATTATTAGAGACTTATGGAGTTGGTTATACTACTTATCAGCTGGAGGGCCCAACTAAGTTATGGTGGAGGGCCCAGGTTGCTTGTAGACCTTCTACATCTCCTCAGTTGACTTGGAAACAGTTTTATGAGTCCTTTATGGCCAAGTTCTTACCTCAGAGTGATCATGAGCATTACAGGGAGAAGTTCACAAGACTAATGCAAGGATCTAATCCGTATCTGAGTATGAGACTTGTTTTCATCAGTTGGCTCTATTTAGGGCAATGATCATTCCTACCAAGCTAGACAGAGTTCGCTGGTTTATTTGGGGTTTGAGAACAGAGCTTAGGCATACCGTTGAGGTACTAGTTGAAAGTGGGTGATCCTTCTAGGCTATCACAGACTATGTTCGTGCTATGGAGGATTTACACCATCATTATCCGGGGGCCAGAGATTAAGGGCCACAACATCAGGGTAGCTACAATGGTACCCATTATGGCAGTAGAGGTTTAGGCTAGTGGGGCCGAGGGTATCAACCACAGCAGCATCAGGGTTAGACCAGTCAGCCAGTTCAGGCATCATTTCAGGCTTCAAGTGGGCCTTAATTTGTGTCGGGTCAGAGCATCCAGCAGGGTTACAGTGGTAAAACTTCGATGGGTACAACTTTTGGGGCACCAAGCCATGGTGGCCACACCAGTTCATCTAGTTCATCCCAGCAGGGTAGGCCATCAGGGTCTTATTATAAGTGTGGCATCATCAGTCATTATGCTATAGAGTGCCCCCAATGGGGTACAGCTCAGCCAGCCACTCAGTTGGCTCAGCCTTTCAGAGTAGTGCAGACACCATCTTGAGGAGGTGGTGTTTAGGGTTTGGGAGGTGCCCAGCATGGTAGGTTAAGTGGTAGGGATGAAGGTCGGACTGATGTAGGTCGATGTCAGTTATATATGGTCCCTGGTAAACCAAAGGCAAAGGCCTCGGATGCAATGATCACAGGTATAATTTCATTATACCACCAGTCAGCTTTAGCTTTATTTGATCCTGGTTCCACTTACTCGTATGTATCTGCCTACTTTGTTCCTTGTTTGGGGTTGGCTAGTGAGCCATTATCTGTTTCTGTATCTATTTTGACCCTAGTAAGTTATTCTTTAGTAGTGATCGGTTTGTGAGATCCTGTTTGATTGTTGTTGGTTATTTGGAGACTTAGGATGACCTAGTGATTTAAGACATGCTAGATTTTGATGTGATTTTGGGCATGGATTGGTTATCCCCTCACTGTGCGGTTTTGGATTGCTATGCCAAGATCATTACCATAGCCATGCCCAACATCTCCTCAATTATATAGCAGGGTTTTGTTAGCCACACACTATCTGGAATCATTTCTTGCCTTCGATCTAGAAAGTTGATTTCTCACGGGTGTTTGGCTTATCTAGCATATGTACGAGATGCTAGAACTGACACTTTTTCTCCTGAGTCAGTTCTTGTGGTTACAGATTTCCTAGATGTGTTTTCGACCGACCTGCCAAGCCTTTCACCTGAGAGAGATATTGACTTTGCTACTGAGTTAGAGCCGGGCACCAGGTCCATTTATATTAGTCTGTATCGTATATCTCTATCTAAGTTGAGAGAGCTTAAGGATAAGCTCTAGGACATATTAGCTAAGGGTTTCATTAGGCCAAATATGTCACCTTGGGGTGCTCCAATTCTATTTGTGAAGAATAAAGATAGGTCAATGTGGATGTGTATTGATTATAGGTAGCTGAATAAGGTGACTGTAAAGAATAGGTACCTGATGTCGCTCATAGATGACTTTTTTGATCAGCTTCAGGGTTCAGCCATGTTTTCGAAGATAGATTTGAGGTCAGGCTACCATCAGTTGAGGATTAGGGTGAAGCACATCTATAAGATAGCATTCAGGACATGTTATGGCCACTATGAGTTCCTAGTGATGTCTTTTGGGTTGACTAATGGCCCTGCAGCTTTCATGGACTTGATGCATAGGGTGCTCAAATAATATTTGGACTCATTTGTGATAGTTTTCATCGATGACATCTTGATATACTCACGGAGTAGAGACGAGCATGAGAAACACTTAAAGTTTATACTCTAGACTTTGAGAGATCATCGGCTTTATGCCAAGTTCTTAAAGTGCGAGTTTTGGCTTGAGTCAGTAGCATTCCTAGGACACGTGGTGTCTAAGTTTAGGATTAGAGTGGACCCGAGAAAGATTTCAGTCATTTGTGATTGGTCGACACCTACTACTACTGAGGTTCGCAACTTTGTTTGATTGGCAGGTTATTACAGATGATTTGTTGAGGGGTTTTCTTCCATAGTAGCACCTTTGACTAGGCTTACTATGAAGGATGTCCCATTTCAATGGTTAGATCAGTGCGAGGACAATTTTAAGAGGCTTAAGGCCTTATTGACTTCAACTCCAGTGTTGACTTTGCCAGTTGAGGGTCAGGGCTTCTCAATGTATTGTGATGCTTTAGGGGTTGGTCTTGGTTGTGTGTTGATGTAGCATGGTCGAGTGATAGCACATGCATCGATACAGTTGAAGGTTCATGAGCGCAACTACCCCACTCACTGTGAGATCTTTACCTATCACCATAGTCTTTAGTACATCACGAGTCGGCGAGAGCTGAACTCTAGGCAACAGAGATGGATTGAGTTACTGAAGGACTATGACTTCACTATTCTGTTTCATCTGGGCAAGGCAAACATGGTAGTAGATGCCTTGAGTCAGAAGATGGTGAGTATGGGAAGCCTAGCATCACTTTTAGTTTTGGAGTAGCTGTTGGCCTTGGATATCCAGTCCTTGGCTAACCATTTGGGAAGGCTTGACTTGTCTGATTCTTACAGATTTCTTGCCAGTGTTGAAGTTCGTTCTACTTTGGTTGATCAGATTCAGAGTCGTCAGTTTGAGGATCAAAAATTATGTGACATTCGTGATCAGGTTGTTTGGGTTGATGCCAGCAGGGCTACCTTAGATGCTAATGGGGTTCTGAGATTCGATAGTCGCCTTTGGGTTATGAGAGCTAGGTATTTGAGTAAGTTTATTCTCCATGAGGCACATTATTCTAGATATTCTATCCATCCTAGCACAGCTAAGATGAATAGAGATTTGAGGCAGCTCTACTGGTGGAGTGGTATGAAGCGGGACATAGTGGAGTTTGTATCTTGATGCTTGAACTGTCAGTAGGTTAAGTTTTAGCACATGAGACCTGGTGGATTGATGCAGCGACTTTCCATTCCTCAGTGGAAGTGGGAAGGGATTACTATGGACTTCATAGTTTAGTTGCCACGCACTTATCAAGGGTTTGACTCTATTTTTGTGATTGTTGATAGGTTGACTATGTCAGCGCACTTCTTGCCAGTCCATTCTTCCTATAGTGCAAAGAGGTTTGCTCAGATTTACCTTCATGAGATTGTTCAATTGCATGGGGTCCTAACCTCTATCATTTCAGACCACGGCACTCAGTTCACATCTCAATTTTGGAGGACTATTTAGTGAGAGTTGGGTACAGAGGTTAAACTTAGTACCATATTCCACCCTCAGACAGATGGCCAGTTTGAGAGGACTAATCAGGTCCTGGAGGACATGTTATAGGTCTGTGTTCTTGACTTTGGAAGTTCCTGGGATCAGTATGTGCCTTTGGCAGAGTTGGCTTATGATAACAGTTATTATTCGAGCATTGGCATGACAACTTTTGAGGCTTTAAATGGAAGGCATTGCAGATCTCCAGTGGGTTGGTTTGATGGTTTGGAGTCTAGGCTGCAGCGTACATACTTGCTTCATAATTCCTTAGACAAAGTCTGGGTGATTCAGGATAGATTTCAGGTAGCCTAGAGTAGGCAGAAGAGCTACACAAATCATAAACTTTGTGCCTTAGAATTCAGTGTTGGTGACTTGGTGTTTCTTTGTGTATCACCCATGAAGGGCGTGATGAGATTTGGTAGGTGGGGCAAGCTTAGCCCTAGGTATATCGGGCCATTTGAGATTCTTCAAAGGGTTGGTGGTGTTGCCTATATGTTAGCTTTGCCTTCGATGTTTTTAGCTATGCACCCAGTCTTTCATGTATCGATATTGCAGCGGTATGTTTCGGATGATTCACATGTGTTGCTGTGGGATTCAGTAAAGTTGGATGAGAGTTTGACCTTTGTTGAGGAGTCGGTTGCTATTCTAGACATAGATGTCAGGAGATTGAGGTCTAGAGAGATTCTGGTAGTAAAGGTTTAGTGGAGGCACCGTCCAGTCGAGGAGGCTACCTGGGAGACCAAGAGAGAGATGCGAGCTCAATATCCATAGTTGTTTGAGTCTTCAGGTACTCCTTTGTTCTTGACTTTCAAGGATGAAAGTCCTATTTAGTAGTGGATGATGTAATGACCCTTCCAATCATTCCCACGTATATGCTTTCTTTGTACTGTTAGAGCATTCCTATAGCGGCCCCAAGTCATTTATGACTTGCTCGGACTGATTATTTGGTGCACTGGCTGTTTGTTTGGTCTTTATGGTTGTTTTCCTATTTTAGAGCTTAAACTTAGGAAATCATTGACTTTAGTCAATATTCTTATCTAACGTGCTCAAAATTTAATTTTGACAGTTCCTTTAGCTCTGAAAGATGGATTTTGGTCTAATTGGACCTTTAGTTGGGGCCTGGGAACTTCTGATATGATTCTATTTCACTTTTTGAGATTTTAGGACAGTTGGAGTTAGAAGTTTGACTTTGGTCAATTATTAGTGATCAGAGCGTCAGATTCAAAATCTGATGGTTCCATCAACTTTGAAATGTTGAGTTTGGGTTAAATAGGTGGTTGGTTTGGGTCTCGGGGAGCTGGGCTCATTTTAGGTGTTTGGTTGGTCTTAGCTAATGCTGACTTGGGTCAACATTCCTCCAAAATGACCTTGTATGGAAGTTTTGTTAATTCCGTTGAGCCTACAATATTGTTTCCACTCTAGTAGCGTGTTTGGTTTGTGAGTATCGGGTTCCAATTATGCTTGGAACACCCCGTAGAAGTTTTCAATTTTGCTGGTTTTTTGCAGCATGCATGTGTTCAGTGCCAACAGTGCTAGGGTAGCGTGAACGCTAGACTGCTTCTCCTCTTCAGTGGTGATGGCACTAGATTGTGTGCTCCCCTTCAACACCAATAGCACTCCTAAGGCGCGATTGTGCCTGTGCGCTTCTCCCCCCTTCAGCACGATTGCGCTAGGCCATCGCGATTGTGATGGTATGCAATCTGCACAATATAAGTGTAATTCCTCAAATTTCCATCCATTTCCTTTATGGTTCTCTCACTCTAAAAACACTTCCCTCTCCTAAAACTTGTTCCAAATCAGTATCTAGCTCTGTGAATTCATAAATTAACAATCTTGCTCGCTTCCTCCCACATTTTTGTAAGTCTTCTTCCCCAAAATCCTTATTTTCCATGGCCTAAACCTCCATTGTTGTACTCATTGTAGTTTGGGTGTATTCTTGGTTGTAGTTTCTTGAGTTGGGACTTCTTGTTCATGGTTGCGTGGATTTCATCCTGTAGACTTGCTCCCTCTTATCGTGGTAGGTAAATTCTACCTTTTATTCCGTATTCTTTGTTTCTCCCTCTTGATTTCTCTTAGATTGTGGGTTGTTTGAGCCCTCTTTGTTGGTCCGTACCTGCTCAATTTTGGGGCATGCACTCAAGAGAGTGTTGGGATCATTGTGCATTTTTTCATTTCTGACTTCGGGTTGCGGGGCCCACGGGCCTGCTTATGATCCAAATTTTGACCCGACTATACTTTAGCAATATAGGGATCGTTAGTCTTGTTTTAATGCGTAGTATTCCTTCTTGATAGTGTGATTGATTTTTGAGACCTCTCTGAGCAGTTCAGGCTTGGACAACGTCATTCTAGCAGCTTATCGTCAGACGACAGGTAGGTTACGGTTTTCTTTTCCTACAATTTGCGTATATTGGCTATAATTGTAGATATTTAGCATCCCTGGGTTGGGTTTTATTAGTTTTTCACCCCATACCTTGTTCGCTTTCTTTTAGTTCGTCTTATTTCACATGTTTCATTGTAGTATTCGATCAAGTTAGTAGCATTACCCCTTGTGTCCCTGTATGGCCTTGTGATTGCCTATGGACAATAGATGGTGGGTTACTCAGGATTGTTCACAAGTCCTGGACATCAAATTGTGACTTTAGGCTAGTTATCTATGTTGTATAACTGATTCAGCCTGTGCAGGGCCGATAGGTTGATTGTGAGCCATTGGGCCACTGTTTGTGGTTGAACATACCATTATCATTCATATAAAGAGTTTTTCTGCATTTTTTACTACTACCTTGGTTGTTGTCCTACTATAACCAATTTTCTAAACCTTGCATGACCCCGAGGACCCGTTTTCGGTAAACATGGTTATAAAAGGGTTTGGAACTAATTTTATGAATCTTCTTGGGGTAAAAGAGACTAAATGATGATTTTATCACTATTTTTCACACTTACACTAGACTCGGCTGAGCCGTAGTACTAGACATGTTTACTACTGATTTGAGATGATACTAGACTCAGTCGAGCCAAGCGCTAGACTTGTTTTACTACAGATTTAGACCCGGTTATGCCTAGGGCACCCTTATTGAGGTTTTTGAGACATGATTTACTGATTTAGACTCGGATGCACTCCGAGCAGTTATATTGGATATTCTTCAATTTTAGTGTGTGGTCGAGGACCTCCATGGACCTTGCCAATCCGGACCAAGGGCTACGTGTTGTGAGTGCCAGAGGAGGGGTATATTGTGTAGTTGAGGTATAGGGGTGCGTCCTTCCATAGATCCTACCTTTTGGGCCTATAGGCGCCAGAGAAGGTAGATACAACACTGTTGTCGCACTTGGTTTCACCATAGCATCATATCATTCATTTGTGTTTGATTCCACTCTTGTTTGTTGTTTGCTGAGTGTACGCTCTGGTAGTATGGGATGTCGGAGGATTTGTTTTTACTTGTATGTGTTCCTCAGGTGTATAGGTGCCCGTTGGGACTGTAGGTAGACTCTTTTTTGATCCTATGATAGTATTCTTTGATATTATGGTACTTGAGGAGTATTCTTTAGCTATTCTTATCCTGTGAGGTTGTCTTTCTGATTATTCCTATCCTAAGAGTTGTTTTACTAGCATGATTCCATCGGTGTTATTGTATTTCAAGCATGAGTATGTTTACTTGCTTTTCCTTCCTTTCCTTTTTACTTGAGGTTACCTGTATACCGCCTATTTCTTAAACTCTCTTTATATATTATTATTGCAAGTATCCAGGTGTGTTTTGCATTCCCTCACCTATGTTTTCTGTTATATATATCTCTCGTAGCTAGCCTAGTATGGTTGTTTTCCTATTGTATTCTATCTGTGCTAGCTTCTTTGTACTTTTCTGTTTGTTTTTTGTGACTACCTTATTTCATTTTGCTATTCACTGCTTTTATATCTTATATGCGTTCATTCAGTCTATGTTGCCTACTGGGTACCCGTTGCTTTGCAATTGGTGCTCTTACTACACTTCTGCATCATCCTAGTACGGATCCTAGTGTGAACTCTCGCCATTGATAGTGTGTGGAGACTCGTGTAGCTTTCCAGACATCCGAGACTGAGGGTGAGCTCCTGGCGACCGGGGCTTAGCTTTTATCTTCTCTTTTGTACCATGTACTCTTTTGTTATTCAGAGACAACTATATATATTCTTTTAGACCCTTTTGTACTCTGTTTATGTAGTAGCAACTCTTATACTGTGATACCAGGTTGTGGGATGGTTTAGTTTTCCTATATATATATATATATGTAGTCCAGTTTCTATATTTCCTTACTTTTATCTCTTGCTTCCGTTTATATATATCGTTCTTCCGCTTGTTTAGTTAGATAGTAGCCCATTACTAATCATTCTGGACTACGAGGATTGGTTCGCTCCCTGAAGTGGAAAATTGTCCTAAAATGTTTCATAGCTCCTTGAAGATTACATGTGGACGTCAACACACCAATCCACATGACGTTATTCGACATTTTCTCTTGTACTGAGACACCAGTAACCTAGGCTCTCATACCAAATTGTCACAATGCAACAATTGGATTGTGCGGGCACCTACTCTAAATCACCTAGATAGGAGAACCCCTACCATCTGATTAAAACAGGTATGTGGAAGTCAATAAAAACCAATAAGAATTACCTTTAATATTTAAAACCAGTTACAAAAGCTTTGAGTACAATAAAACTTTTTAAAATACAACAAAAACCCTTCTTAAGGAACTAGTCTAAACAGGTACAAGAGCTACTAAGAGAAACTACAAAATCTAGACATAACTTCTACTGTAGGAACAAATAACAGAAGCTGCTAGGGATCTTTACCGCGTCATGCCTGAAATATCTACTGAATCCTGCAACCAGACTATACCCAAAAAGGTATAGCAAGAGTAGTATCAGTACAAACAACACATACTAGTAGGTATCATCGGCCGACCAGGGTTAGATCACCTAAACTCAATATAGAAATAACAGAAAGAAATCATGAAAACTTATGTAACAATTTAATCCACATCACTTCAATCCACTTGTGTTATCGTTATCCCTCATATTACCTATGAGTAATCCCATCCTTATCCTCGTCAACCATCAACAGACAATTCAGCCAAATGTAATCAATATTGATAATAAACCAACTCAAGACATTGACTACCAATCATTAACCAAGTCAACAACTATGACTCTACAATAATAACTTATACCTTATATAAAAACCATGAGTAAGTAGACAATAACAGAACATATATGCCATTCTGCTACTATCCTAGCCCAGATCACACAAGGATCCCCAATATAACTTAAGTACCTAGATCACACAAGGATCCAAATATATGTCAAGTAACCAGACCACATAAAGATCCCAAACACAACAGCCATAATAAAACACGATCTACTCATGGAACCAATATAAACCATAACAATAATTGTTATCATAAATTCTATACCAGGCGTGGTACCCGAGCCAACCAATGAATCATAGAAACTGTACAAGGCGTGGTACCCAAGCCAACCAATGAATCATAAAAACTGTACCAGGCGTGGTACTTGAGCCAACCAATAAATCATAGAAACTGTACCAGACGTGGTACCCAAGCCAACCAATAAATTATAGAAACTATACCAGGTGTGGTACCTGAGCCAACTAATGAATCATAGAAATTGTACCAAGCGTGGTACCCCAACCAACCAATGAATCATAAAAACTATACTAGGTGTGGTACCTAAATGAATTATAAAAACTGTACCAGGCGTGATATTCGAGTCAACCAATGAATAACATCAACCAATCCTGTGAAGATGTCCAAGTATCGTTACATCCCACAATAATAATAGATATCACAATAATCACAACCACAATGAGAATAAGCAATCATACTTGTACAACCAACAAGCCTTTATTATAACCTCATTATATGTGATTAACCTTTAGGATATAATTTAACAATTATTTCCCTTAAGCATGCATTACAACAATAGACAACCACTCAATCACTAGGTTAACTCGCGTTAATCATTTCAGGTAAACAAAAATCATACATTAACACACCAAATCACAAATAGACATGATTCATTGATTATCCAGTATGACATGTCTAAAGACTAACCCCCGGCTTATTCAAATAAGCAACTCAAGCAATAATAATCAACTCTATTCAACTTACAATCTAGTTTAAGTCATACACCTTTATACTTTTTACCTTCTAACTCTTAGCCTAACTTGACCTTAGGCTCTTAAATTATGTGATTGCCTCCTCATACCATAACCAGTTCTCATCACTAACCTTAAGCAAAATTATCCCATATCCCAAACACACATAATACCAAGTTCACCTTTTTATGGTAATTAGGCGGAATCATTAGATTATAAGCTCACACAATCTCCTTATCATCTATATTCACATAATTCACATTACAATCCACCATAGAGTCATAAAACTACAAAACACCCATCAAGGATTCATACATTAACATATCAACACATAATTATGTTCTTATTACATTAGTCACATGATTTATCCATCCAAACTCTATGTCCACAGGCCTAAGCATGATTTCTCCCATCAAATCTATATTATGAATATAATTTCTAACCACAGTCTACTACTCATAAACCATAACCTACTTGGGCACCAAGCTGCAGCATGATATTGATGATCTTTCTTCTTCTTCATATTTTTGAAGGCAAATCATCTCAATGAAGCATTTCCACCCCAACCATAAGCAAATCAACTCCCTAGGGCTTAGGAATGAAATTTTGGAGATTTGAACTGAAATCTATCAAAATAAGCTTATTGACTGTTGTTGTCCCGCTATTGTAGAAAAATTTCAACTGTAGCGGCTCCGCTATAGCGACCTGAAGCCGCTACAGTGGCGTCAACATTTCAGCATGGATAGTCTTCAGTAAAACAGTCATAACTTTTTACTCAGGAAATGGACTAACAAATGGTCGATTACATTGGTAAGAAGACTCAGAGTGTCACAACCCAATTTCTCGGTCATGATGGCACCTACAACCTCCAGTAGGCAAATCAATACCCATAGCCCGGAATGGTTAGTAATGGGCTACTACCTATTAGGTAAGCGGAAGAACAAGTAAAATAAATGGAATAAGGGGTTATAAGAGAAGATAAGTAACAACAGGAGTATATATAAGACATACGGAAGCTAAACCAACACCCAAAACCTGCTATCATGGCATATAAGAGTCGGATCTATATAAGGAGTACAAAGGGTCCAAAATAATACATATACATCATGTCTTCGAAACTAAGAGAGTACAAAATATACAAAAGATAAACTAAAGTCAAGCTCCAGTCGCCAAGACCTCACCCTCAGCCTGGAATGGTCTAAAATCTCCAAGCACAAGTCTCCCACGAGAAAGCAATGATGGCTCACACTAGGATCTACACCAGAAGATGCAGAATGTAGTATGAGCACCAAATGCGAAGCAAATGGTACCTAGTAGGTATCATAGGCCGACTGGGCACAAATAAGATAAAAACATAGTAACAGGTGGAATAAAAGCAAATAGTCACAGAATCAATGAAGAAGTACATAGAACTAGCCCAGAGGGAAAACAATAGAAAGCAACGTACAAGGCTAGCAAGTAGAATATATACACAATAGGTATAGGTGAAAGTAAGAGAGACGCACCTGGGGTCCTCGCAACAACAATATATATAAGAAGTTTTAGAAGTGGACGGTATACCGGTAACCTCAAGTATAAGGGAAGGGAGGAGAAGAATAAAGATAGGCAGGCTCGGAAATAGGTATTAAAAACCAAAATAATCATATCAATCTCAAGTCAAGAAACTAACAATATCTCAGAAACCAACCTCACATATAGCTATGACAGGGAGTACTATCACGATAGAGTAACAAAGAGTACCTACAGTCCCCCGACCGCCCCTACAACAGAGGAACACATTCAAGTGAAAATAAACTCTTCGGCCGCCCATACAACCGGAGAGTACACTCATCAAACAGCAAACAAGGGTGGAGCCTCAAACAATTAATGATATGATGAATGATGAACTCTGGTGGAACAGTAACTCTGTATGTACCTCCTTCAGTGTCAAACGGGCCCAATATGTAGGTTCCATGGAAGGACTCTGCTAGTATACCTCTACTCCACCGTATACCCCTCTTCTGGAACTCGCAGCCCAAATCCCCTAGTCCAGATCGACAAGGTCCATGGAGGTCCTGGACCCCATACTATAACTCAACCTCCAAAATATCGTTTGGAGTAGGTCCAGAATCAAGCTGGAGACTCAAATCTCAAAAATGCATGCCCAGACTCTGTCCAGGTCTAAAATAGTGGGAAAATGTCTCAAAAACCCCTCCAAGGGTGCTCGGGCATAACCAGGTCTAAAACAGTAGTAAAACATCTTTGATGCTCGGTCTGACCGAGTCTAATACCATCTCAAATCAGTAAGAAAATCCATCTAGCACAACGGCCCTGCCGAGTCTAGCAATAGTAGTAAAAACTTATGCTAGAAACCATACTTTACTGTCTTTTACCCTAAGAGTATAGACAAATCAAGTCCAAATCATTTCCAAATCATTTCCGTCAAAAACAGGCCCCCAGGTCCATGCAAAGTTTAGAAAATCAACACAAGTAGGCCCGAAGCCAAAATCATAGTAATATGGTAAAAATCTTCTTTATATGCATGGAAATGACATGATCAAACACAATAAGTCGCCCAGCAGCTCACAAATAACCTATCGGCCCTGCACAGGCTCAAATCGCTCTACAACACATATAGCCAGCCTAGTTTCATGATAACGATGTCTGGGACTCACAGACATCCCCAAATAGCCCACCATCTATGGTCTAGAGTCAAAAAAGGCCAGACAGGACCACAAGGGTGATAATATCAAACTACGAGGAATACTACACATAACGGAGGAAAGAACATGACGAATAGGGAAAAATGGTCAATGGTCTGTGGTGCCAAGCTAATAAACCCAACCCAAGGATGCCAACAAGTATACTTTTATCCAATATATGCAAAGACTAAGGAGTTTAGACCATAACCTACCTATCGACTGACGATAAGCTTCTGGCACGACTATATTCGAGGCCAAATATCTCTGAGAAGATCCGAATGATAATCAAACTATTGAAAAGATAAACAATAAACTAAAACAAGACTATTAATACACATAATGCTAAAGTAATAGTTGGGTCAAAATTCGAGTCACCGGCGGTGTTGTGGGCCCTGTAACCCGAAACTGAAAATGAAAGAGCACACTATAATCACCATGACCAAGGGAGCACATGCCCGAAAAATTAAGGAAAAAGGGCAAGGAATTCGAGCTAAGACAGCCCCTAAAGTCAAGAAACCAATTAAGGAAAATTTAGGAATAAAAAATAGAAATTGGAAAGAATACACTTACCACAACGAGAAAATGCACCAAGGAATGGAATCAACAAATCCCCACGGAGCATGCAAAATCCCAGGAGAGCAGATTCTTCAAGAAATTACTAAGCTTAGAGAAATAACAACAATGATGTGTCTTCAAAAATGGAGGAAAACACTTGGGGTAGAAGAGGACTTACCAAAATGCACAGGGAGCGAGAATTATCGAGGGAACAATGAATTCTCCAAGGTTGAACTTATTAGAGCAAGCTAGAGAGAGTGCATTTGTGTTAGGAATGGTGAGAAATAAACTAAGAGAGATGGAAAAATGAAATGGAAAAGTTATATTCTGCCCAGGGGTCCTTAAACGCGGTCGTGAAGGGACCCTCGCAGTCGCGAGAACCTAGTTTGCTAGACCATCGCGATCGCGAGGACTAGCAACGCGGTCACAAAAAGCAAAGAGGGAGAAGCTTCATCATGATCGCGACAGGCGATCACGCTATCACAAAAAACAAGGGACCAGGTGCTTCATCGCGGTCGCATGGAAGGAGTCCCACGATCGCAATTAAGGCCTGAAGCCTGCACCTGCAACAGCCAAATCTGCAATTTTTCCAAAACTCTACGGGGTATTCCGGGCACAATCGGAAATCGATATTCAAAAATCAATACTGCTAACAGAGTGAAAATGATGCTCCAGACTTAATGGAATCGATGAAACTTCCATACGAGGTCGTTTTGGAGAAATGTTGACCCAAGTCAATACTAACTAACAAGCAACCAAAGACTCAAAATGAGCCCGACTCACCCGAAACTCGAACCAACCACCTACCTAACCCAAACTCAACATTATAGAGCTGATGGAATCGTCAGATTTTGATTCTGATGCTTCGATCATTGAAAGCTGAGCAAAGTTACACTTTCAACTCCAAAAGGCCTAAAAACAAATTTTGAGCACGTTAGCTAAGAATATGACGCTAATGGAACTGTCAGAATTCAATTCTGGTCATGTTAGCTAACAATGTTGACTAAAGTCAACGATATTATAAGTTAAGGCTCTAAAATTGGCAAAAAATGAAAACAATCAAATGAACAATCAGGGAACCAAACTACCAGTCCCAACAAGCCATAGATGACTTGGGGCCACTACAGGAAAGCTCTAACAGTACAATGAATGCGTAAATGTGAAGATGACCGGAAGGGTCATCACAACATCTATTATTAAAAAGACTTTCATCCCCGAAAGTCAAGAAGAAAGGAGTACCTGAAGGCTCAAACAACAGCGGATATTGAGCTCGCAACTCACTCTCGGTCTCCCAAGTAGCCTCCTCAATTGTGATATGCCTCCACTAAACTTTTACAACAGGAATCTCCCTAGTCATCAACCTCCTCACATCTCTGTCCAATATAGCAACCGACTCCTTAACAAAGGACAAGCTCTCATACAACTGAACCAACTCCCAATGCAATACCTGAGACTCATCCTTAACATACCGATGCAACATTGAAACATGAAATACAGGATGAATAGTTAAAAACATCAGAGGCAAGGCTACTTGATAGGAAACACTACCAACCTTCTGGAGAATCTCAAACGTCCCAATGAACCTGGGGCTAAGCTTACCCCGCCGACTAAATCTCATCACGCCCTTCATGTGAGATACTCGACGGAATACCAAGTCACCAACACTGAACTCCAAGGCATGAAGTCTACGATCAACGTAGATCTTCTGCCTAATCTGGGCTACTCTGAGTGTGTCCTAAATCAAATGGACTCGGTCTAAGGAATCTCGAAGCAAATCTATACTTTGTGGTTTAGACTCTAACCCATCAAACCAACCAATCGGGGATCTGCAATACTTGCCATACAAAGCCTCAAAATATGCCATACTGATGATCGAATGAAAACTATTATTGTAAGTAAACTCGGCCAACGACACAAACTAATCCTAAGAACCCCCAAAATCAAAAACACAAGCTTGAAGCATGTCCTCTAGGACCTAGATAGTCCTCTTGGACTGGCCATCTATATGAGGATGGAAAGCAGTACTAAGCTAAACCTCTATACCCAAATCTTGTTGAATAGCTCTCCAAAACTAAGATGTGAACTGAGTGCCACGGTCTAAAATGATGGAAGCTGGGACCCCGTGCAACTGAACAATCTCACAAATGTAAATCTGAGCTAACCTCTCGGCATAGTAAGAATTATGAACCAACAAAAATGGGCTGACTTAGATGGAATCAAATCCTCGACGAGTACGAGGAAAACCAACTATGAAGTCTATAGTAATCCCTTCCCACTTCCACTCGGGAATGGGAAGTCACTACATCAAACCACCTGGTCTCATGTGCTCGAACTTAACCTGCTGATAGTTAAAGCACCGAGACACGAACTCTGCTACATCCCGCTTCATACCACTTCACCAGTAAAGTTTCCTCAAATCCCTATACATCTTTGATGTGCTAGTAAATGAAGTATCTAGAACAATATGCCTCACGGAGTATCAACTGAATCAAATCACCAAACCTCGGAACACAATGTCAACCACCAAACCTCATAACCCCACCTGAATCTAGAGTAGCTCGGCTGGCCTCACCCACAACAACCTAATCTCGAAGGTAACACAACCGCTGATCCTCAAACTGGCATCTCTGTATCTGATCAACAAGAGTAGACCGAACCTCAACAATGGCAAGAAATCAACTAGGATCCAAAAAATCAAGCCTAACCAAGCGGTTAGCTAAGGACTGGATGTCCAAGGCCAATGGTCGCTCAGAAACTGATAGTAAAAATAGGTTGTTCGTACTCACTGCCTTCCAACTCATGGCATTCGCTACCACGTTTGCCTTGCCTGGATGATATAGAATGCTAAAATCATAGTCCTTCAGTAACTCTATCCATATCCTATGCCTCGAGTTCAACACTTACTGACTAGTAATGTACTGAAGACTACGAGGGTCTATGTATATCTCACAATGAACCCCATATAAGTAGTGCCACCAGATTTTGAGCGCAAAAACTACCGCTGCCAACTCCAAATCATGGTTGGGGTAGTTGCGCTCGTGAACCTTCAGCCACTTTGATGCATAAGCAATCACATGACCCTGTTGCATCAACACACAACCAACACCAACCCCAAAAGTATCACAATACACAGAGAAGATCTAGCCCTCAACCGGCAAAGTCAATATAGGAGCTGAAGTCAACAAGGCCTTAAGCCTCTAGAAGCTATCCTCACACTAATATGACAACTGAAATGGGACATCCTTTCTAGTTAGCCTAGTCAAAGGTGCTTCTATGGAAGAAAACCCCTCTACGAACCGTTTGTAGTACTCGGTTAACCTAACAAAGCTGCAAACTTCAGTAGGAGTAGTAGGTCGAGGCCAATCACGGACAACTGAAATCTTACTCGGATATACTCTAATCCCATCCTTAGACACCACATGTCCTAGGAATGCAACTGACTCAAGACAAAACTCGCACTTTGAGAACTTGGAATAAACCCGATGATATCTCAAAGTATGAACTACGGTCCTCAAGTGTTGCTCATACTCATCTCTACTCCGGGAGTATACCAAAATGTCATCTATGAAGACTATCACAAATGAATCCAAGTACGGCCTAAGCACCCTGTGCATCAAGTCCATGAAAGTTGCGAGGGCATTAGTCAACCCAAAAGACATCACCAGGAATTCATAATGGCCATAATATGTCTTGAATGTTGTCTTAGGGATGTCCTCCACCCTAATCCTCAACTAATGGTAACCGGACCTCAAATCAATCTTCAAAAACATGGTTGAACCCTGAAGATGATCAAACAAGTCATCAATCCTCGACATCGGATACTTATTCTTCACTGTTACCTTATTTAGCTGCTGATAATCAATACACATCCGCATCGACCTATCTTTCTTCTTAACAAACAGAACACAAGCACCCCAAGGCAACATACTCGGTCTAATAAACCCCTTAGCTAACAAGTCATGGATTTGCTCCTTAAGCTCCCTCAACTCAGATGGAGCCATACGGTATGGAGAAATAGAAATGGTCCTGGTGCCCGGCTCTAACTCAATAGCAAAATTAATATCTCTCTCAGGTGGAATGCCTGGCAGTTCGGTAGGGAAAATATCTAGGAAGTCTCTAACCACAGGAATGGACTCAGGGGAAGAAGGTTCGGTACTAGCATCTCAGACATATGCTAAGTAAGCCAAACACCCTCGCGAAATCAACTTCCTAGCTCGAAGACAAGAGATGATCCCAGATGGCTCACGGCTAACAGAACCCTGTCATACAACCAGGGACACACAAGACAAAGTGATGGTAATGGTATTGGCATAACGGTCTAAAACAACACGGTAAGGGGATAACCAATCCATGCCTAGTATCACGTTGAAATCTACCATATCAAGTATCAACAGGTCACCCCAAGTCTCTAAATCACACACAGTAATCATGCAAGATCTCACAATCTGATCCACTACTAAAGAATCTTTTACTGGGGTTGATACAGATACAGGCACCAAAAATGGCTCACTAGCCAACCCCAAACAAGGCATGAAATATGCAGACACATACAAACAAGTGGATCCAGGATCAAATAATGCAAAAGCTGGGTGACGACATACAGAAATCATACATGTAATAACAATATCTTAGCCTCTTCCTCTGGTATCCCAGGGATTGCATAGAACTGATGACAACCACCACCTGACCGACTGCCATCCCTACCACCTGTCCTACCTCATGGTCCACCACCTCTACCCTAACTACCACCTTCTTGAGCTGGTGGATGAATTGAGTGAATATGCTGAGCTGGCTGAGAGGCAGGCTGAACTGTGCTCCATTAGGGGCAATCTCAGGCATAATGACCAACCACACCACAAGTAAGACAATCCCCTGACGACCTACCCTATCGGGATGAACTAGCAGAACCCATATAGACACTACGACCTGATGCCCCAGAATATATACCTCTCGATGGCTGACCACTGTGACCATGCTAACTGCCCTGACCCTGCTCCAACTGAGAACCAAAAGCCTGGAGTGATGCCTGAACTGGTGGGCTAGTCTGACCCTGATGTTGTTGTGGCTGATAACCTCGGCCCCACTGGCCTGAACCCCTACAACCATAACGAGAACCACTGTAGCTACCCTAATGTCAAGGCCTCTTATCTCTAGCCCCGATGTCATGATGACACGAATCCTCTATAGTACGAGCATAGTCTGCAATAGCCTGGAATGACCGACCAGTAGCAACCAATATCTCTGTAGGCTCTCAAAACTTTCTTCGTAGCCCTCAAATAAATTACGGACTCTGTCAAACTTAGTAGGTATAATCATGGCCCCAAATGGACAAGTTGATGGAAACGAGTCTCATACTCTGAGACAGTTATAGCATCCTAAGTAAGTCTAGTGAACTACTCTCTCTGTCTCTCTCTGTCGCTCTGAGGTAAGAACTTGGCCATAAAGGCCTCATAAAACTCAGACCAAGTCAAAGGAGGTGACGATGATAGT